>JBANSL010000017.1:15590000-16190000 GCA_037127255.1 Persicaria tinctoria
GGGGAAACTATTAGATTATGGAAGGACAACTGGATAAACAATGACATAAATCTAAGAGAAAGTCGGCTACACGACAACATAAACAAATGAGAAACTGTTGACAAATATATAAACTTAGGCTGAACTTGGAAAGTGCGGAAACTAAAAGAAGTACTTCTCATGGACATAATTGAACAAATTTGTAGCATTCATGTACCATTAAACGAATTCGAGGATAGACTCTATTGGAAACCAAGTAAAAATGGTTGGTTTTCTACGGCTAATGCCCTAGACTATATCACCAGATCGCGAAGAAACATAGCTGAATCTTTTGAATGGATATGGAAAATAGATTGTCCACCAAAAGTGAAAATTTTCTTATGGAAAGACATTCTAAATGGCTCTCCTACCAAAGAGTGACTATGAGACAAAGACATTCATGTACCCATGCATGGAATGTGCTCTCTGTAATCATTCCCATGAAGATGCAATACACTTATTCACATAATGCCAGACCACACTAACAATCATACGAAAAATGGATCAACAAAATGAAAGGATAACTCAAGATACGAACAAAAATAACAAATCCTATAAAGACATTATTGTAGACATATTTGCAAAATTAATTCAAGAACAAAGATCAATCTTAGTTTTCTCCCTCTAGGGAATCTGGACTTTGAGAAATAAAATTCTCTTCAATGACCACATATATCATGGGTCGGAAGAATGGATAAACTACATCATGCTACAAAGGGAAAGGTGGAAGATGGCACAAACTGAAGATCTAGATAAGGAAGACATAACCAAAGAACCGAGCAACAACCGGAAAAAACCATGCCAACCAAAAATCATAAAATGGAGAAAACCACGTGATAATGTATAGATGCATTATAGGTGTTTCTTATTGCATTTAGATAGGGGTTTTGCATATGTTTTGGTCTAGTTTCCTATCTTTCTTATGAAGTATTCGAGTTCGGAATCTATGGGTTTTTAGTATTTATTCTACAGTTTTACATTCCGGCCTTGGATGAGATCTTGGAGGAGCTTAAAGGACATGTTTTGGAGCATATGAAGGCTGAGGAAGGAGCTACAAAGAAGCAAGGAAGCACGGCGTCGAAGCTAAAAGGAGAAGTGGTCATTGTTAGGACTGGTGCCCGCCACTATCCCGTGTTCAGCGAAACCGATTTAAGTCCAAAGATACTATTATGCTTAGAAATATCTATTGAATCAATTAGAGAGTGGCATTAGGGTTAGAGAATGAACACAATTAGAGAGAATGGATATTTTTGTCCTATGAGTTGCTAAACTCATAGTTTCGTCTGTGATTCAAAGACATGGTTGAATTAATTGTGAAGATTTGATTTCAATTAGTTATTTATGAGTATATTTATCATCTTGTTCTTATTGATTATATTTGTGTTCCTTTCTATGATTGATCACCATGTTAGGAATTGCATTTATGCTATGAATTCGTTGTTGTTTTCTAGTTAGCAAACAGGGCCATTGAATTAGTGATATTTTTATTTCTTTTTAGTGGATGATTTCGATTGATCTATGTCGATAGATGTGTTAGGGCCGAATTAGGTTTGCGTTGTTTGTCTCCTAATTGCGTTGAATCGATATGTCAATTGGTCTTAAAACTTGAGTGTTTACTGCTATTCTTTAGTGATATTGAATAAGAAGGGTGTATCTTTGCCGATCTATCAACTTTAGTCAAGTCGACATATGCTTAGAAATATCTATTGAATCAATCTTAGGATCTTGAACCTCAACCATTGTCGATAATTATAGGTGAAATATCGTCTCTATCTTATTATCAGTACTTTGCAATTATTGATCTCTATACTTTACTTTGTTGTCAATTTGCTACAAATCATTGCTTTTGTCATAAGAATCATTATTAGAACATTTCATAGCAACCGTTCTCTCTGTTGGGTTCGACTCCGGACTTCATCGTTATACTAGTTTGTAGGTTTATCAATCTATTGATTTACTAATCTATTGGTTTGAGCTTTTAGTTAGGATATTATTGATATTTGGCAATGACGAAAAAGCCAACGATGTTCGTCCCGCACCACCACGTGAAGGATTCATGAAACTGAACTTTTATGGTGCAAGGACCTTCGATGGAAACGCTGCTTGGGGTTTCGTTATTTGCAATGACCATGGCAGAATTCTCAAGTGTGGGATGTAGAGTTGCGGTAAGTCCTCGATTTTACAGGCCGAGATGTACTCTGGGTATGCTTCATGGGTTACAAGAAGTTCATCATCTGGGGATCACACATCTTGAGGTGGAGGGCGATTGCCTAACGGCTATTAACGACGTCAAGAGGGTGTGGAGCTGCCCTTGGGATATTGAGATGACTGTGTTGGAAACGCTTGCCATCGGTCAATCCTTTGTGAGTGTGTCGTACTCCCATACACTTGGAGAGGGAAACTAGGTTGCTTATCGGCTCGCTCACCTTGGTCTGTTGCCGACTCCTTCTGAGTGGGAATCTGATGCTATTGTCGACGAGCTCGTCCGTAAGGACGCACTTGGGTGGTAGTTCAATTATGATTGACCATCCCCAAATCTTCACCTTCTATTAAAAAAAGGCCTCGGTTTAAAGGACCCAACCTGAAGGGTTGGAAATTTTTAGGTTAAGACCAAAAAATTTTAACTCGGTAAAAACAAAAATTAGCCCAACTCCAAAAATTGAAAATCTTCTGGGTCAAATATGTTCAAATCTAGGTCAATCCACCCTAGTCAACCTGTACCCAGACCAGCTTGACTCGAAAAATTTATTTCACCCGAATCTAATTAAAATACATGAAATTGTCCTTAACAATTAATCTGCTCCTCACACCCATCAACTCCTGCCTTCATACATCAACTTCACTTTTACCCCAAATTGAAATAGTGCAAATCCTCCGCCCCAACATCCCGCCCCTTAAAAATATTTTACCCTTAAATTAACATTAAAAAATATATTTAGCTTTAACAAGATTATTATAACATATTTGGAAAAAAAAAATCTTAAAAAATAAACTTACAAAAATTATAATAATTCAATAGAGATAGAAAGATTTTTAAAAGTTATAAAAAGATGTTGTTTCACTCTATAATTTTCTTTAAAAAATTAATTTGATTTTTTTTAGATTTTTTTCAATTATGTTATAATAATCATGTAAAAGAAAAATATATTTTTAATTTTTTTAATGTTAATTTATGGGTAAAATATTTTTATGGGGCGAGAAGTTGGGGCGAGGGTTTGCTTCGAAATTGAACACCGAACTAACTAGTTGTAACCCGTAAATGACTAGATATAACACCAAAATATAAAGATTCAATACCAAAACCGTCATTGATTAGGCACCTAAATATGAATCGACACCCAAATCCTAAGCTGCATCAAACAATTCGATTTGGTGAGAGATCATAGGTGGCTTACTAATTATCAATGACTTTCCATTGACATGTTTCCCTTGGACAATAACTCGAATTCGAGATCTTATATATGTATGCTTTAGTTTTAGAAGTAGGAATAATAAATTAAATAAAATAGAATTTTTTTTTGTCAAAATAGAGCTAGCTTGATTCATTTAACCTTATCAACTCTAGAAAAATATCTTGTCTGCCCAATTATTAATGGCAGAGTGAATAAGAGTACTTTTGAAGATATTTTACGGAAAACTAGGAACCAACTTACAAAATGCAGAGCGAATGAATTAACCCAACAAGGAAGAGAAATTCTGGTTAAAGCTAACCTCGTTGCTAAACCAACCCATATTATGCAAAATTTCATGCTCCCCGCTTCTATTCATAATGATCTCGACGGACTAAACAGAATTTTCTTCTGGAATAAGGATCCAAACTTTTTTTTTGAGGAAAGAATAAGGATCAAAACTACAAACCCCTCATTGGATGGGATAAGATCTGTAGACCCAAGAGAGATGGCGGACTTGGCCTCCATAAGACCAAAGACATGAACAAAGCCCTCCAAATGAAACTGCTTTGGAAAATTCTTGCAGAACCCCATAATGAATGAGTTAAAATTATTCGAGACAAATACTTGAAGAGTGATAGTATCTAGGACTACCGAAGGAAGAACAATACTTCCTGGCAGTGGACTAAAATGATGGATCTAAAAGAGGAATTTTGGTCTACTCTAATCTGGCGGGTAGGAAATGGGAAAACAATTAGATTCTGGAAAGAAAAATGGCTACAAACTAAAGTGAATCTCCGTGAACAATGCCTCCTTAACCAAGTGGACAAACTAGAAATCGTCAACCAATACATAACACATGAAAAAGTATGGAACAAAGAAAGACCAGAACAATTGCTTCCCCCGGGAATAGTAGAAAAAAATCTTGATGTCCATATTCCTTATAATGACACAGAAGAGAGGCTTTACTGGAAGCCCAATCGTAACGGCTGGTTTTCTATGGCTAGTGCATTAGACCATATTACTAAGACAAGAAGAACAACGTCAGACCCTCCTGAATGGATCTGGAAGATCGATTGTCCGCCAAAAATAAAAAAAATCTTTGGTAAAACCTACTTAATGGAACCCCGACCAAAGTCATACTACAAGGAAAAGGAGTGCATGTGCCTTTGAACTGTTTGCTTTGTAACTACAATGGCGAAAACGATACCCACCTTTTCACTGAATGCCCGAAATCACTAGAATTCATTAGAAGAATTGACGGAGAAACTGAGCAAAAGATCTGCAAAACTGATAAAGAGGATAAATCCTATAAGAACCTAATAACGGAGATCTTAGAAAACCTACCTGAGAATCAGAAGTCACCCCTTGCTTTCTCTCTTTAGGGAATTTGGTCGATGAGAAATAGGATACTCTTTGATAACAAAGATATAACGACAATGAAAGAATGGATTAACAATATAAAACATTACACGAGAAGTTGGAAAAAAGCACAATGCGAGGAACAAGAAGATGACCATACCCATACTAAACCAAACCCCCGACAAAGCACACCAAACAATAAAAAATTGGTAAAATGGAAAAAACCAGCGACTGGTTATCTCAAGGTTAAATTTGATGGCGCTAAGGTCGGGTCGAGACTCGCAACTTCTGGATTTGTTATTCTTGATAGCCTTGGGTCAGTGCGTTTGTGTGGTACCTGCCCATGCAGCTCGGTTTCTGCGGAACTTGCGGAATGTCTTGGTCTTCTAATGGGACTCTGTGAAGCGACTAGGATGGGGTCATTCTCTTGCCTCGAGGTGGAGGGCGAATGCATGTTGTTGATTAACGTCATGAAAGGAACTTGGTGGTGTCCTTGGGAGTTAGAGATGGTGGTCTCAAATGCTCTTGCATATTATCGTGCTTTCAACAACGTCATTTTTTCCCACACATTTCGTGCAGGTGGATGATAGGCTGACACATATCGGTTTATCCTCGTTGTTCATCATAGATCGTGCTCATGCTAAGTTGGGAGTCGTCGCCCGTTAGGACGCACTTGGGCAGTGGTTTAACCGCGGTTGACCACCCCCAAATCCATGCCTTGTGTCACAAAAAAAAATTAACCTTAGCAACTTTCCATTTTTCATTTAACCAGATGTAGGATGGAGTGTTACAAATTAAGAGTGGAAGAATCAATGCAACCTAATGACTAATGCAACCTAATGAAACGACTATTGGCAAGATGGGAAAACCCCTTCCTAACTGGTACAAACTAAAATTTGATAGAGCATTGTCACCTACGTATGAAAGCATGCACCTATGGTATGTCATTAGAAACCATAACATTGACATAGTTCATATTGGAGTTGGCGAATCCCCAATACATTCAGTTATTGGTTCTTAGGGATTTGCGCTTTTGAAATGATTAATCAAAGCATCAGAACTAGGTTTTAAACGCTTAATCATCGAAGTCACAATAATATATGTATTATTAACACTATTAATAAGGTATGGACTTGCCCTCACAATAATATATGTATTATTAACACTATTAATAAGGGATGAACTTGCCCTTGGGTTATCGAAATGATCATTTTTATTCCCTTCTTGCTTTCCATAGGTTCAGTGTCGTCCATATTAGGCACATCTTTAGAGAGATCAATCGAGTTGTCGATCGTCTTACCCATTTGGGGCTTACTTTCTCCGACTCGACACCTCCACATGACCCAAAGCTTTCTGGTCTCCTCTTTGCGGAAGCTCTTGAATTGACTAGTTTGGACCTTCCAATCAGTAAAATTCTTTTTAGTTAAAAAAATAGTTGATAAGTTTCCATGTTTCACCAATAAATAAATATAAAATGAAAAAGTAAAGCAATTTTCCCTCTTGTCATGTGCTGTGTAAAAAAGTTGTAGAGTCTAAAAAAGTGGGCACTTTTAAAATTTATTTTGTTGAAAACAATTTTTTTTTAAACTTATCCCATCTTGATTTAAAAAAAAAAACTAAAAATAGGTGATAATGCAAATTTAGATAGGCATTATAAGTTAGTTTTAGCGCCATTTACATGTGAATATTGCATGTTATGTGCTTAGTTATCGCATATGTTAACCTGTTAGTTTAGTTCGTAATCAACACGAGCTTATAATGATCATCTTGTAGATTTATAGATCCAAGGTGGTAAAGGGAAGCGCTTGCGAGCTATTAAGGGATGTGTTGGGCCATGAACGATTTATGGATGGGCATCAGAAGACTTGGAATATGTGTTTCTAGGAGCTAGGAGTGAAGTGAAGAAGGTCGCACCACACACCAAGAGAGGCTGCTGCTAGTGGCCTAAAAGGAATGCCAAGAAGGAAAGGTCGCACACGCCTGCGACCTTGCTGGCCGCACCCGCGGCCATCTTGGGTAGAGGTATGGTTAGCGTTGTAAAAGCCACCCCTATGCCACCCCCCGTGGCCTTAGGCTTGTCGGGCCGTTTTGCCAAACTTATCGTTTAATTAGGGTTATTTTAGCTTTTCTTTTGCCGACCTTGAAGGTTTATTTAGGGACACATTAGGGTTATTATTCATCATCTTTTGACATTGAAGAATTAAGAGATTTGTGTTTGGTAAGCATGCGCAACTAAACTCATATTGTTTTTCGCCTCTAATTTAAGATTTGGTTGTGTTGAATCGTGAGTTTCGATTTCTAGTTCTATTCATATCAATTGCTTCATATTCCTTGTGCTTGAATGTTTTATGGTGTTCAATTTTATCTTGATCAACCAACTTAATTGTTAGTATCTCATCATCGCTAGGGTTTTGAAGTATTCATTGTAATTTTTAATCTTTCGTAGCAAGCAATATGTTCTTGTGGACTTTGCTAGAAAGCTTGAATGTGTAGGTTGGTGACTATAGGTTAAATATTAGTTCTTAAGGGGATTGATATGTCTTATAATCTTTACACATCTTGAGTCTTTATGTTATTCCTAGGATTAAACCTTAATTAACTGTGTTAAGATTGCTTAGAAATAAGAAATTATTAGAACTCTTTATGGCTAATCTTCTACGGAGTCAACTGAACTTGAAGGAGGAGAGTTCTCGCCCAATCAGGTGAAGGGAGAGAGGAGAAAAGGTGTCTCAATTATGGGGACATCATGAATGGGCTATATAAGCAACGCACAGGGTCGATCCCAACCATACAACACTACTAGAATTGTGTAAATAGACATCGGTTAAAAACTGATGTTAAACAAAAAAAATTCGACGTGTTAGTGGGTGGTGTTAAAAATCCCAACTTTAGCACATCGGCTTTTAACCGATGTCTATAACAATTTATAACATCATTTTTAAGTTTAATACTGATTTAAATACATATATTGATATAGTTGCGTTTCAATTTATGAACTTAATGTTCAACCATTGTTATTTTGTATTTCTAGACGTTTGAAACAGTGTCAGGCAATACAAAAACTGACATTAAGATTGCTAAATTTGTAAACAAGATGTTTTATCTTGATATAAATATTGGTTATACATTATTCATTTTGTGTGCGCTCTTTATTCATTTGTAATTTTATGATATTAATTTATATAAATATAATGTATCATATTGAATATTTTGAAGTCGATGTCAGTAGCATATTTTCATATCATTTCTCAATTGAAAAACGATGTTTTTATGTTGTAAAACAACAGTTTAATGATGAAAGTGTTTCCTATTAACTTCGGGTAACATTGCAGTTTTGATATATTCAGGGCATTAGAAATCATTTTGTGTCTTCGAGATCAAAGTATGTACAAAAATAGACATCACTTTTTTGCTCAAATGTCCAATGTTTTTCTATTATTAGACGTATTTACATAGCTATGTCATACGTTGATACACTTGTTGCACCTAAAATAACATCAACCAACATACATTCACCATATTCAATATATCATCCAACATACATTCACCACAATTAGTACGCTGAAAAAGTTAACAATACACCTCCAATATACATTCACTATATTCACAACATCGTTCAAAAATTATAAAGGACCCCCAACACATACCATAGCTAGTTAAGGCATTTAATGGGCCTAGTAGGTTGCAAAACCTAGGCCACAAGTGTACACAAATCAAGATCTCAATCAACATCGTGAGGAAAAAGTGGAGAGACGAGAACGAGAACGGAGAAGGAATTTCACTATCGGAGCCACCCTCGAGTTCAAGAGTCGGACATACTACATTCCCTTACTCTCACTTCACAACAAATTGTGTGCTAACAATCTTCCACTTTCTTCTACAAAATGTAACATTCAACTCCTAACATAATGGATTTATGATGATATCTTTTCTAAGGATTTTGTACAATGTTAAGCCCGGCCTTGTGCTATCTATTGGTGCATCTAATCCTTTCTAAGAGCGGGAGAGATACTTGTTTAGGTACTTGGTGGCTGCAGAAGACTCGGGATAGAGCTGAGAGTACATATGCTCAAACACGATCTCATATAGCTTGAGTTTTGTGTAAGGAATGACAATGCCCATTCTTTTTCAAATAATATTGAAGTTGATTCTTCTTCAAGAAAGCAAGGTCCTGCGACAAAAAAGGAAAAGCCAATTAATTTTGGCTTTCCTTGGATGCACCACCGGTTGGAGCTCCTTCCTACATTGGCAAACAGGGAGGCGAGACTTGGTCCACCGCGATGCCGTCTCCTTCTCCTTTAACTAGGAATTGAAAAAGTTTCTCATCAACCGGGGTCTAACCACAAGTGGTAGGTTAATCTCCATGATCTCGCATCCTGTACAATTCTCCTCTCCTTCCACGTGTGAATGGCCCATCCTCGCAAGATTTGCCCACGGGAGGACGGTGCAACTTTTTGGGCTAGACCACCAATAATATCGCACGCCTGATGGTGGTGGTTAGTGGTCAAGTGAGTGTCAGCCACGACGAGGGGAGTGGTTGCCCCGAGTTTCTTGGCATGGGTGGGGGATATAGCGGCGGCGACGGTGGTGATGAGGTGAGTGGTGGCGTGGAGGAGAGCCAGCGCCGCGTTTGTGGTCACCGGTGCCCCAACTGACTTCTTGCCAATGAGGCGGGCGGTTGTCCCGATCTTGGCATGGAGGCGAGTGGTGGTGCCTGTAGAGTTGAGTTGCGGCGTGGAGGAGAGCCAGTGCCGCGTCTATACATTTCTTGTCGGTGAGGCGAGTGTTTGGCCCTATCTTGGCGAGGAGGCGAGTGATGGTGCCCCCGTAGAGGTGAGTCGAGACGTGGAGGCCGGAGAGCCGACATCGCGTCTATGGACTTCTTGTCGGTGAGGCAAGCAGTTGTCGCAGGGAGGCGAGTAGTGGTGCCCGTGCATAGGTGAATCGCGACGTAGAGGAGAGTGGCGGCCCTAATCACTTTCTTGACGAAGATTACTTTCTTGACCCCGTGGTACGGATGATTGGCGGTGGGGTAGAGAGTAGCGTTGCAAGGGTGAGTGGTGGCAGGGCAGAGAGCGAAATTGCAGGGGTGATTGGTGGTGGGGTGGAGAGCAGCATTGCAAGGGTGAGTGGTGGTGGGCAGAGAGTGGCATTTTAATGGTTAGTATTAGCGGGGCGGAGAGCATACGCGGTCAGTTGACATTGTGAAGTTGGGGGATGGGATGAATTAATGTTAGACGGGGTAGGCGTGGCCACGGGTCAAACCCGTCGGGTCGACGGGTCCGGCCCGCCGAGTCAAGCGTCAAAGTTGGTCGACCCGAACCCTAAACCGGAAAGACCACGGGTTGAATGGATCGAGTCGACCCGATCCGTTACATTATTAAAAAAAATTGTTTTTTTTTTAAAATTGACTATTATATAAGAAAAATGGTATGGAAAACAGCGGTCTATCATCCACTTTATTTTGATATGAAGTGGAAGAAAATTTTGGGATATAAGAGAGAAAAATATGAAAATTCTCAAACTACAATTTTCAATGTGGGATATAAGAGAGAAAAATAGGAAAATATTTTTTTTTTCTCAAACTTCATCTTCAATGTGGTAAATGTAGGAAAAAAGTAGAGTGAAAGTGGTCAGATAGTGGGATACATATATATATAACTTCATATCTTCTCATTCCAACTCTCTATTTTCAATATGGGAGAAAGTCCTTATCCCACGTTGAAAATGAGGGAATAGAATGAAGACTTCCAAAACTATAAAAAGAGAAAAATTAGAGTGCATTTGCCCCATATTGCATATTATTTTAAATTTGTACTGACTCTACATATTCTACATGACATCTAGATAAATTTTTAACATAAGATCTTTTTTAGAGAGAAATTACATGTATTGTAAACATCTTAAATGACTACTGAGAATACAAAAAATTACATTTTAAGATTTACAAACCAAAATTGAAGAATTTTGAGAAAAAAACAAATGTGAAATTTGCATTTATTATCATTTACAAAATAAACAAATAAAATATCTTTTATAATTAATTTTTGGGTGTTTGGCTTCAAATATTGAAGAAAAAAATTATTTATCCCCAAAATGAATATTTTACATCTATATTTATTTTATGCACCCTAGATGATCCTTATTATAATTTCAACATCTTAAGAGTTGCAATTTTGTATGAATTAGTAAAAATAATTCATTTGTGAATATTCAATTTCAAAAGTTAATTATACAAATCAATTAGTGTCAAAAGAATATTTTTTGACAATTTACTTATTTTATACATCTTAAATGACTACCGAAAAATAAATAATATTTTAAGATCGACTTACTAGCATTACTTATTTTACCTCTAGATGAGACGTCTTAGATCACTTTTCTACCATTTAGGACCATAGTAATTTTTTTTTACCATTTTACCTTTATTTTTATTATTTATTTCCCTTTCTTTCTCGTAAAAATAATAAATAAGTTATGTATATCTAAATAACTTAAAATTTATCCGCACAATCATGTGCTTATGATTTTTTTAATCGCTATATGACATCTTATTTTTTTCTTATTAGTTTTATCCTAATAATAACTAATTATATATGTATTTCAAATTATATTAAGTGGTGTGTTTGAGTTTTATTACTATTTTACCTTACTAAATCATTTTTAAAATTTGTATTGTATCTCTTTCAAACTCATTTATAAGTTAAAAAACACTATACATACTTTATTGTAAATAAATAATATATTAACATGATATTATATAGAATGGTGTTCAAATTTAAACTGATTAAAATCTCGTGTCTTCACAACGGTACTACTCTACTAATCTATGTAAATTAAGACAAGAGTAAGTAAACGAATTAAAAGAAAAAACAATGATAAAATAAACCAACCAAACATCTCATTCTTCATTGTTTACAAGTTACAACCATCGTACTACTTGCTTTTTTTTTCTTTTTCTTTTTTTTGATTAGGAAAGAATTTGGGCAGAAATCTACTCAAGTGCATCCAGGCGGATGAGATCCATAAGATATGGGTTAGAATTAAGATTACTCCCCATGGCAGAATGGTCAAGGTGTGCAACCTTGTCAGCCACTCTGTTGCTAGCTCGGGGAACATGAGAAAAGACCACCTTCCTCATGCATTTTATCGGGGCCTGTATATCTGGCATGATTAATTCGATCTCCCATGGGCATTTCGTTTTGTTTTGTAAATAATCAATAATAATTTTCCATTCACCTTCAATTGTTATATCCTGAATCCTGAGTTTGTTGATTTCACTAATGCCTAACCTAAGAGCTAGAGCCTCAGCCATTAGGGGGGATGTGTTCCCGAGTTTCATAGCAGCTATCTGGAGAGGCGCTCCTCGCCAGTCTCGTATAATGACACCGCTACTACTGTCCCCTGACAGTAACGAGGAGCCATCAAAGTTCAATTTCAATTCCTTGTGGGGGGGGGGGTTCCATTTTTTCGTTTTTGATTTCCAGTTTGGGTTTTTTTTTTTTTTTTTTATTATTAGGTAAGAATTTGGGTAGGAAACTACCCAAGAGCATCCAGACGGATGAGATCTTGAAGATCTTTGTTAGTTGTTAGTTGGACCCCATAGGCAGAGTGACAAAGGTGTGCAACCTTATCAGCCACTCTGTTGCCTGCGCGGGGAGTATGAGAAAAGGAAACTTTCCTCATATTTCGAGATGGATTGGATGTCGGACAAGGTCATTTCTACTTCCCACGGACATCGGGTTTTGCCTCTCATGTAGTCAATAATGATTTTGGAGTCGCCTTCAAAGATAATGTTCTGGATATTTAATTTTCTGGCCTCCACCACCCCCAGCCTAAGAGCTGCGGCTTCAGCTTGTAGGGGTGATGAGCGCCCTAGTTTTAAGTATGACATTTGGATGGGGTTTGCGTTCCAGTCTCTGATGATCATACCAGCGGAGCTCGCCCCATTACGTAGTGCTGACCCATCGAAATTGACTTTATATGTTTCGCATGGTGGCCTTTTCCATTTATCGTGTTTCCTTCTGTCAGTTTGTTTATAGTTTTTAGTTTGTACGGGATATCTTACTTGTTGGTTAGTGTGATCATCATCCTCAAATTGGCATGCCCGGTTCCAGTTCTCCATTTGTTTTATGGAAAATGCGTCAATACTGTTTGATGTGGGTGATTTTTAGTTTGTGAATGTTACCCCATTTCGGAAGTACCATATACCCCACCACCTTGTGGCAATGGCTTGTATTTTTGTATTTGGTAGGTTGCGTAACCAATTCATCAATTCACCTATATCCCTGGTTCTAGCTATAGTTTGTTGAAGCTTCTGTTGCTCTGTTTTACTTAGGTGATTTCTGGTCAACTCAGGGAAACATTTTGTTAGAATATGGGTATCATCCTCCATACAACCGAAGCACCGATCGCACGCCGAGGGCACCAAGACCCCACGTGAGGCGAGTCTGGCCTTAGTAGGCAAGCCCGACCGAGATATTTTCCACAGGAAGTTCTTTATTTTAGGTGATAGATTAAGTTTCCATATCCATTCGTAATCTCTGTGTTCGTTTGCCGACTCATTCATGATAAATTTGTAGGCAGAAGAGGTAGTAAACCACCCGTTTTTGTCAGGCCACCAGTAGAGCCTTTCCTCTAATGGGGTAACAGGTAGCTGGACCGAGAAAATGTCATCCACCAACACACTCGGAAGCACCCTGCGGAGTTTCTCCACCCACCATTGTCCATTTATAATATATTCGTTGACCGTTTCATTGCTATCAATTTGTATCGGGCATTCCGGTCTACCCCTCAAAGGTTTTTCAGATACCCAATTGTCAGTCCAGAATTTCACCGATTTTCCATTTCCAATGGCCCATATGATCCCGGTTTTGAACTTTTGTAGCAGGTTTGTTAATTTGGCTTCATTGCCAGGACATATTCCCAGCTTTCACGTACTTAAGTATATGTGTTCCCTTTAGATATTTGTATGTGATTACCTGGACCCATGTGCTGTTTAGTTGTAGAGCCTCATTCATTTCTTTAGCTTTTCTAATACCCAAGCCTCCTGCTTTCTTTGATTTGCAAATTTTGTCCCATCCAATTAATGGTCTGTGTTGCGCATCCTTGTTCCAGAAGAAACTTCTGTTAATCGTGTCTAGCTCACTATGCATTGCGGCCGGTAGCATAAAGTTTTGCAAATAGGTTTGATCCTATGAGTGTGGCTCATCCCTGTTGAGATAATGAGTCCGCCCTCCATTTACTCAGTTGGTCTTTGATTTTCGTGACAACTTCCTTAAATGTATGGTTATTGACTCTTCCGTTAATAATGGGACAACCCAGGTATTTTTCTACCGAGTGAGAGTGGTTGATGCCAAGCACTTGGCCGAGCTCGACCGTTCTTGAGCGAGTGACGTTGGGTGAGGGTTGGAAAGTTGATTTGTGGTAGTTCACTTTCTGCCCAAAGATTTGGCAGTAGTCGTCTAGAATGGTTTTAACTTTGATGCAAGCCTCATTGCTCCCTTTCAGGAAAATGAGTATGTCATCTGCAAACGCAAGGAATGGGATACAGAGGCCAGAATGGCCAAACCTGAACCCAAGCGATTTGTCAAGGGCTAGTGCCTCCTTGGCAAGTTTACGGGCCAAGACTTCTGCACCAAGGATAAACAGGAACGGTGATAAGGGATCTCCCTGTCGTAAGCCTCTTGTTGGGGTGAAGATATCAGTAGGTCCATTATTCACTAATACAGAAAACGAGACAAATGTGATGCATTCCTTGATCCAATTTCTAAAGGTTGGGTGGAATCCAAATTTGAACATGACAGCCTCCGTGAAGTCCCAGTCAACACGGTAATAGGCCTTCTCCATGTCTAATTTGAGGGCCATCCACCATGTCCTGCCCTTCCTAGTTTTGAAAGAATGAAAGATTTCATGAGCTATGAGTACATTATCCTGAATAGCTCTATCCGATACAAAGGCTCCTTGGTGCGGGTTAATCAGTTTTCCCAAAAATTTCTTCAATCGCTCTGTTAATATTTTTGAAATAATTTTATAGATTGTTGAGCACAGACTAATGGGTCTGTAATGACCCGTTGTGGTTGGGTTATCTATTTTTTGTAGTAGTGTGATGAAAGTATGGTTTATTTGTTTAAGTAACCTTCCTGATAAGAAGAAGCTCTTTACTGCTCTAATAACCGAGGGGCCGACCACATCCCACGAGGCTTTGTAAAATTCAGCAGTTATGCCGTCAGGTCCAGGGGCCTTATTTCTTCCTAAGCATAATACTGCATTTTTTATTTCTCCATTTGAGGGTATAGCTATTAACTCGGTGTTTTCCTCATTTGTTATATCTTGAGAGACTGAGGTAAGGAGGTCATTCAGTTTTGCCCTGTTGATTGGTTGTTTTGTAAATCTTTTTTGAAAGTCCATTCTGATTTCATTATTTATGTTGTTTTCACTTGTTATCTGGGTACCTTCAGATGTTGTTATGCTACGGATGAATTTTCTGTTTCTTTTGCCCAATGCGATTCTATGAAAATATCCAGTATTGGAATCTGATAATTTAATATGCTTAGATTTTGCTCGTTGATTCCAGTATGCTTTCTGAAAGAGTAGTAGTCTTTCTTTTTTCTTGATCAAGTTAGCTTCTCTTTTGACCATGTTGCATGTTGAGTTGTTTGGCCTACCTTGCTGTAATAGCAGAATTTGTGTTTCTACTTTTTGCAGTTGCCTGAAGATCTTACCAAACGTGCTTTTGTTCCAGCTCTTTGCTTTTTGTTTTAAGAGTTTCGTTTTCCTGACTAGCTGATACATTGGCGATCCATGGCATCTAAGTCGTCATGCTTGTTTCACAATATTTTTAAAATCCTTCCTTTGTAGCCATACATTTTCAAATTTGAAGGGTGGGGGTTTGAATGTTTGACTGGTATTCAGTTCAATGGTGATTGAGCAATGGTCAGATGAGGTGAACGCACCATTTTTAGTGCAGATGGCGGGATACTGATGCATTATGTCATGCTGAACCAACACCCGATCGATTTTTTCTTTTATGTTCCCAATGTCCGTCTGTTTCTTTCTCCATGTAAAAGGGTTTCCCCATGCAGGAATATCCATCAGTGAACATTGGTTTTTGATGTCCGCGAGCCTAACAAACCTTCGCGGATGAGTTATCGCACCACCTTCTTTGTCCAAGAAGCATCCTATTTCATTATTGTCACCCATGACAATGCATGTGATTGCTGCCTGTCTTATTTCCGCAATTACATGGTCCCAAAATCTGGGTTTATGTTGCTCCTGGGGGGAGCATAGATGAACCATATCAGACACGAAAAGTTGTCTAAGGTGTTGGTATATTTTAGGACTATTGCCCTGGGCCATTGTGTTATCACTTCAATGGTTTCATTTAGCAAACACCTCTCCTTCCAGAGTATTCCCAAGCCACCAGATTTACCAGTAGTTGGGGACCAAATTGCTTTATCGAACCCCGCCCCCTTCCATGTCGAAGGCGGAGGGATGTTTTCTGTTTTTGTTTCAGCTAGTGCTAGTAATTGGATATGTTCGGATTTGCACCACGTGCTAATCTCTGTGCAAAACGTGGGTCGGCCGATCCCTCTACAGTTCCAGAAACTAACTTTCATTAACGCCTGAATTTGGGGATAGCGAGAAAGGTCCTCGCAACACCCCGTCATGTAGGATCGAGTTTGTGTGTTTGTTACGGTACTTAAGTTTTGTTCTTTTTTTTTGTTTTATGAGCTGGTTCGAAATCCTTGTAGGTAATAGAGTATGATAGTAAGTGAGAATCCCACGAAAAAATACGAATCCGTAGGACCACACCCACCATTTTCTATGACCCACCACTTCCTCCTTAGTATGAGAAAGTAGCATCATGTTCGCCGAGGATGCACCTCCAACGACGCTTGGTTCATGCATCTGATAACATGAACCAAGGGTAGTAGGTTCTTTTGGAGGGGTTTCATGTGCTTCATGGTTATCATCGATCACCAACTCAGAGACATTGTATGCTTTAATTAGGTAGCAGTTGGGCACATTTATCATGTTTATAAACAAGGTTTCTCGTGAGTCACAGTTCCCAAATGGACAGAATTCGGCAGACTGAATTACGCCATGGTGGTCTAACATACAAATTTTTAAAAAACATGAGGTATCCGTTCTATTAGTGTCCCTAGAATTCTTACCAATGTGAATCTTCATATTTATTGGCAACCATTCAAAAAGGCGGTAAACGCCCAATCTGAAATCGTTGGTCATCAAGGTCGTGGGTGTGCACATTTATCATGTTTATGATCAAGGTTTCTCGTGAGTCACAGTTTGGTTTTTTTGATGAGTTTGTATTGTTTGGGTGTTCCTAGCAAACTACATCAGACGTGCACACAAAGGAGCATGCCTTCCGCCAAGATTCAATTTGTTGGTCGCAAAATCCTTCAATGGTTTTTGATGCCGCTGGCGCCTGGTTTCGAAAGGTGGCACCATTCCTAAAATACCAAATGGCCCACCAACTTGTGACAATGTTTTGAATTTTATCTTTTGCCAGTTTCTTGATCCATGCTAGAATCAAAATCATGTCCCGACTCCTCAGGATATGTTGTTGTAATTCCATTCGTTCAGCGCAAGATAGGAATCTGTTAGTGAGATTTGGATAGCATTCCAGCAAGATATGTATATCATCTTCGTTGTGGTCATTGCAGATTTGGCAAGTCGTAGGCACATGGACACCCTTGTTTGCCAGCCTGACCTTTGTAAGCAAGCCCGAGAGGGTTATTTTCCAAAGGAAATTCTTAATTTTAGGAGGTACATTTAGCTTCCAAATCCAAGAAAACCTATCATTGCTATTTTTTGTCTCGTTTGTCAACATCTTATATGCCGACGAGGTAGTAAACCAACCTTTCCTATCTGGCGACCGGTATAGCCTGTCTTCTATGGAAGATATAGGTAGAGGAACCGACTTTATTTCATCTACCAAATCTGACGGGAGACAGCAGTTAAGCTTCTCCAACCACCACTGCCCCCCTATTATGTAGTCACAGACTTTCTCATTTTTGTTAATATTGGTTGGGCATCCATCCCGGCTGCACAAGGGAGTTTGAGTTAGCCAATTGTCCGTCCAGAAATTTACAGATTTTCCATTTCCTATTGACCATATAAGACCTCTTTTAAACTGATCTAAAAGGCCAGAAACCTTAGACCATTGCCAAGAGGCCGGGCCAGATCGCTTGTAATTTAGTAAACGCAAGTTTCTTAGGTACTTATAGTTGATGACTTGCACCCAGGCATTTCCAGGTTCAACGATGATTTTCCATAGTAGTTTCAGTTGTAAGGATTCATTCATTTCTTTTGTTTTCCGAATACCTAATCCCCCATCCTTTTTTTGTTTGCAGATTTTGTTCCATCCAATAAGGGGTTTATGTTGAGCGTCCTTGTTCCAGAAGAAGGTTCGGTTTAGAGTGTCCAATTTCTTGTGCATAGTTGCTGGTAGCATAAAATTCTGCATTGTATATAGTGGTTTAGATGAGAGATTAGCAGTAATCAAAACCGCACGACCCTGTTGAGGTAGGGATTCGGCCCGCCACCTGGCTAGCTGATATTTTGATTTGTTTATGATGTCTTCGAATGTGTCCATATTTACTCTACCATTTATAATGGGACAACCCAAGTATTTCTCAATTGAACTGGAGTGAGTAATACCAAGTACACTTTCAAGTTCCGAGATCCGGTTCCGGGCGACGGCCTTTGTAACCTGAAAGGTAGACTTGCTGTAGTTCACTTTCTGTCCTGATATTTGGCAGTATTCCCCGATGATAGTTTTAATCTTTTGACATGCCGATACGCTACCTTTGGTAAAGATCAAAATATCATCAACAAAAGCTAAGAACGGAATCACCGGGCCCGTGGACCCAAATCTGAATCCGACCAATTTGTTAGCATCTCGTGCTTCCTTGACGAGCCTTCGAGCTAAGATTTCTGCTCCCAAGATGAAAAGAAATGGCGATAGGGAATCCCCCTGTCTCAACCCCCTAGATGGGAGAAATTGGTCTGTGGGACCATTGTTAATTAGGACAGAAAACGAAACGGATGATATGCATTCTTTGACCCAATTAACAAAAGTCGAATGAAAACCAAATTGGTGTAGCACAATCTCGGTCAATTCCCAATCAACCCAATCATAGGCCTTTTCCATGTCCAGTTTAAGGGCAATCCAGCCTTCTTTACCTTTTCGCGATTTAAACGAGTGAAAAATCTCGTGAGCTATCAGAACATTGTCCTGAATTGCCCTGTCCGAACAAACGCACCTTGTAGTGGGTCGATGAGTCTTCCCATAACCTTCTTTAACCGCTCTGTGAGGATTTTCGAAATAATTTTATATATTGTGGAACACAGACTATAGGTCTGTAATGGGCTGTCGTGGTTGGGTTGTCAATTTTCGGTAATAAGGTGATAAATGTATGATTTATTTGTTTTAGTAGGTGGCCAGATAGGAAGAAACTTTTCACTGCTCGGATAACCGATGATCCTACAATATTCCAGGACTTTTTGTAAAATTTTGCAGTCATGCCATCGGGTCCAGGGGCCTTATTCAACCCTAGGCAGAACACCGCATTTTTAATTTCCCCATTTGATGGGATGGCCGTAAGCAATATATTTTCATCCCCGGTTATCGCAGCTGGGATAAGCTGAAGATATTCCATTAGTTTTGTTTTATCAATTGGTTGTCTTTGGAAGCGTTTCTGAAAATCTCGTCTAATTTCCATATTTATGTTTGTCTCACCCAAAATCTCACCCAAAATTTGTGTTCCATCGGCGATCGTGTTATGTCTATTCATTTTGCGATTTCTTTTGCATGTCGCTATTTTGTGGAAATACCCCGTAATAGAATCTGTCAGGCTAATGTGCTTGGTTTTTGCTCTTTGATTCCAATATGATTTTTGGAAAAGAAGGAGCCCTTCTTTTTTCTTGATAAGATTTTTCTCTTTTAACTGCATGTGAGTCGACATGTTTAAATGTGTCCTCTGCTGCCTGCTGGAGCTTTAATAATTGGTCCTCAACTTCTTTAAGTTGTCTAAATATATTACCAAATGTCATTTTGTTCCATATCTTAGCTTTAATAATTTCTCATTAGTACTTCCATTGTGATTACTTGGTATTTTCCTATGGATCAACTCCGGATTTACATGGTATACTAGCTAGTTAGGTTTGGATCTTTTGTGGCACTGCATCTACTTCTCGCCCTCTCTCGTAATCTTGAGCACCGCTGTCGCCCATTTCCTTGTCGCCTCACTACCGGCTTGGTACGCTGTCGCCAACAATCCACGAAGAAGCTCTGTTGAGCTCTCAATGGTAAATGGTAGGGGTGCTATTCGAGCCGAACGAGCCGAGTTTGGCATCTTCAAGCTTGTTCGTTTGTTAAACGAGCTCGAGCCGAGCCGAGCCTAATTTTTAAACAAGCTTTTTTATTTTGTTCAAGCTCGGCTTGTTTAGGAAATGAACGAGCTCGAGCCGAGCTTTTTTCGAGCTATAAGTAGTTCTACTTGGTTATAACATGTTAACTTAAAGGAAATTTTAGAAATTCCATAGAATTCGAGCTATTCGAGCTTTATTCGAACGAGCCGAGCTTTCAACCGAGCTTTAAGTTTTGTTCAAGCTCGGCTTGTTTAAATAAGTGAGCGAGCTGGAGTTGAGTTTTTTCGAACCGATCCCGAGCCAAGCTCGAGCTGCTCAGTTCATATAACAACATAGTAAGTAGGGATGGCAATGGGGCGGGGACTCCCCGACCCCCGCGGGGAATCCCCGCTGCGGGGACGGGGATGGGGAAATTAAATGGGGACGGGGATGGGGATGGGGGCCAAAGTAATTCCCCGCGCGGGGACGGGGATAGTAGTCCCCAACCCGATCCCCGCCCCGCCCCCTTTGGGGAACTCCGCGGGGATCCCCGATGGGGAGTATGAAATCCCCGTTTTTATTTACATCTTACCTAATTTTAAATAATTTTGTTTTTATTTTTAAACTTTTACCTCATAATTTACATTTATGAGATATTATATGTAATATTTATATCATATTTTTTACATAACTTTAATAATATCTTATAGTTTTTTATTAAATGAGGGAAATCATAAGTTTTAAATGGGGAACCCGACGAAAAAACCCGCGAAGAATGCAAACGGAAAAAAATTACGCGGGGACGGGGGCATTTTTTATCCCCGAACGGCCCCCGCCCCGTTGCCATCCCTAATAGTAAGTGGGAAGGAAAGGGAAGTGGGAGAGGGTACTCGGAGAGCTAGTGTTCGAATCCTGTTCCGATCTTCTTTTTATTATTTTTTTAGTTTACTCATGTTTTTTATGACACAATCGACAGACCTGAAAAGCAAGGGCCTCACTTCGAACAAGAACACCTGCTGTACAACGACCGTCACCTCCTCCAGGCTCCGCCGAACCGCCGGCCTATGCCCTCCGCCCCTCCTGTACAACGAACGCAAGCACTGCACAAGTGCCAGCAGCTAGCAGCAACTTCTTCCCCTACCAGATCCGCATTCGCTGAATTGGTAAGGTTAGTGTTTCATACTTTCATAGTTTCACACAGTATGTGAATTTGTGCTCTATCTTTTAGTTTGAGAGTTATTAAGTTCAATTTGTTGGTAGGATATGCGAATTCGTTTAGGATTTGGGATTTTGAGAATCAATTTTGTGAAATTCCGATTAGGGTTTTGTGATGCCCGTGATAGAGATCGATTGATCGAAATCCCAGATCAGCAACTGCATATAGACTCTTCGTCTTATGCTTTGAAGCTTGCATTAGGTATCCCTTGGTAGCAAAAATCAGCAACAGCAAAAACCACCATGACAGCAACCCATCATATGCTCCTAAATGACAGCCCACATAGCTCCCAACAATTCAACCGCAGTATTTATTTAGATGGAATTGAATTTTAGGAAATGAAATAAAGCCATAGCTCCAACAATGAGGGAATGCAGAGAATTGGAGAAAGTTTGACATCCGCTGCTGCCTGCTACATGGTCATTTTGATGCTTGAGAACTTTGATCCTCCTGACAGTTGCAGCTCTTGGAAGACATATCCCTTGCCCCTTGGGTCGGAAACCAGAGTCCAGCTTGCAAAAGCCCTTAGCTTGCCCATCACCTGTCTTCGTTTTCTCAATGAGGCCATTAAGCTGCACCATCAAAGCTCTAGTTTTACCTATCACTTGCATGCATGAGAAAAAAGAACAACAATTGAAGAGCGAAGCAGATGGGAGATACTGGTGGACGAAGTGGGAGAAATGGAGAGAACCAGCTAGGGAAACACAGCAAGGACGGACTTGTGAGATAAGAAGCTTAATGGCAGACAATTTTCTCTTAAACCGTGGTAAACGAGAGATAGTGAATGTAGGAATGCCTCCACCTGAATGAGCCATTCCCATATGTTTTCTCAAATTGATTTTAGGGTTTCTGAAACCAATTCTCTACTCCTGGGAATCGTAGCAAACTGCCCCTTACCTTAGGCTTCTTACTTATTTTTTGGATTGTATGTTGCTGACATGTTTTCTCAAGCTTAGTGATATGAATTTTGCCCACATTTTAGAGGATGGGGGTAGTTCCCTGTTGACAGACCACATGCCTAGCAATTCCTTGTCAAAATCTAGATCACATGGAATGTCTTTTATTTCAAAATTTGTCCAAATTTTAGAGGACAGGGGATAGTTCCCTGTTATCAGACCACATGCCTAGCATTTCTTGTCAAAATCTAGATCACATTGAATGTCTTCTATTTCAAATTTGTTGACAAAGCATTTTCATTTTTTCTCTAGAATAGAGGTAGGCTGTAAAAACAAGCCTTCAAAAAGATCTGTTCCAAGCGCCGAGTTTCAAGGTGGACTATCGTTTGTTTGTGTTTCATGGATAACGGGGAGAAGAGCATCATTCAATATTTTAAAAGAAGAAAGAAATTGAAGAAAAATAAGATGAAGATGCATCTAGATGAAGCCTCTCAGTTGCATAGACGAGCGAGAAACCTCTTGGTTAAGCTGAAGCTAGAACAGAATCTCATTGATGCTTACTGCTTTGATGGTTGGAAAGGTCAAAGGTATTTACTATTTATATTTGCTCATGTACACAAGAAACTATTGTTTTATTTTGTTTTGTGTTCTTTTCTTCTCTTTTTTTTTGTTCTCTTTTGGAACAGAATCTCTTGTGAAGTGCCAGTAATCTGGATTCCAAGGTTGATCGCTTGGAAGTTGATTCAACCACTATGCAACTCTTTCCACTTCAAATCAATTCGCGAATGATTTAACTATTGTCTAACAAATAATGCAAATAAACTAAACAATCTCAAACTCTAATCAAATTATTGTAAGAGGCCTGTATGGGACTCGACAATTCACAGCTACAGTTGCCTTTGAAGAATAAAATGAAGTATCTATTGCTTCATTTTTGTGCAGCAAGTGTTACTTGAATATCACAATCTCGGTGTGAGTAGCTTTTCTCATAGTGGGGAGTTGGCTCCAGAGTATCTTCAAAATATGAGTAGTGTTTTCTTTATTCTCTCTTGCAGTCGAGAAAAAATAAGGCCAGAAAAGGAATTACAACGAGCCAAGACACAGATACTAAGATGTAAACTTGGGATACGTAATGTCATTCATCAGTTGGAGTTGTTAAGCTCTTCAGGGCAGATTGATGAATCATTTATATTTCCAGATGGATCTGTTCATCATGATCATGTAGGTGTTGGTTCTTTCTGGATTATCCTTACTATGCCTACTATTAATTTGTCCATTGTGAATCATTGATATTTCTTATATCTTCTTTTGTAACAATGGATTATTGTAGCATTCTGAAGAATAGCTGCTTTAGTTGGTTTAAGATTGTTTTTACAAAGTCACTGTTTGTTTTCTACATGTAGATATATTGTGCAAAGTGCAAATTGAAGGAAGCTTTTGAAGACAATGATATCATACTGTGTGATGGCACGTGCAATTGCGCCTTTCACCAAAAATGTCTTGATCCTCCATTGGCAACAGAAGACAGTAAGTCAATGCTTTGGGACCTTGTTTTGCTATCATTTGTCAATATTTCCTTTGAGCTTCAAGTAAAATAATATCACTTTAAGTAATTTGTATAATAAAATCCATCCTCGACATATTTGTGCAAGGTGATATCTGTTACATCAGCTGTTTATGGTGGAACATTTCAAAATATTTGACCAAGGTTTATGTTGTTAGTAAAAAATAAGTTATTGAGATACTATTTTTAAAACTTTAACATGATTATAAACATGGTGTTTTTTCATATTAGGAAAAAAATGTCAATGATAAACATAACCAGAATTTGATGTGAATAATTCAAACAATATATCATTTCATAATGATAATTAATCTCACTTGAACATGCCAATAATATTAGCCATGTTTATTTGTCAAATAGCAATCCACCATGCCTACATCGATAAAAGTACAGTTGTTTTTTTCCCTATTTGGGTTAGATTTGCAATAAATGGGCTATTCTAGCAATTCTAATTTGTTTGGAGGTCATTCACTGATTTGCTACAAATTCTCACAAGTTACTTTTGTTCTAGTCATGATATCAAATAGTATTAAATTTTATTATCTTTCTAAAAATATTAAAGAAGTTTCTTGCCTCATTTAATTTTTCTTCCTCCTACATAGTTCATACTTGTACTTCTATGTATTGTGCTTATCACTAATTTCTTCAAACTCTGCACCCTGCCTTAACCATCCTGCTTGCCCCTGTCACCACCTTAACAAAAGAAAGTTCCTGATCTCTTTTTTTCTCTCTTTAGATTTTTCTTTTATTTTGTCAATTTAATTGTACTGCAACATAATTGTTTACCTTTAGTTTATTTCAAAATAAAAATTTAATCTGACATTTTATGTTGAAGTCTATCACTATTTTCATAGGAAAATATTTCATGACTAGTGCATCATGTTTGACCAAGTATGTCAGTAGCTTGAAGGAAGAGATTATTTTGCTCATATGCCAGTAGCTGTCATTATTTCACCAATTTCTCTTGTAAAACCGTCTGTAATTTACATTATGTTTACATCTTTTCCTTATTGGCCATAATACACTAGTCCCCTCTGGAGATCAAGGTTGGTTTTGCAAGTTTTGCGATTGCAAGTTGGCAATTGTAGAAGCAATTAATGCACATGTTGGGACCCAATTCTCTGCTAATGATACATGGAAGGTTAATATCTGCAGAATTCATTAATGTTTTAAATAACAGCGGCTTACCCCTGATATTGGGTATTGATTGTATTTGACACTTCTCTGAATGTAGGATATATTCAGAGAAGCTTCCTTGCCAAACAATGAGACCGCAGAGATAAATCCAGAAGACGAATGGCCAGATGAAGACTCAGAAGATAATGACTATGACCCTCTGAGGGAAGAAAATAGTGATTATGACTGCACTGGCATTGGGGCTAACATGTCTTTTGGTGAATGTAGCTCCAATAGCATATCTTCGTTAGAAAGTGAAGATTACATTGTCTCTGGATGTTCAGAGGGAAACACGTTATCCTGTGATAATTCTAAAAGGGATGCAAGCGCTGGTTTGGATACCGATGAAGCCCTTGATGAAATTTTTAGTGGTCAAAGGCGGCGGTATGCTGTGGATTATAGGAAGCTGTATGATGTAAGTATATTAGTGCTACATCTTAAAATTTAGATGATACTCTATCCTTGTCCAAATCTAAGGTTTAGGCCAAGACAGCTAGAGAAGTATGTGACCTTATCATTGTTTCCTTTTGGATTGTTTGCAGCTAAAACTGTACAAACTACAAAGGCTTAGGCCGTTTAAATGGCATGAAACTGTACAAATTACAAAGGCTTTCTAGATCTTGGATCACTGAGTAGCTAGAACCTATTGCAGTTGCTACATTAAAATGATTGATCCTTCTCATGAGTGCATTAATAGAAATAGTATAATATGTCTATTATATTGTCATGTGTTTGTTGTGTCTCAGTTCCATAAATAACGTGACTTTGGTAGACCCTCTTTCTAGACCATTTTTATTTTCGCTTGTTCTCATTCATTTGATTTCCACGTCTCCTTCAAATTAGCAGTTTCATGCATATCTTTAAGGTCCATTTAATTTAATTGTTCAAGTCGAATTCCATTGGGTAACATGACATTTTTCAGTTATTGCCTTGTGCAATATATAGTTAGAATAATAGGAAGGAATATTTATTTAGGATAATAGGAAGGGATATTTTTGTGTGGAGTCCTGTTGACAAGGAGTTGCTTGCTTTGGGTTGAGATTTTTCATCATAGGAAATTTGTTGGTTTTTGCCACTACTGTTTGCATTTTGCTATGCTAACTTTGGTTCATAAAGTCCCAACTTATTTATGTATATAATTGTTTTGGAATTTGTTAGAATTTAATGATTCCTAAGGTGGCTCCCAACAGTGATCTTGGAATTTTTTTCAGGAATGGGTGATGTTGCTAACACTATCTTTGGTAGCAAGTCCAATGCTTGCTTAACAGTAATTTTTTGCACGTGCTTACAGGAAATGTTTGGAAAGGACCCTAATGTAACCGAGCAACTCAGTGATGATGAAGACTGGGGCCCTCCTAAACGGAGGCAGAGAAGAAAGGAGAATCTTGCTGCGAGCACTTTTCTCACTAGCCTTGATGGTGAAGGAAAGCCGTCTGAGTTGCCTATGGAGGTTAAAGAGACTGCTGCTACTGACCCAATACCCAGAAAGCATCTCAAGAGGAGGATTCCTGTTGATGCAGTGGAGGTAGTTTGCACTTTGGGCTTTATTTCTTAAGGGGTATTTTTTTTCCTGCTTATTTGATTAAGGGCTTGTTTGATTCAGTTTTCCGTTTCCACTTTTAAAAACAATAAAAGACCATTTTCTGGAGAATTTCCTCAGCTTCTGAGTTAATTTGAAGTAGCTTTTAAACAAAAATAATTTTATCATTTCAAAAACTCAGAATGATACTGAACGAGCCCTAAATGTTGCCGTATTGTTACAGAAGCTTCGTCAAGTGTTTATGGAGAATGAACTTCCCTCCAGAGAGATTAAGCAACAAATTTCCCAGAAACTGAGTCTTGAATATGGACAGGTGAACACTTACTTCTTAATTCATGGGATAACTACATGACAGATTCTGACTCGATTTTTTATGGCATGATAAAGCGAATGTATTTTTTTTTCGGCTATGAGTGTTTTCTTATTGGATGCTTTTAGGTGAACAAGTGGTTCAAGAATGCGCGATATATGTCTCTCAAGACTAAAAATGTGAGTTCCATTAGATTTCTAGGGCTACGTTCAGTATAGCCCCCAGCTCGCTGCACCGCCCTGCACACCTCACAAAGTGTATGTGATCCCAAATTTTGCTGTGCCTCTTTTTTTACCTAGGTTGGTATAGACCTAAGCGAGGACATCTGCTTGAAGAGGCATCTCTTGCTACTCAAGGCAAAGAGGAGAGAGAAAAAGAAGGTTAGCTTTGTTGATAGAAAACACGAAGCAGAACTACTGATGGAACAGCTTCATCGAATAGAAACAAAGCTTTTGAGGTTAAAACAGTTTCTGTTGACGCTTGAAGAGGATGGAATGAATTTGAGCTCAGAGCATGTTGTATACTTCCCAGTTGCAGAGCTGAAGGAGAAATTTTGACATCTAATACTAGTGGAAGGGATAGTGGAAGTTGGTCCAGCATATTATGCTGATTCTGAAATCAACGATGTTAGTGAGCGCAAATCTTCTTTCCCGTTCCCTTTATACCTTACTTACATCCCCTAGATTACTTTGATCGACCATTAGAAATTAGAATGGACATCTCATCTTTATGCTGCTGATTTGGTGGTCTGTGATCTTGTATTTTTACTGATGTAGCTGAAGTTTGTGAGCTGATGTGATCTAGCTTTCTCCCACATCAACTAATTGTTCCGAAGACACGAGCTGGAGCACCTGTGCAGTCTTGTTTCGATATTCAACAGGTTGCTTTCACAGTTCTACTCCTACAAATAGGTTAGACTGACCTTCTTTTTTTCCTTTTTATTCCCTCTTTTGGTGTAATAGATTAAACCAAATTTTAAGTGAACTTTGAAAATACTGAAAACCAGTTTAATGAGCTTGAAAATATTAGCGTTTTGTTTTGAACAAATCGGAATGAGAGCTTTTACTTTGTATTTTTAGCGATTTTTCCTCCAAAATACCACTACAAAGTAAGCTCTTGAAAACACAGAATCTTGTAAGAGTTCATTACTGAAAAAGATAGCCCCTAGAACTAGTTTTGCTCCTAGCAGTCTTGAAATGTTTATCTGCAACAGGGGAATCAACCTTTCGGCCCTCTTTGTGGATAGAAATAGCGACTGTGCGAAGTTGACTTTTGTTTTTGCTTCATTAATTCTGCCTCGATTCCTCTCAGCAAATATGTATGATAGACCAAATTGATGATGTAAATAGTTCTCCCAGTCTAGTTTGTTCATCCATCCTGCCTTACAACAAGTTTCAACCCGTTCAGGAACCATCTTCTTCCGAAGTTCCAACGATTTGACAAGGCTGTTCAAGATCAGTGAGATGGCCAAACTTGAATATCACCGAATCCATTAATGTAGATTTTGACGGATTTGGAGGTGGGAGGAGTGGAGGACCAAAGTTGCAAGTAGTTTCCATCAATCGAATTGGTTAGGGCCAACTGTGAACAATTTGTAAAGAATAGATTGGGAACAAACACATTAATTACCCTTAAAACACAACATAAAACAGAAAAAATAATAGTACTCGTAATAAACTTTGGTACAATAATTCATCATGAAAACTCAGCGACCTCGTATTATTTAATAAATAAGTAAATAATCACTCCAAGATTGAGGGAATACATGGAATAGTGGAACATCATAGTTGGTGTTCATTGAGGTTTGGCATCTGGAAAATTCAAGTGAACTAAATCTGAATGAACAAGGAAAGATAATAAGATGAGAGTTTTATCTGATGACGAATGTTCCAAAATTAGTAAAACCTTCATTCCCATGCCCCACCTATAAGGTGACAACGACGATAAAAGACAGGCAACAGAAGATATTGGTCCTTTAGTCCAAAAGTTTTACCACAAAAGATGCTTGCTTATAAGCAGTCCTCCAAGCCCCAAGGTACGAGTGATTTCTGCTGCGCGATGCCATAAGTGTGTTGGCAATGGAAGTCCCTACTTACGTTTAGAGGCACGCCTACCCTGTCCCTTCTTGGGCGGACCCTTTCCACGACGCTTGAGCATTTCAAGTTTATTCAATCGCCTGTAGAATTATTGACAAGATTTCAAAACTTTAATATCTAAGACTTAGCATGCTATACAAAAAAGGTCAATTCTAGATAATACGAACAATCGAACATCACAAGCAGCTATCTACAAGACTACACAATAAAACTAGACTCCAATCATGAGTGCCCATATCAGGCTGCCAAGCCAACGAAACAATCATCAAAGACTAGCACCAGTAGTCTCATTAGTAGTCTCGTTACCGAAGGTAAATATTTTAACTTAGAAGTAGCAATGGAAAGGTAAAGGGAATTAACGCAACAGGGAATAAATAAGCAAGAACAATTATATTCAAGAGGACTGGGTAGTTCTATACCTTTAGACAGCAGATGGAAACATCAAACGTGTATATAAGGTATCAAACTCAATGGAAAGATCAAATCACATAAGCTATGAAGTTTACTATGACAACATCAACAATCTAACACTACTCAAATGGTTGATTTTTCACGCAGTTGTAGAGAAAATTTGATCTTAAAAAGAAAAATACACTGGTATTCAAAATAAGATTTCACATCACAACAGTTACATGAAAGCAAAATGAAGACATTATCCCACATTCCTGCCAAAATCAAGTGTTTCGAAAGGCGCTTTGCTCTTCACTCCTATGTCTCCAACGTCCGTACAATATTAATTTAATGTGGATAGATACGAGCAAGTTCACAACCAACCACATTTGGATAACCAACAAGTCATGTATCTCAATCCCTTTAGACATCACATCCCTTCTTCCAAGTTGCCACAAAAAACATTCACTCTTGATTACGAGCTCACAACATCAACGCTACAATCACTTATATTGGATGTCTAATGTCGGATTGTATATGAAAGACACTACTATATTTACTCTTCAAAGAAGCAGCATCCAAAACCCCCCATCCTAGAACAAAACCTCAGCAAGAAACATTCACATTCCTCAACAAAGAATGCAAAATTCAAGCTCGTGGGGTCGTAAATCCAGTAACTAAACAGTGGTAGCTACAATTTTCAGAATACAGAGACACCTTCAAAAGTTGATAACCCCAAAAGATTTCAATTCCATGCCTGGCAGCAAGATCACCAAACAGGGACGGCTAAAGTTGTAAACATCCAATCCAAAGGAAAACTACGCATTGCTCACCCACCAATTCCTACCCCAAAATCTGAATTGAATGGAAAATCACCTCAAACAAAACACAATAGCACACTAAACCTCGCGATTTTGGGGCAAGCAAGAGTCAAAATGTCAAAATTTGTCTCATGGGCAAAAAATCAAACACCTTGTGTGCATGAATTGAAATGGAAAATGGAGAAGGAGAGGAAAGAGAAATTACTCAGTCTCTTCTTCGGCCATGACAAGAGGGTCGTCCTTCTTGATATCGTAAGGGTACCAGGCGGCGACCTTGTCCCCGATGAGCTTCTTACGGAGTAGCTTGTGGGCGGTTCTCTGGCCAGTTGGGTTAAGCACATGCCCGAATATTGAAGCCCTAGCCTCCGCCACTCCTCCCCCCACCGCCGCCGCCAACATCGCTTTCAAAGATGCGCCGGCGCTCATTCTCGCTCTCTCTCTCTGGCTTGCGGGCAATTCTCCCATTAAAATCACCCATTAAATATTAAGTTTTTCACTTGACCACTCATTGAATTAGAAATTACACAAAACCGCCCATGATAAAATTATATCAAGATTTTTTTGAAAAAAATATTGTAGATGACCAATATACCCTTTTTGAAAAATTGAACATTCGCATTTGTACATACTAAATGCATATTTAGTTACTGTAATTTTGCAAATTTAAGGTCTTATTGATGTATAAATTATGGAATTTTTTTTCAAAATATTCAATAAAAAATAATGATTTAAAAAAATATTCACGTTTTCAAACTATTTACAAAAATATTCATTTTTGTCAGATTTATCAAAAAAACGCGGTCTGGGTCCGCGTTTTACTTGTACCATATAAATTATTATTTTCCAATTAATAAACCAAAAAAAAAAAAAAAAGTAAAAACACAACGAGGCCGCGTTTTACAGCTCCTCCCAACTCCGGCCATGGCTCCTCTTCGCTCAATTGCATAGCCAGGCGGCCTAGGCCACCGCGGCTCCTCCCTTGCCAGCCAGGCCAGCCGTCTCCACGCCCCCACCCCCTCGCCGCCCACCACCAGTCCACCACCAGCCCACCACCACCAGTCGTCCGCTCCGCCAGATCCCCAATCGTCACCGGTCGACCTCCTCTCTCTCGATGAAGCTCCTCTTCGATCCGGGCTGCTTCGAAGCTTCCTCTTCGATCTGAGATTGGTGGTTGCCGACCTCGAAGATTTCGCCGTTGACCAGGGCTCCGACCACCATGGCATAGCTCCGACGAATTGAGATTGGGGATTGGGGATCTGGCGGAGCGGTGACGAGGGCCATCGGGGGAGAAGCCGCGCGCCATGTCCAGGGTGAGGCCGGCGGCGGGGCTTGTCTTTTGGTTCGGATCTCCGTTGCGCTCCATCGATCGAGTCCCGCCAGTCCACATTTCTCAATAGGGGGTTTGCAACGCAAATTGTCGCATTATCTTACTGTGGACTGCCGTAATTCCACAACCCTCTCTCTTTCTCTCTCAAGTAGCCACAAACATAGAGATCTGTCAAAAATTCCATGTCTATCTTCTCTTAGCTCTCTTCGAAAGCTCCAATTTGTCCACATTTCTCAATTGGGGGTTTAATGAGAGCTCAGGTTTTGTCTGACATATCTTCATCCATCCCACCTTAGATTTAGTTCTGTATTTTACCCTCCAAGGGGAAAACACCCGCAAAGCAATTCACTTTACATTCTCCGTATTACCTTCACTTTCTTCCAATTTGGGTTTCTTTGGAGATGGGTACATTGATGCTATTCAGAGATCTTGGCTTTGCTCTCCGCCATTTGTTCTTAGCTCTCTGAGATCTGGCCTCTGTGAGTGTCTCCTATCTCCTTCATTTCACTAGGTATGCAAATTGACATGCGAAGAGCAAGCCCCGCCGGAAAGGACAATCGCGCGCCGAAGAGGACTGGCCGGCGCCCATGCCTTCGAGAAGCTCTGCTTCTTCTTCTTGTTTTTTTTTTTTTTAATTTTCTAAGTAAAACGCGGCCTCAGGCCGCGTTTTACGTATTATTTTTTTTCTATTTCTTTTTCAAATTAGGAAATAAAAATGGAACCTAAAAACGCGGTCTCCGACCGCGCTTTTCTGACGGATCTGCAAATTTTGAATATTTGTGTAAATAGTTTTAATGTGTGAATTTATCCGTAATATTTTATTTTTTAATGAATATTTTGAAAAAAAAATTCTAAATTATGACGATGACATAAAAATACTTTTTATTTTTTATTAATTATAAGTCCGTGGTGTTCAGTAGATATGAAAAGAAAATTTGATTAAAAGGTGGGAGTAATTAGTCATTTTTATTGATGTTTTGATGAATGTTTTTGTTTGGATGATGATTTTTTAACAAATCCTATATAACGAGTTGTTTTGTGTAATTTTAAATTTAATAGGCAATTAAGTGGAAAAAACAATATTTAATGGGTGGTTTTCTGTAATTTACCCCTTTTTTAACAAGCCGCCAGTAACAGAATTAATAAACTATTTTTTGTGATGATATTATTCATTATATATAAATTTATGTTTTCATATTGTAATAATATAAAAATGATATTGACATATCATATTATGACAATGATTTTATTAGATAAAAAATAAACAAATACTTAATTAGTTTTTTTCAAATATTTTACAAGAAACATCAGATGAAATTATTATTATTATTATCATCATCATCATCATCATTATTATTATTATTATTATAAAATATATGAATATCTTATTTTTGAGGAAAAACAGCAAAAGTATAAATTGATCTAAAATGGCAAATGTCATATGTTTTATGTCAATAAAATAAAATGTTGAAAAACTCAAAGAAGCAAAATCTGTGAGGTTAAAAAGCAGAATTAATAGACAAATTCAATAGGCTAATGTTAGATGCATTGAGAACATGTGTTAAATGTACTCAACGATGCGGATCTTAGATCCATTTCACCCTTTTGATGACAATTGTCTCTTAATCATTAAGTTTGGAAAAAGAAGAAGTAACTAATGGATCCAAGATCCGTTTTAAAATTGGAAAAAAAAAAAACAGATATAGATCTTACATTCGTTTCCTCTGATCACCATCCACAAATTCAATAAGCCCAGGGCCCACCCACCATTTGCTCTAACCCTTCACAGTCCAAAAGGCACGACTAGTTTTTTTTTTCTGAACGTAATGATTATGGGACATGTGTCATTCAAAAGGTGAAGCGGATCTAAGATATGCAAAGTTGAATGCATTTAGCACCTGTTCTATGTGGATATAGCCTTTCTCGATTCAATATAATGAGCAAACCAATATGCTTCATAAATTTGACTTACTAAGTGGTTGAGTCTGTGGAGAAAAAATAAAGGTAAAAATATTGAACTTTATATGGGAATAAGTGAAATGACTATTTACCCCATAATATATCCTTCAACTTTTGAATTAATAAAGGGGAGAAATGAAAAAAAATCTCACAAATGACTAATTTTGTCTCTTTTTTTCAGCGAGATTTGAACATGAACCTCTAGATAAACATTTAAGGGGATCTGGACCTAGTGCTTCATCCCACTAATCATTTGTGTCATTTCTACCTAAATGAATCATCAAATAAAAATATTTTTATGTTGTGCAATGATATATATCACATTTTTTAAGGATGTATCAATGTATCATGTCCCATATCCAATATCTTCTTTTTACTCGTGTACTTAGCAATGCTCCGCCTTTCAACATTCATCCCATCAAAGATGCAGATCATGCAGATACACATTTCATGCACTTTGTATTGATAACTCCATGAATTAAGGTGGTCGACATACTTTTGCAATCTGGCTAAGAATTGTTGAAATTTCTTACCATTAAACTGCAACAACGTAGCATCTTCAAAGGTTAGTAGCAAGGATGTTGTGAATCATAAGATAGGTAAAAAAACAAAGTTAATTATATACAATAATTGTCAAATACACAAAATAAAGAAATAAAACTTAGATTCCCCGACAACGACGCCATAATTTGACAGGAGAGAATTGTCGTTGTTCCTATCAAAATATAACTTAAATATAAAAACTAGTCCTACGAGTCCTAATAATCATTATTCTTAGACAACCAAAATACGGTCAAAATTTAACCAAGAAACAACTTTAATATCAGAGATTAACCAATATACATACAACACCAAACTACGAGTAAGTGTATAACATATAATTAATTCTCTACGCACCAATTTAGTCATACGATTTCTAAAAGGGCATGTTTGCCACTATGGATTAAGGTTCAATACAAAAAATCTTTACAAAATCCTAGCAATAATATCAACTAGTTGATCAGACCATTAGAAATCGTCAATATTCAATAATAAGCACAAGAGTATCAATACAAATCAATAGGAATAGAATAACAATGGAAATCTTACAACTTTATGCAAATTAACTAAGCTTCATATATAGAAGAAACAAAATATTTTATCACTTTATGACCTTGGAGACTCCCCTCTTAAGTGTCTGAGTTGAACCCTAAAACATCCTTAAATAGTAAGACAAAACTGAGTCTTAAAGATAGACTTAAACATCACTAGGGTTTCGTTATAATTAAACGCGGAGTTTCGGCGGTAACAAGATCCACGTCTGTGATTACTGTTCACTCAGAAGTGTTTGGTCGAATATGGTCTTGGTGTCAACATGATCGAAAGTTGTAGCTACCGAAAATAGTTTTCCAATGCATACTCATAATTTTCAATTAGACCATTTACGCCTCCAGAAAGTGTGATAAAAGTTCAACTTGTCGGACGAGAACTTTTGCTGACTTGTTCTTCGTTTAGGTTTTCTTCTTGTTCTTCTCAATACCTCTTTAGATCTTCATTAAGCTCTTTAGATTAACTTGAATTCCTTAACCAACATGTCATCAACTCAAGTATCCTCCTCAGATCTATATTTACCTAAAATCATTTATAAAAACATGTAGAGTCCGACTCCACCACTAAATGAGTAAATATGCAAATTCTACGTACCTTGATTATACATGTTATGCTTCTTAACTAAGCTAAATGTGGCATAATAATATTGTCTAAATGTATGCTATCACTAAGCCTGCTACATTTGAGGAAGTGATACTCCTCGAGGACTAGGCTCGAGCTTTCAAACATTCTTTTTATGGGACTAGTTTTTTGGGTTTATGGAAAATATAAAACAAGGATACGTGAAGCAAGATTCGTAGGTCTCTCCCTGTTGAATCTCTAACACTACATCTCAATACTCTCGGAATCACACTCGAAGGATTTCAACCCTTTCACACATTCGCCTCTCACGAGAGTGTCGCCATCAATCTTTTATCAATGGGTTCGATCTTATCATCTCACAAAGAACTCGATTCTTAACCCAGAATCATAAGATGTTATTAGTGGCTTACACACATACACAATATATATGATTTTATTTTTGTCTCCATGTGTTTATAATCGACGTGGGACAAAAATTGCATTGAAAACCTGTCCAGCTTTGGACTTCTATAAATGATGAGATTTTAGATCATCTTTGAGGCTGATTTGGCAGAAGTGTCCTTCTTGAAAGTGGTAGCTACTTAAAACAACTTTCTAGGAAATGCTCATGGGCGATCAATCGGAATTTTATACTCAGAAAAAGTCAAAATATTGAGATGTCGCTAAATAGATTTCTCAAACGAGAGTTTGTATTCAACTCTGTCGACAAAGGTTTGTGGGCAAAATATATCGAGCTCACAAGAGATTGAGATCACATCACCCTCTCCCCTTAGTAACTTTTAAGGATCTTGGAATAGCAACAGTGGCGGACCCAGGGGGATCGGGGGGCTTTACCCCCACCCCCCCCCCCCCCCTCCCCCCGAATTTTGGAAAAAAGGTATATATTTATATATGTGTCTGATTTTTGTAATAAATAAAACTCGGTTAACATGTGCATTTAGATAGATTTAGGTATGATAAAGTGCATGAGTTAGAGTAGTTTCATGTTTTGATTATGCTTCAATTAGAGTCGGAATCTACGAGGTTTGTGCATGATTTCGGGTGATTGTAAAGAGGTGAAGCTAAGCTCGAGCCAATGCTCAAAGATTGGATGAAAATAGAAGAGCATGAGAGCCGAGGAGAGGAGCTAAACATGTAAAGGATTGGAGCTGTCTAGGTTGGCGACGCTGCACTAAATCGAGTCGTTTGAAGATTGTAGTTGTCGGATCAGGGCATAATTATACTCGTTGAAAAGAGGATTCGAAAATCTACACCTTTTGTGTTTACTACTTTTCCAAATTCAGCATTGAAAACAGCGAAATCTGGACATCAAGATGGCTGTTGAAAAGAACTCGGGTGGAGAAGAAGAACTTGGCCGAGTTCTATGTGCCGAACCCGAGTTTTTTAGCGTATGCACAGTGCTAAATCCGGATGTGGGTTGTTACTCTGAGTTGGGCTTGGGTCTTCTCTTTGAAGGTTATAATTTATGAAACATAATATTATTATTAGGTTAGAAAAGAAAACAATGTAGGAGGTCAGTTTGAGTTGGAGAGTTTTTGCATCCATTTTCCCGAGACATTGAAATTAGGTTTTGAGATTTTCTCTTCAAGTATGAACAACTTAACTCCTTTTCTTGGGGAAATTAATCGAAGCGTCAGGTTTATCATTTCACTGTGAGATTTCTATGTCTTAATACTCATTTGTCAATATTATCAATTTTCTGCGCTGAATGTTTAGGGTTTTTGTGAATTTCTATTAGCATGATCAACTGATGCCTTTTCATGATAATCTATAGCTAGATATAGGTAATTTCTGGTTGAATTATCTATATTCTTGAGTAGTAAAGTATAAATCTCTGAAACTGATTGATTTAGAGCATGTGCAACTATAGGGTTACCTCTTCTCCTTTTCAATTTTTATCCTCTTATTATAATTTGTCACCTCATATGTTTTTTTCTCTAAATTATTTTCTATTTTTTCTACCTCTTCTTTAAAGGTTACCCTTGCAACCATGAGATTACCTTGTTCCCCACTTGTGTGTTTAAAAAAATATAAATAAAAAGTAGTGGCTCACTTGTATGTTTATAAAAATAAAGAGAAAGCAAAAATAAAAGGGAAGATGTTAACTTAGTAGAAAGGGGTAACCCCTTCCAACCTCTTCCCTTAAGATTTTACTTGCAACCATGGGTTTACCTTTTAAGACCTATAAGGTAAGTAAAACCCATGGTTGCACATGGTCTTAGGGATTTGTATAGAGAATTGATTTGCAATTGATGCAATAGCTGGTTGTGCGCGTCGATTGTCTTTGTTGATTTTCTTTAAGCCGCTTCAATTATTGAATTGAATCTTGATAGTTTTAGGATTGTTCGATAATTAGGGTTCTTAGAGTCTGGTTGTCCTGTTAACTAGATTTGATAAGGAATTTGATTCAAAAGACATAGTCTTTCTACAACTAAGTATTCAAGAGGAAGTTATCTATTTGATTTCAATGATCAATGAATAAAACCTGATTGCTAAGGCTGATTATCCTAAGCTATTTTTCTCTCATTTTTATCCTGCTACTTTTGTTTCTTAATTAGTTAATTTAAACCATCAAAATCCCCCCTCTTTGTTTCTTGTTCTTGTTGACACACTCTGACTTGCATAGGAATCATTGACTTTATGTGGGATCGACCCGTACTCGCCAAACTACATTAGTTAGGTCAATCGGATATATTTGATAGGATTTAGACGACTGAAAATCCCTCATCACTATCATATCCCATTTAAGCTAAGCCAACCTCTTTTGGGTTTCCATATTTTGGGTCTTTATGTTCATAATGATGTCATGCTTGCTTTTGGTACTCTGAAAAAATAAATATTGATCGAACTCATATTTTCTCAATGGATACAATCTGCTCATAGTAACCTTTTTTTCTTTTTTCTGCAGCCTAGCAAGTAGCAACGACTCCCTTTTTTTTAATTCATTTTTCTTTAAAAAAACCACCTATCTTTTAATTTATGAAATGAATTTGTAATTTGGGGATTGTTTATATATATATAAGAGCATATTATATGAATTGAAAAGATTAATGTTTCATACTTATAATTTGTTAATTGAATTTGTGATTTGGGGATTGTTTTTTTTAAAGGAATATATAATATGAATTGAAAAGGGTAGTATTTCATACTTATTTCTACTAAAAATAAATATTTAAATAATAATTTTAATGATTTTTCTAATATTTTTTTAAAAAAATATATTTTTCATATAATAGATGTAAATCAAATTCTCGAAAATTGAATTTGTGTAGGTTGTTTTTTTAAACCTTACAACCTTCTTTTTTTCTTTCTACAGCCTAGCAACGACTCCCTTTTTTTTTATTCATTTTTCTTTAAAAAACCCACCTGTCTTTTAATTTGTGAAATGAAATTGTAATTTGGGGATTGTTTTTTTAAGGGTGATAATATTTACTATATGCACCACACCTACGCCTCTTGAATCACACCCCTGCTCCTCTTGAGTCATAGACCTACCCCTCAAGAGGTGCAGGGTATTTTAATGCAGGTGTGTGACTCAAGAGGAGCCTGGTGTATTTTAAAAAAATATATAAAAAGTGGGATATGTGGTGTAATAGTAAATTTTGTGGTGTAAATAATATTGCCTTTTTTTTATAGGAACATATTATATGAATTGAAAATATTAGTGTTTCATACTTATAATTTGTTAATTGAATTTGTGATTTGGGGATCGTTTTTTTTAAAGAATATATAATATGAATTGAAAAGGGTAATGTTTCATACTTATAATTTCTACTAAAAATGAATATTTAAATAACAATTTTAATGATTTTTCTAATGTATTTTTTTTAAAAAATATTTTTCATATCATATATGTAAATCAATCCCCCCTCTCCTAAGAAAATTTGTGGGCCCGCCACTGAATGACAAGATGGAGGAATGTTCACGGAGTTGTCGACTTGCCGAAGACTTAAAGTATCGAGTTTTTGATTGTCGAAGCCAGCAAAGCGCCATCGCCATGCCGCCACGGTGCCACCCAAGCTCCAACTGACTGCTAATGCCTCTGTCTTAATTTGCCAGACATTGTACCCCTTTTAAAAATTTATGCTTCCGTCCCTGAAGTATGTGAATTAATCGAATAGGTTAGGCCAATGGAAATCGGAAAACATTTTTTTGGATGAAATGGCAATCGTAAACCATTTGTACGGAATAGATTAGGTAATTACTACACTCAAAATAACAAGACAAAGTGAGAGAACTCATGAAGTCAGAAGCATTCATCATGCATGATGAAAACTCAGCCACCTCGTATTTTCAATTGAGTGTGACATCCCAAAGGTTTTAATTAATTAATTTTTTTTGTTGATGAAATAGCGTTCATATTTTTTGTGAAATAGATTAGGTAATTACACTAAAAATAACAAGCCAAAAAACATTCACACATAGAGAGAGAGAGAGAGGAGAAAAAACTAGGTACCATTAGGTACCATTACCATGCGATTTTAATTGAATGTGACATCCTGAAGGTTTTAATTACGTAATTAAGAAGATTAATTTACAATAATAATAATAATCTCTATAATATCATTTCCAGCGGTTTTCATAATTTTTTCAATTCTAAAAAAGTAATTTAACATTACAAACATTTTTTTTAAATTTAATAGATTTTCTAATTTGGAAACTTTAATCTAATTCGGTAATTCCTCATATTCTTCTACAAAATAATGAAAATGCTATAAATTTAGAGAAATTATTTTTTTATATTTCATCAAAAACTCTTATTTTAGATAAATGGACCATTATAGGGAATATGTTGGGGCAACACATTTAAAATCGTCTCTAAATTAAAAAATTTTAAGTAGTTTTAAAATATTGTTACGGATGCTCTAATAATATATTTTTTTTCGCAAAAACTTTAAAAAATTTCAAGGAAATATATATCAGGTATATCACTATACTATTAATTATTTTGTTTTTGGTTAACATCTAAAAAACCCGGGAAGTTTAAATACACATAAAGTAGGATAAATACCTATATTTGGTTGCGTTTTTTAACACGGAAAAATCCAGAAATTTGAATTCCCGGGATTTCCAATTCCTACGAAATGGAGGAATTGCACTTACCTAGGGGGGACTAGGTAAGTTGCAATTCCACCATTTTTTATGGAAAAAAAATTCAACTTCCCCCATTTCAACTCCCTACATCTCATTCCTTAACCAAACAATTTTTAAAAATTTATGGCAATTATAATTCATGTGAATTGAATTCATGAGAAGTAACTTCCTAGGAAGCATACTTCCTATGTTCAACCAAACAAGCCCAAAATTACTCTTATACATTTTCACATTTTTTTTATTAGGTAAAATTCGATGCATCGGACAGACTCGGGGGATCGATAGAACGAATAAATCAGCGACGGACAAAGCGTCAATACAAGAAAATTGCAAAGCAGCCCCAAAGCAAATAAAACCAAATTACAAGAGTGCAGTTACAGAGACAGACTAGTACTATCAAATAAAGAACAAAAATTTATGCGTCCGTCCCTGAAGTATTTGAATTAATCGAATAGGTTAGGCCAATGGCAATCGTAAAACCTTTTTTTTGGGATGAGATGGAAATCGTAAACCATTTGTACGGAATAGATTAGGTAAAAATAACAAGACAAAGTGAGAGAATTCATGAAGCCAGAACCATTCATCACGCATGATGAAGACTCAGCCACCTCGTATTTTCAATTGAGTGAGACATCCCAAAGGTTTTAATTAATTAATTTTTCTGTTGATGAAATAGCAATCATAAGCAATTCGTATGAAATAGATTAGGTAATTACACTAAAAATAACAGGCCAAAAAACACGCATACATGGAGAGAGGACAAAAAACTAGGTACCATTACCATGCGTTTTCAATTGAGTGTGACATTCCAAAGGTTTTAATTACGCAATTAAAAAGATTTACAATAATAATAATCTCTATAATATCATTTCCAACAGTTTTCATAAGTTTTTCAATTCTAAAGAAGAAATTGAATATTACAATTAACAAACATTTTTTTTTAAAATTTAATAGATTTTCGTATTTGGAAACTTTAATCTAATTCCTCAAATTCTTCTATAAAATAATGAAAATGCTATAAGTTTAGAGAAATTAATTTTTTATATTTCATTTGAACTCTTATTTTAGAGAAAATGGAGCATTATAGGGAATATGTTGGGGCAACATATTTAAAATCGTCTCTAAATTAAAATTTTAAAATAGTTTAAAAATATTGTTACAGATGCTCTAATAATATCTTTTTCAAAACTTTAACCATTTTTTTTCACAAAAACTTTAACATTTTTCAAGGAAATGTATATCAAGTATATGACTATACTATTAATTATTTTGTTTTTTGTGGGGACTATACTCTTACTTACTCTTATACATTTTCACATTATTGAAAAGAAACCCTATGTAAGTTAGATATCCAAATTTTTTAATAGAGAAGTACCCCGCATTAAGTCAAGACTAATAACTAATAAGTAAGTGTATATAAAGTAGGAATCTAATTTCATATAATTAGGTAGTTACAATTTTGCCCTTTTCTCCTTTTAAACACAAGCTACATGCATTTCATGGCGTCAACTTCCTCTGGACTTGTAAAAATGAGGAATTTAGTGTTTGCAGTAAATGGAGAGAGATTTGAGGTCTCAAGCATTCATCCATCAACTACACTTATTGAGTTCTTGCGCTTCTCCACTCGTTTCAAGAGTGTCAAGCTCGGTTGCGGCGAAGGTCCATCTCTCATCTCTCTCTCTATATTTATAGCTTCATTAGCAATACGTTATCGATCAAAACCATATTTAGAATTCAGAAACGATGTCGACTATATAGAATTACATTGACGAGTGAAATGAGAGCAATCTAAATCATAAAAAGGGGATTGTGGGAGAGTAATATAAGCATCATGTTGTTAGGCGAAGTGATGGAGTGTTTCACCCTAGATGGCAAGAGCCCAATACTCGAAAGTATCACTAGCTTACACTCTGACCCGAGTAACATGTGGAAATCGACAAGGATGATCCCACTGGTTCAAGGTATGGTAGTATCCAGATTACTCGTCCCAATCCATTTATAGCCGGGAAATCTTTTGTCCTTTGAACATAAGGTTAATGAGCATTTCCGAGAACATAAATTGCTTTTAAGGTAGATCAAATATGTTCCTTCGTCAAATTCCTAATATTTCATATACTAAGTTTCATGATTAATCATTTAAAAGTAGGGAGCCCCAAAACATACATGTCAATTGTTGCAGAATTGTTTAAGGCTGAATCATTGATTTCTTTGATTGATTGATGTGTGTTTAAATAACACAATTACAATGAATATTCTATCTTAGTAAAGAAGATAATAGGAAAGAAATAAATCTATCTATCTATAACAACTAAGATATGCTAAAATATGGTATTGTTGATGCCCAACTTGTCAAATAGGAAATGGAATTGTTGATGCCCAAGCGCCTTAGTGAAGATGTCCGCGAGTTGTTGTGAGGAGAGAACATGAAATAGAGCAATATTACGAGACTAAACATGATCACGAACAAGATGACAATCAACTTCAATGTGTTTCGTGCGCTCATGGAAGACGGGATTGTTGACAATATGAATCACCGATTGGTTGTCACACCATAAACGCATAGAACCATAAAGAGTGACGCCAAAAGAGCGCAGAAGCGACTTGAGCCAGACAAGCTCGCAGGAAGTCGTAGCCATTGCCCTGTATTCGGCCTCAGCAGAAGAGCGGGAGACCGTTGTCTGCTTCTTTGTTTTCTAAGAAACAGGAGACTCACCAAGTTTAACGATGTAGCTGGTTAAGGAGCGACGAGTCAGAGGACATGCTGCATAGTCAGAATCACAATAGGCCACGAGGCGTAGATCACTATGACAGGAGAGAAAGACACCTTGAGCAGGACGACCCTTGAGATAACGCAGAACCCGAAATGCCGCATCCAAGTGAGCCTGGCGAGGCTGCTGCATGAATTGAGCAAGGACGTGAACCGAATAGCACAGATCTGGTCTGGTGATCGTCAAATAAATGAGACGACCGACGATGCGGCGATACCTATCCGGCTGCGAAAGAAGAGCACTAGTGTCTAGAGCAAGCTTGTGATTCTGCTCCATAGGAAAATCGGCAGGCTTGGCACCAAGAAGACCAACTTCGCCGAGAATATCCAGAGTGTACTTGCGCTGAGACAGAGTGATGCCAGAAGAGGTTCGTGAGACCTCAATGCCCAGAAAGTATTTCAGATGACCGAGGTCCTTCATGTGAAAACATGAGTGGAGATAGGCCTTGAAGCGAGCAATAGATTCAGAATTGATCCCCGCTATAATCAGATCATCAACATAAACAAGCACATGCAGAACCAGATCGGAACGAACAAAAGAGAACAGAGAGTAGTCGGCATAGGACTGACTAAACCCAGCATGTCGAAGAGCAGATGCTAGTTTTGAGAACCAATTGCGGGGAACCTGACGGAGGCCGTAGAGAGACTTCCGAAGTCTGCAGACTCTGTGACTACCATCTGTGGAAAAGCCGGGGGCAAGGACATGTAAACTTCTTCCTCAAGGTCACCATGTAAGAAGGCGTTGTGCACATCCATATGATGAAGCTCCCAATTTCGGATAAAAGCAACTGCAAGGAAGGCTTTGACAGAGACTAGTTTAGCAACTGGAGCAAATGTTTCAGAATAATCTGTACCCTGAACTTGCCGATTGCCGAGAGCAACAAGGCGTGCTTTATGCCGTTCAATGCTGCCGTCAGAGTTGTACTTCACTCGAAAGACCCACTTGCAACCAATAGCCTTCTTGTGAGGAGGTAAGGTCGTGATCTCCCAAGTACCATTGCGATGGAGTGCATCAATTTCAGACCGCATAGCATCGCGCCAATGCTGATGGCGAAAGGCCTCGCGAAACGATGTGGGTTCAGGATTGACACTGATGGCAGCCAAGAAGCTAGAGTGCACAGGAGTGTAAGCATGTGTGTCAACATAATGAGCTAAGGGATAAGGCGTACCTGACGACGTGACGGAAGCAGGAGAAGCCGAAATAGGATCAACCTTGCGGATGGTGTGACACACATAGTCCTTGAGAAGGACCGAAGGGGTATGTGTGCGAGTGGATCGGCGAGGGTGATGGGGTTAGGGTATGTGGGAGACTCATGAGAGGGTGACACTGACAGAGGAAAGGGAAAGACATCCTCATGAAAGACAACATCTCGAGAGACAAAGAACTGGTGTGTTGCAAGGTCATAAAGACGCCAACCTTTCTGACCGAAGGGATACCCAACAAATAAGCATCTCCGGCTGCGAAGGGAAAATTTGTCTCTGGAGCGAGGGATGACAGACGCATAGCAAAGACAGCCAAAGACTCTAATATGCGTGTAATCAGGGGGCTTATTGAATAGACATTCATAAGGGGTTTTACCTTTAAGGACAGAGGAGGGGGTGCGATTGATGAGAAAACAAGTTGTAAGAGTGCACTCACCCCAGAACTTAACCGGAAGGTTGGCTTGAAACAGCAAGGCTCGAGCAACGTTGTTTACGATGTTTACGATCAACCCGACCATTTTGTTGAGGTGTAGCAACGAAGAAGATTAAAAGAGAATGCCATGATCTGCAAAGAATGATCGCATAGCAAGAAATTCGGAACCATTATCGCTGCGAACACACTTAATAGTTTTGTGAAACTGAGTTACAGTAAGAGCACAGAATTGTTGAAGGAGTCGAGAGACTTCGGACTTGTGGACCATAAGATAGACCCAGGTGGAACGAGAGAAGTCGTCAACAATGGTTAGAAAATAAGAAGCCCCAGACGAGGACGAAACACGGTAGGGTCCCCAAATATCACAATGAATCAAATCAAAAGGTGCTGAAGCATTTGATAGACTAACAGGAAAAGACAGATGTGTTTGTTTGGCCTTGTAGCATACATCACAAGGAACATTATTATTTGGTAAAACTGAACTATAAGGTTTGCAAAATGAAGAAAGCAGAGAGTATGACGGATGGCCGAGACGCTGATGCCAAAGTAGGGGGGACTCGGCTTGGGTGGCGTGGCAAGCAGAGGTGACGATGGTGGTGACAGGAGGCGCTTAGCATAGCCAATAGATCCTATTCCGAGCTTCACCCGCTCCAATCAGCGTCCTCGAAATGCGGTCCTGTATCACACAGAGCTTATCAGTCAAGGTAACAACACATCGTAGATCCGCAGTCAAGCAACCAAGAGAGATTAAATGACAGGAAAGCCCAGGAACAAACAATGCAGTGCTATCAAAAGAGTCACAGATAGAGATGGAGCCAACCTTATTAGCCGAAACAACAGAGCCATCCGGGTATTTGATGCGCCAATCATCAACCGAATGAACATTCTGAAGCAAGCTGTAGTCCCCTGTCATGTGGATCGATGCACCACTATCAAGAATCCAAGGAGTAGAAGAAATACCTGCTAGAGTATCGGTCCTGGATTTAGAATTAAATTTCTGAAACATATCGAGCATGTGATCCCATTGCTCGTTAGAGATGGTGATGCCCGGACGATCAGCAGCAATGATAGACCGAGAGCCAGACGCAGCAGGACCATTGGTGACGACAGAGTTCACGACAGCAGCTTTCCCACGACCCCTGCCGGCGCCGGAATCAGACGAAGGCGGAGCGAGAGGCTGTTTGTTCCTAGGCGGCGGCGCGCCAGTGACGGGATCAGCAACGCCTCTCCCATTGTTCCACCAATCCGGATAGCCGACGATTTTGAAGCAGGCGGCACTGTCATGTCCTGTCTTGTTGTAGTGGACACAGAAAAGAGATTTCTTATCTACAGTACCGGATGATGGGCGAGGCTGTCGGCGCTGAGCACCGAAGGCAAGCGCATCCGTGACCGATTGAGGAGTAGTGCGCATAGAAAGCATCCGCTCCTCCTGGACAGCGAGAGAGTGCATCTTGTTGAGAGTCGGTAAGGTATCCTGAGCGACGATGGTGGAACGCAGAGTCCCATAGCCGAGGTCATCAAGCCCCATCAAGAATTGATGAGTACGCTCCTCCTCACGCTCCTTGGCGTGATTGCCGCAGGTACAGGCGCGGGGTGTAAGGTGGCTGTCAAGCTCATTCCAGAGCTTCGTGAGACGATCGAAGTAGGCGGCAACGGACTGACCGTCTTGATGACATCGAGCAATCTCAGATCGTAGTTGAAGGATGCGAGGACCATTGCCAATAGAGAACCGCTGAGAAAGATCATCCTAGAGTTCTTTGACAGTAGAAAAATAGGTAACAGTGGAGCGAAGAGAAGGCTCAATCAATTGAGTAATCCAACCGATCAGCATGGCATTGACGGGGCGCCGGTACAGGGAATCGGTAGAGGCGGCTGTCGGCTGAGTAATAGAGCCATCAATGAATCCGTCTTTACGCTTCGCAGAGAAAGCGTTTTTCATGGCGACGGTCCATTCTTGATAGTTGTCTCCTTTGAGAACCACCGGGCAAATAGAGAGACCAAGGTGATCCGAAGGATGAAGATAGTAGGGAGAGGCCGGGGTGAGAGCTGCGGGAGTAGTCATAGCAGCGGCGGCGATAGGGTTTGGGAAGGGCCGGTAGAGGCGGTGGGAGAGGCCGGTGTAGGAGGCGGCGGCGGTGAAGAAGAGCCGACGGCTAGAGTTATTTTAGAGGATCGAAAGAAAGCCTGATACCATGAAGAATTGTTTAAGGCTGAATCATTGATTTCTTTGATTGATTGAGGTGTGTTTAAATAACACAATTACAATGAATATTCTATCTTAGTAAAGAAGATAATAGGAAAGAAATAAATCTATCTATCTATAACAACTAAGATATGCTAAAATATGGTAATTCCCAATAATTGTTCCAAGAGAGAGGGGTTCTTCAGTCTTACGAGTAGCAAGTAGTAGATTTTTTTGAGAAAAAATAGATTATAATTGGACTACACAAGAACAAAACAAAGAGTAACTTTTTCCTAACAATCGTTTAAAAATAAAACATTAAAGACCCAAAAGGAAAAAAATATGCAAAAGCAGTAAGAGAGTCGACAATATGCTTTGTTTCCGTGAAAATATTTCGGAATGGATATAGTTAAAGTACGGTGGGTCATACGAAGTGGAGGTTGCACGCTCAAACATACCTGCGCTAATCAAGCCGAACAAACCTTTAACATTGGTTAACCGGATTAAAAAGATGATGACTTTTTAAGTTTTAACGTTTCTCTTATCAAAGTGGTTGCAAGTAACGAGTCCGATTCGACCACCGCCTTTCGGAAACCCCCCACTCCATGCGAGTCGACGAACGTCTAAAATTACACTAAAGCTCTGCTATCAGCACTGTGCAAAGCTCGAATACCCGCTCGCGCGTCCGAATTCAATTTGATCCAACCACTTCCTGATTTCTCCTCAACTCTGAGAGTGAGGGACATTCCTAATGCCATTGATGGCAACCTCTTTAACTCTGAGGTTAGTTTTATCAGTTTTTGAAAGAATTTGGGCATACTTTTTGCACAGGAGATGGGTTCGAATAAAGATCATACGGCTCGATTGGACTCTTTTTGTGAAAGAGATGACAGGATGGAAGCAGTAGAAGCAAGAAATTACACAGATAGAGATGCCCGATTATGGAATTTAGGGTTTGAAGGGGAATTTGGGTTGGGGTTGCTACTTACGATCATCCATCGTCAAACAAAACTCGAGTATAGCTTGATCTTCTTTCACAACAGCAACTGTTCTTTCTTCTTCAGGTAATTTCTTTTGTTTTTGAAGCCAAACCCTATTCACATTACATTTGAAGCCAAACCCTATTTTACTGCAACTCTAGCCATTTTTTTCTATCTATTATTTATAATTCTCCTAAAAAAGAGAGATTAAGAAAAGCATCAATTCGCAACCTGCATAGACATTAGATAGAGGAGACACAAACTTAATTGCGTATTTATATATCATGTTTTGTTCGAAGCTTTGACAGAGGAATGACATGGTGTTTGCTGATTTTTCCTTAAATTATGCTTCCATGGCTTGTCTCTGAAAATCGAGGGTGTTGCCTATGAAATTCAAGGGTAGAAAAGGAAGGTGGTAGTGGATGAGATTCAATAAGTTTAATAGTTTAGCTTCTTGTGCTTTTGTAAGAACCCTTTCATTGTCATATGGATCTTCTTTAGCATGTATGGTCCTTGAATTGTATATTCCATTTTGGGTAAATTGTGTATTGATTCCAAGTTTTATTCCATTTTAGTGTTCAGTTGCAAGTTATAATGTATTAATCAATTAGTCTTAAGAGTTAATCTACATTTAGTTGTAGAGTTATCTATTGTATGTATTTTTTTATTTTTTATTTTTTTCATATCATCAGAGTTGTTTCTTGTTGAAGTATTAATGTAATTTTATTTTAAACTTGGGAAAGGAGCTTCTAAACTTGTTTTTCAATGAAGAGTTTTTGTTATTTGTACAATATGTAACCATAAGTTATTACAATATGTAACCATAAGTTATTTGTACAATATACCTAATCTACATTTCATATTTGCTTCTTTTCTGCTTTCTATCTATCTATCTATCTGTTGTCTATTGCATCATTTCCTACTAGGTGACTTCGGACCTTGTGTTTCTTATGCTCTATTGTTCTGGGTCTTCTGGAAACACTCTCTCGACTAGTTCGGGGAAAGAGTGCGTACATCCCGACTAGTTTAGGGATCGAGTATGGGTGAAGGGTTGGTGGGCGATGAGCGGATTAGGTATATTCACTTAAAACCCGGCCCATGTCCATCCCTAATCATGACAACATTTTTCACTTTTGTGATGAACCACAATCCACATTTAAAGCATCTGACACTGTGTGATTACATTGGATGTTTCTAAATATTATTGAAAGAACTCTGGTTGGCATGGTAATACTCCTCAAACTTATGAGAATACTTACATAGTTACATGAAGCAACACTATGAATCCACAAACACCTTTCGAGTCAGAAAAGCCTTAGGATTAGAGAATGCAATTCTTCTAAAAACATTGCAACTTCTTTCGGCTTATAAAAATTAGCAACTCAGCTAGTTTCAGCTTTGTGTATGAAAATTAGGCAAGAAAAAAGCTACACTTGATTCATGTCTTCTTGAGAAACCAGACAGCTTAAATTTAAAGATGTATTTGCTTGTCATATATGACTAACATAGAGCAGCAATGATGGTTAATTCATTTCTTGCATTGACCTCAGTTCACTTAATGCAGGTGGTTGTGGCTCTTGCATTGTTCTTGTTTCCAAATATGACCCCCAACGTGATCAAGTGGAAGATTACACGGTTAATTCATGTCTTACACTTCTTTGTAGTGTGGATGGTTGTTCCATTACAACTGCTGAAGGTATTGGGAACAGCAAAGATGGCTTCCACCCTATACAACAGAGGTTTGCTGGCTTTCATGCCTCCCAGTGTGGCTTCTGCACCCCTGGGATGTGCATGTCGCTCTTCTCGGCTCTTGTCAATGCCGAAAAAGAAGAGCGCTCGAAGCCCTCTCTCGGGTTCTCCAAGCTGACAGTCTCTGAAGCCGAGAGGAGTATAGCAGGGAACCTCTGTCGCTGCACTGGCTATCGGCCTATTGCTGATGCCTGCAAGAGCTTTGCAGCTAATGTGGACATTGAGGATTTGGGATTGAACTCCTTTTGGAGAAAAGATGATAGCAAGGAAATTAAAGCAAGTAGATTACCTTCTTATATATTCAAGGGTCAAACAAATAGATTTCCGGAGTTTCTGAAGGAGGAATTGAAGTCTTCTGCACCGCTAAATTCAAAGGGATGTTCTTGGTACAGTCCTACAAGCATCAAAGAGCTCCAAGGATTGCTGGAATTGAGTTATTTTGACGAAGAAAAGAGCCATTTCAAATTAATCGTCAGCAATACCAGTGTAAGTTACTACAAGGAGCTAGAGAAGTATGACAAGTATATTGATATCAAATACATTCCCGAGTTAACGGTGATTCGGATAGATAAGTCAGAAACATGTATTGGGGCAGCGGTGACGTTTCTAAAGCTATTGAATCACTAAAGCTAGGTAGCAGCAGTGAATGTGATGAGGGAATTGGGTTATTGCTTGGAAAAGTTGCTAACCACCTTGAGAAAGTTGCCTCAAAATCTGTACGGAATTCAGCAAGTCTAGGAGGAAATTTGGTGATGTCCCAGAGAAGCGGGTTTCCTTCTGATGTTGCTACCTTAATGCTTGCTGTGAATGCGACAGTAGAAGTTGTAATGGGTTCAGAGCATGAAATGATCACTTTCGAAGAGTTCCTTAGAAGACCTCCTCTTGATTTTAGAGGATTACTAGTCAGTGTTCATATCCCGAGTTGGAAGCCAAGGTGTAATGATCACTTGGGGCAGCCTTCTAAGCTACTATTTGAGACGTACAGAGCTGCACCCCGGCCTTTGGGGAATGCATTGCCTTATTTGAATGCTGCTTTTCTGGCTGAATTTTCTCCGAGCAAAGATTTGGATGCTGTTGTGATAAATGATATCCAATTGGTTTTCGGGGCCTTTGGAACTGCACATTCAGTTCGGGTTAGAAGTGTTGAAGAATTTCTATGTGGAAGAACTCTAAGATATGATGTTCTGTTTGAAGCTGTCAAGCTAATTCAGGCATCTATTGTTCCACAAGATGGCATTCGACATGCCTATTATAGGTCAAGCTTGGCTTCAGGCTTCCTTTTTCAGTTCCTTTACCCCTTGATGGACTCTCGTCATGAACTTTCTCGTGTTTTGCTGAATGATTATGTCAAGTCTCCGTCACAGAGCAATGGCATTAATCAAATTAATGATGAATCTTTGATATTGTCACCTGCAAAACAGAAAATCGGATCAAGTGGGGAATTCCATCCTCTTGGGGACCATCTTGTGAAGACTGGAGCTGCTCTTCAGGCTTCAGGTTTTCTTTCCTTCTTGTAGGTCTATTATGCTTTCTTGTGAATTGCTTATTTATGCTGAAGCTGATTTGTGAATCTCTACTGACTTTCATCATTTTACCCTTAGAATAAAAGACATCAATGTAGCTTATCGTGTTTTTAACCTATTAGGGTCATTATAAGTCAACCTCTTCAAGTCATTATAAGTCAACTTATAATACCATATAAGTATGACGCGCCAAACAGGATCCTAAGTGAACATGCCGATGGAATTGGCCTCTGGGTAGTTTGTTAGGTTTGATTCATTTCCTGGTTAGACGATTCTAGGGTCCAAATGTGCTTGACACTTATACTAAACTTCTAAAGCAAATGGTGCCATATTCTAGAGCCATATCTTGTCTGATATGATTTTGTGCCGTTCATTTTTATGATTTTATCTGGAGAATTGTATGGCATGTCTAATTCTAAGAGTTGCATGGTCTTTCCACATGGCCTCTTGCAGGCGAAGCTGTATACGTTGATGACATTCCTTCCCCAACAAATTGTCTTTATGGAGCTTTCATATATAGTACAATGCCAAGAGCGAGGATCAAGGGTGTAAAATTCGAGTCAGTGTCATTTCCGGATGGGGTTGTTGCAATTATCTCATTTAGAGATATCCCGAATGGAGGGCAGAACATAGGATCCCTGTTCATAATGAGCATTGAGCCCTTATTTGCTGAAGACATCACAACTTGTGCTGGTGACCGCATTGCTCTTGTGGTAAGGCTGACATTCGCCAAGTTCATTTAAATGTAACCTCGCAGTGGTTGAATATGACACTGTTTGTGCAGTTTTATGAACTAAAATGAATTCTTTTGTAGGTTGCAGAGACACAAAAACAAGCAGATTTGGCAGCTAACCTCGCAGTGGTTGAATATGACACTGAGGAACTAGACCCACCAATTTTAACCCTTGAAGAAGCAGTAGAACAATCTAGTTTTTTCGAACTCCCTCCCATTTTCACTCCAAAGGAAGTTGGACATTTCTCAAAGGGCATGGCTGAAGCCAGCCATACAATTATTTCCGCAGAGGTACTCCTGAAGCACACTCCTTATTTGAATATTTAATTATTTATTGTACAATAAAAAAAATTTGTGGTATGTAGATCAGCCTGCCATCACAGTATTATTTTTACATGGAGACCCAAACAGCCCTCGCCGTTCCAGATGAAGACAACTGCATTGTAGTTTACAGTTCCAATCAATGCCCTGAATACTGCAATACCGTGATTGCGAAATGCCTTGGTATTCCCAAGAATAAGGTTCGTGTCATCACGAGAAGGGTTGGAGGTGGCTTTGGTGGTAAAGCCATGAAAGCGATGCCTGTAAGTATCCTTGTCTCCCATGAACTTTAGTACCTCCCTCTTGATAAACAAATTTTTTTTTTCAAGGCATTGCCTCTTGTTGATGAGTTTCATAGCAACATTGCGCGTCATTAATGCTCTCAACATTTAAATCCTTTTCCCAGATTGCTGCAGCTTGTGCATTGGCAGCGCACAAGCTTTGTCGTCCCGTCAGGATGTACCTCAGCCGAAAGACGGATATGATAATGGCTGATGGAAGACACCCTATGAAGATAACATATAGCGTAGGATTCAAGTCGGATGGGAAGATCACTGCCTTGCACCTTGATGTACTAATCAATGCAGGGAATGTCGATGATTATAATATTCTAATGCCACTTCGCATCACTGGTGCACTAAAGAAATATGATTGGGGTGCCTTGTCTTTCAACATGAAGGCGTGTAAGACGAACCACATGAGCAAATCAGCGATGAGGGGCCCAGGGGAGGTACAAGGGTCATTTATAGCGGAAGCTGTAATTGAACATGTAGCAGCCAGCCTCTCCATAGATGTCGATGCAGTCAGAGCGAAGAATCTCCACACTTTTGAAAGCTTAAGAAGTTTTTACGAGAAAGGTGCTGGCGAATCTCATGAATACACATTGCCCTCCATTTGGGACAAGTTGGATGAGTCTTCAAGCTTTACAAAAAGAGCCCTAATGGTGAAAGAGTTCAACAAATCTAACGTATGGAAGAAACGAGGCATCTCTAGATTGCCCATAGTGATGGAGATGCATCTAAGGCCGACTTCTGGAAGAGTTAGCATAATGGGGGATGGTTCTATTGTCGTTGAGGTCAGAGGGATTGAGCTTGGCCAAGGGCTATGGACAAAGGTAAAACAAATGGTTGCATTTGGTCTAAGCTTGATCCATTGTGATGGAACTGAGGACCTTGTGGGTTTAGTTCGGGTTGTGCAATCCGATACACTGAGCTTAGTACAGGGAGGGATTACAGCGGGGAGTACTACATCTGAGGCTAGCTGTGAAGCAGTTAGAATTTGTTGCAGCATCTTGGTTGAGAGACTGAAAGCGCTAAAGGAGAATCTGCTGCAAAGGACGGGGTCAGTTGATTGGAAGACACTGATCTATCAGGTGAAAACTTGTGCTGTTTGTCGTATTTTCTTCTTATATCTCTATTTTTATGGCCATCTTCCTAGCCTCCTAGGTGTACAAGATGAAGAGATGATTCATATATTTTTTTCTTTGGATACAGTTGCTATATATGTTGTTGTTTCTTCAGGTGATATGCCAATTGATTTGAAATTCATTTTTTGCTACTGATTTTTGTTGCTTCTAATTCTTCTTAGTGAACTTCTTGCATAATTCTCCTCTCCATTTCTCGAAAAGATACTCATTCTCCCACCTTCTTGGAAACGCAGGCAGAGGTTCAGGCAGTCAATTTGTCAGCAAGCACTTATTACGTGCCAGACTCCGCTTTCCAGCAATATCTGAACTATGGAGCAGCCGTCAGTGAGGTAAATATAGTTTATAAGAGATTCCAGCTGTACAGATGGCTCCAAAGGGGACATCAAAAGATCATGTTCCATCTTTGTCATTCCCATTTATAAGCAGCAGTAAAATTCAAACAAGCTCTTGATGTCACAGGTGGAGGTGAATCTCCTGACAGGGGAAACCTCGATATTGAGTTCGGATATCATATATGATTGTGGACAGAGTCTTAACCCTGCAGTTGATTTGGGACAGGTTGGCCTTCTTGTTCAGTGTAATTCGTTCTTTCTAGAGTAAACAAAACTTTTAGTTGCATTTGGTCTGAGCGTCATGTTGTTTTAGAATGAATAAGACAGTATAAAGAAGATTGTGATGGTATGTGGTGTTGTTATAGATTGAAGGAGCTTTTGTACAAGGAATTGGCTTCTTCATGATGGAGGAATACTTGACTGACGCAAATGGAATGGTAATTGCTGATAGCACATGGACATACAAGATCCCGACGATAGATACTATCCCAAAACAGCTCAATGTCGAGATACTCAGTAGTGGAAACCACCAGAAACATGTTCTTTCATCAAAAGGTATATGAAAGCCCGGGCCTACTTCTCCTGATCTTTTTACAAGTCACAAAATGTTCAATCCAAATACCTGCAAACCGATGTGTAAAAACATGTGCTAATGTGTTGCACCTTGTTCAGCTTCCGGGGAGCCGCCACTGCTGTTGGCTGCTACTGTACACTGTGCCACGAGAGTGGCAATCAAAGAAGCAAGAAAGCAGCTGAGATCTTGGGGAGGAGGTGCATCTGAATCTCCTGACACATTCCAAGTAAGTGTGCCTGCTACAATGCCTGTTGTGAAGGAGCTTTGCGGACTCGACATCGTTGAAAAGTACCTCCAGCATAAGATGGCACCCAGCCAGGGTACCAATGATCAAAATACAGCTGAAGCGTGGTACACTCGCGCACAGAAACAACAATCTTTCTATCTATATGTATAATAGATATTTTAAATAATAAAAATATAAATCTATTTATATACTAGGATCCATTCATTTCGGTGTATATACCCTTGGCCCGCGAAATGGACGCAGCAGTGCAGCACCACCACATAATACAATCATCATAGCACTATGTAATCCGGAATGAGATAATCAACTTTACCCTCTATCTGACTATCTCTTACTGTATCTTCCTCTGTTCTAAACAAGCCTGAGAGGAGTTGTCGGTGGACTGTGAGTTTTAGTATTCGATCGGCTTCCAGCTACTGCCATTACCACTGTATGTATCAAATAATTGAAGTTCGTTGTATGTTTCATTTGCTTTGCCATAGATTAATGAGTTTAGTGATCTATTAGTGCTGTTTTTTATTCTTCCAATTCAATATTGGTTATAGATCTGTTATATTAGTGCTATTTTTATTCATTTCAAACTCTCGGTTTGTCTTGACTTTATTATTATGAACTAATACGGAGTATTTGTTAATAAATTATATTTTATTATATTAATTATATTAAAATTATTTTTTAATAAATTTTATGTGAACATTAAAACAGTTTATTTGAAAAATTTTCATAAAATTGTAAGTATTCAAATTGAAGTATGCAAATTTTCACACACTTGATTTACGTACAGGTACATCCACCTTCTCCCCATGGCGGAATTAGTGGTGTTCAGCATTGCCAAATCGCTCCTTCCACAGTTGAACTCTCTTGCTAATGATGAACTCTTGCTCTGGTACAACTCAAAGACGGAACTCAAGAAGCTTGAGAACACTATCACTACTATCAAAGATGTATTGCATGATGCTGAGCAAAGGCAAGCTACTGATGCCGCTGTACAAGGATGGCTTTTCAGGCTTCGTGATACGATGTACAAAGCAGATGACTTCTTTGATTCCATCTCCACTAGAGCATTGCAAAAAAGAGTCATGTCCGGAAATAAGGTACTAAATGAGACGAGGCTTTTCTTCTCTAAGTCAAACCATCTTGCTTTTGTTGTCTTAACTGCACATAAAGTGAAGAAGCTCAGAGAGCAGCTAGATGGCATTGCAAAAGACATGAACCAGTTTGGCTTTATAAGGACAGCAATTGCAGACAATAGACCTATTATTAAAAAAAAAGCACAATCTCACTCATATATTCGAGATGATCAAGTAATCGGAAGGAAAGAAGATAAGGAGGAGATATTAAGATTGTTGTTTATGGATCCTGGTGTTGAACATTGTGTTTCTGTCATTGTAGTGGTCGGCATTGGAGGATTAGGCAAAACTGCTCTGTCTCAACTTGTGTACAATGCAAAGGAAGTTGAGGAGTTCTTTGATTTACAACTGTGGGCTTGTGTGAATTATTTCACAAATTTGAAAGATGCTTTGGAGGAAGTTTTGGGAGTGAAAAAGCCCACTCTAGAGGAGTTGCAAACTATTTTGAGGAAGCAGATTCAAGGGAAAAGGTTCCTTCTGGTTATAGATGATGTTTGGGATGATATTCGTGAGCGATGGCTTGGATTGAAAGCTCTACTAGATGCTGGTGAGAGAGGAAGTAAGATTTTGGTGACCACACGTCTAACTACAGTGGCACAAAATCTTGCCACTGTCACACCCTACTATACTTTAAGAGGGCTATCAGATGAGCACGCTTGGTTGTTGTTTAAGAAAATGGCTTTTGATAACAACCAAGAAGAGGACTGTCAAGCAAAGGAAGAACTAGGAAGACAGATCGTCAAGAAGTGTGCTAATGTTCCGCTTGCTATAAGGACAATGGGTAGCTACTTGTACCAGAAAGATAAAAAGAAGTGGTCAGATCTTGTATATAATCCGGTGATGAATGAAATGCGTGATCACCCTGAGAATATGATTATGGAAGTGTTGAAGATCAGCTATGATGACCTCCCTTCATCATTAAAACATTGTTTTGTGTATTGTTCTCTCTTTCCGGAGGATTATATATTTAATAATACCACCTTGATCCATAAGTGGATGTCTCAAGGTTTTCTTCAATCATCTGATGAAAATGAACTCATAGAAGATGTTGGTGAGAGATACTTCCAGTGCTTAGCAGAGAGATGCTTCTTCCAAAATATTCAAGCAAATGATGATGGCATTTTAGAATGCAAAATGCATGATCTGTTCCATAGTTTGGCGGTTAAAATAAATGGGAAGGAATGCCTAGATATGAAGCAACTTGACAATATCAAGGGAAAATATCCTCGACATCTGCGTGTAAAGGATATTGAAGCCTTGTCACTTCAAGGTAGAGGAATACGAACTCTTGTGTCCCCTGTCGTGGGTTTAATTAAAGGTTCAGTGTTGGATGGTCTATTCATGAAGTTTACAAGCTTGCGGACATTGAGTTTGCAGCAATTAGACACAGACGAACTACCAAGCTCCATAGGAAAGTTGATTCATTTGAGATATCTTGATCTCAGAGGGAGTGAAAATTTGAAAAGGCTGCCAGCTTCTCTTTGCAAGTTACAAAATCTGCTCATATTGATACTTGGTGGTTGTTCGAAACTGATCAGGTTGCCCGATCACCTAAAGAAACTAGGATGCCTAAGATATTTGGAAATTAGCAAATGTAACGAGCTGGATCGTACACCTGCAGGATTGGAAGAGATGACTTCCCTTGTTAGGCTTGATCGACTTATTGTGAACAAAGATCACGGAGGACTAAGGTGTTTAAAACAACTCAACAACTTGACAGGTGCTTTGCGTATTGATTTTAAAAGAGGCCCGTCGAAAAATTGTGTTGCTGATGCAGAAGAGTCTATGCTAAGCTGCAAAACAAAATTAAGCAAGCTAGAAATATCATTTTGCAATTCAAGAGAAGGAGAAGAGATGATAGATGTTGATACGGTGCTAGATAGGCTCCAACCCCACATCAATCTCAGTGATCTCTCTGTATATCACTTTCCTGGAGTAAAATTTCCAGATTGGCTTTCCTCTCTTACAAATCTTGTCACATTGTATCTTGATGGGTGCATTAACTGCCTTGAGATTCCACGTTTGAGTCTGCCTTGAGATTCCACGTTTGATGGGTGCATCAGGTTGCCAGATTGGCTTTCCTCTCTTATTTCAATGGATCTTCTTGAGTATGTGGGGAATGAGAGAAGTTATGATGGTGGGGGTGGATCATTCTTTCCATCACTTCAGTCGCTGTTTATAGCACAAATGTCAAGTTTAAAGGATGGTGGAGGCCAATAGGAGGAGAAGTTAGCTACACCGATCAGTTTTTGTTTGCACGACTTCCTACATTATATGTACATAGTTGTCCACAACTGACTTGCTTACCTGGGTGTCCTTCTCTAGAATTTTTGTCCCTCAGAGATGTGAATGTTAATCTGGTGACACAATTAGTGCCAGAGACAAGAGAGCTGGAAGCAAACAACGCTAAGCTAGATTTACAGCCGGATGAATTTAAGCATGTGTCTGCCCTCCGTTACCTTGAGATTTCCGAATGTCCAAACTTAAAACGCCATTTAGTCTTCCGCTCATTGCAGTATCTGCCTTCTCTTGAATCACTGGACTTCCATGGATTGACAGAGATAGAAGAGTATATTGATGATAAGGAGGGCATTCCATGGATGTCACTTACAAGGCTGAAGAGTTTAGGCTTTGAATTTGGGAATGATCCACAAGGGGCTCATCTTTTCAATGGACTTCACCACCTCACCATCTTTTCAATGGACTTCACCACCACGTGAAATTCTTCGAAATTCATGGTATGAATAAGGTGGGATGTCTAAATAGGATTATTCAACAATTGAAAAAGCTTCAGGGTTTATATTTTTGGTCATGCGGATTTGATGAAGAAGAGTGGGAGAAGTTACCATGGGAAGACCTTAAAGCTTTGAGACTCCTCGAATTCTGGAGTTGCAACTTCAAGTCTTTACCAGAGGGATGTCTACATCTCCCTGCAATTGAAGATATAGTGGTCACGCAGTGTCGTGAGTTAACATGTTTACCTACTTGGGTTAGCCGGCTTAAATCATTTGAAATTCATTGGCCCCACCCAGATTTGAAAGAGAAATGCAGAAAACCCTTGGGCTCATATTGGCCCCTGCTTCAGGACATTCCTCATTTCGTCATAAGTTAACCTTTCGAGCTGTACGTAATTTTGGTCTTTCAAAAGTTTACCCTTTTATCACTCTTTCATTTCTGGCTACTTGAACATTCATAAATTCTACTTTGCAGAGATCTTTAACTCAGTTCCAGATCCAAGAAACTTACAACTAGTTTTACCTTGCAGAGTTTGTGCGCACTGCGTTGAAGCCCTTGTTCCCGATCCAAGAAAATGACAAGGATAGGACAACTGCTACCTTTCTGAAGTGGAGGATTCCGTCAAGAAACCAAAGGTAATATGAAAGGGCTCTACTTTCACTATAATGCTCTACAATAGCGTGTGCGTTGCGGCTTGCTAGTTCTTTAATATGAAAGGGCTCTACTTGATTACATGAAGACTTGTATAGTTTGATCATGAACCTTGTGGCATTGGCTGCTCAAGTTGATTGAGGCAATTAAACATGACAACCCTGCAAATAGTCCACACGAATTGGATCATTATCCACCATCTGACATCAATTCAGTGAGTGCTGAAAATCCTATCAACATATATCCTACTTTTTTTCTAACTTTTCTTCCTTTTAATTTATGACTATGTAAAGCTATCAGACACTTTGAAAGGTTGTAAAAATAGTCCACATGAAGAGATGGATTATCAGGTCTATAAGTTAAACAAAGACGTTGAACTTGAATCTTAACAAGGTCATGTTGTTTATGTTTTTTTTTTCTGCCATCTTTGGATTTGTCAGTAACATATTATATACTACTATGGAATGATTACATAGAGTAGTTCTTTATGTCTTTAGCACTAGCTTTTCCCTTTAAAAAACCTTGTCTTTCGCACCTACATTTCCATCTGAAATCTTTTTTTAGAGATTTTGTTTGTGTAAGAGATCGTTTGATCTGGTAAAAAATATTGTATGAGAGCTAGGTTTTTTTTAAAGGTTAAAAGATACTGCAAATGAAAAAGAGATATGTACAAGAGAGTGGTTTTTTGGGGACCATTACATCAAAATGAGAGATTGAACCCTCGATATAGCTAGCTTTCGCCCATGAGAAAAATACTAAGGGTGAACCATGTGGTGTGTTGGATATGAAATCCGTGCGTGGATTCAGTCTCATCAGGCAAAGCTATGAGCTCCTGTAAGAGGAAAATGTTACAGCAAGAGATAGGTCTGTAATCTGCAACTGTAGAAGCTTCATCTGTTTTTGCAATTAGGGAGCTAGGTTATATGTTGACAGCCATTTGATCTACTGGGTGCAAATGAGCAGATAAAAACAGAATATGGGCTATATATGTTTCTTGGTTTAACAAGACAGGCAATGCATATCATAGAATTCAAGTACAGTGAATGATAATGAAATTTCAGCTAAAATCTAATACATTCAAGTAAATCAACACATTCAGGATCAACATACTTACATGTCAGGAATACTGAAGACTACACATGCAAATCATCTTGTGACAGCCACCTCATATATCTTGCCTAATGATATTCATGAACTTAAGGTTTGAATTCCTATGGTCATAAAATATTAAAATCCCCCAATCATGCCATCTTTCTTGCTTACTTGATCACCTATTTTAACACATTTAGCCTACCGGGAGACAATTGGTTAATTTGGTGAGGAAATTAGGCCTACCGGGCCAATTTCCTCTTGTTTTGATTGCAGTTTATCTACATTCATACTTGAGAATTGCTATTATTGGATTTTTTTAGGGGAGGAGAAAACTGTCCCAATTTCTCTATATTAGTATTTGAGATCGCTATTCTTCAATTTTTTTTTTAGCAATTATAAATATGCTTTGTAATAAGTGGTTTCAATCACTTGGTTCTGAATGAGTTTATATGCTCTCTTGTGTTGTGATGATTGGTTTTGTAATGTGTCTATTTCCGTAGGCATTGTTGGGGGTGTTGATTCTACTGTTTTGGAAGATCAAATTAATTAGCCTTGATCCTAATAATAACCTTTAAATTTTTTTTGCGGCGGTGTTTACTTGCCTTCTTCAACTTGTTATCATTTGGTACTCTGTTTACTTTTGTTTGTTTGATGGCCCAAGTGATGCACTGATGCCTATGGCTATGGGGATCCCTTGCTTTTTGTTGGGGAATGAAAATGCCTAAAAAATAAAATTAGGCCTTAATTGATTCCCGGGAATTTGATACTTTCCCTCCATCTCTAATCTTCCTCCTCTATTCTAAAGTCTAAACTCTCTCCTGTCTCCCTCTCTATACTATATTCTTACTTTCCCTTCTTCTTCTGTATTCTCAGTTCTCTTCCCTTCTCCTCAAATTCTCCATAAAATCTCAAGATCCAAATCCAAAATAAGCCTGATCGAGAGGAGTTGTCGGTGGACTCAAGAGTTTTAATTCGACCGGCTTCCAGCTACTGTCATTACCACTCACTGTAGGTATCTAATTATAATTGAAGTTCGTTGTTTGTTTCATTTGCTTTGACCAGAGATTATTGAGTTTAGTGATCTATTATATTAGTGCTGTTTTTATTCATTTCAAACTCTCAGTTTGTCTTCACTTTTTCTATCCTATGCCCGATAAGAACTCAAATTGGAAAATATTTATCCTAGATACACCCGGTTTAGTCATTTTTAAATTAGATTATGGGGTTCATTATTTTCTTTTATGGTTTTCTTTCCCAATAGAGTATTCTTATCATATGCCCTTAGAGCACACAATAGACAAACCGTTATTATTATTAACTACTCTTATTGTCCGCACTCTTATAAGGTTTCTTTATAATTATAATATGTATTTTTATTATATTAATTACAATTTTTTTTAATAAAGTGAAGGTTAAAATAGTTTTCTTAAAATATTTTAATAGAAGATTTCATCTGACTATAAACTAAATTAAGTCGTTATTTTATTTTACCAAATAAAGTAGATTTTTTCTTCTTTTGGGTCAATTTTTCAACTATATAAAATCTCAATAGACCTTTAATAAAAGAATTTATTTTTATAATTTTTTATTTCTCTTATTCATTTTACTTGGTTTATATTTAATTTTTAGAAACAACTTTAAATTATTATCAGTTTATGATTGGTGATTAATTTTATTATAAATATATTAGAGAGAATGGGTAATGACTAACTTTAATTACTAATTTTTATAAAAAATGTATAGTTTAACCTCGCATTCCTTCATATTTATTACAGTATATTTTTTTCACATTACATCTATTATACAACAACAGATGAATATATTTTTTTTCTTGTGCATATATGTTAGTTATTTTTTAATTAAAAAATTTAAATTTATGAGATAAAGCTTATATTTTTGATAAAATGTAAAAGTTATGAGATAAAATCCATAAAATTAAGAATAATGTTTGAAATAATGAAGATTTTCATTCTTGTCATCTTTTTTAATATATGTAGAGTTTTTGAATTTATTTCAATTAAAATTTTAATTTTGAGTTAAAATTCTAAAATTTAGAACATTGTAACTAATTATACGATTGATAATAGATTTTTTAAATAATATAAATTATTATATCAAAACATTTGAAAATGAAAAAGAATATTTTAAAATCATAACCTAAAACTGTCAGAGTATCATTTAAGATTAATCTAGATTCTTAAAAAATGGATTTATCTAATAATACATATATAATTGATAAATTCTTTTAAAAGATGAAATTACTACATTTAGTTAATATAATAAAAAAAATATCTTTGAATTGTATATTTAAATCATAAACTAAAACCCTATGTCATATTACCTATCATTTCATATTTATGCATTGATTTAACTAACAATATACGTAATTGATAAAATCCTTTCAAAAGATAAAATTAATAAATTTAATTAATATATTAAAAATATTTTGTTAAACTATATTTTTACATATTTTTTAGCTAACAATATTATAACCAGTCATGTTGTAAAAAACAAAGTGGAATATATAAATTTGTTAAAGATCACAAAAATGTTATCAGAATTTCACTAACCTAAATATGATAAGAATTTATTATTTAAATTAATTTTATTCATTATTAAAGGTAGGCTCAACTTAAATGAGGTAGACAAAAAAAATTTAATTAAAAAAAAATCATATATATCTCCATATGTAGAGTTTTTGAATTTATTTCAATTAAAATTTGATTTTGAGTTAAAATTCTAAAATTTAGAACATTGTAACTAATTATACGATTGCTAATAGATTTTTTAAATAATATAAATTATTATATCAAAACATTTGAAAATACAAAAGAATATTTTAAAATCATAACCTAAAACTGTCAGAATATCATTTAATATTAATCTAGATACTTAAAAAATGGATTTATCTAATAATATATATAATTGATAAATTGATAAATTATTTCAAAAGATGAAATTACGAATTTTTTTTCAAAATATTCACTAAAAAATAAATAATTACAAAAATATTCACACTTTAAAACTATTTACGAAAATATTTATTTTTGTCAGATCGGGCAGAAAAACGCGGTTTGAAACCGCGTTTTATTCACAAGATAAAAATTTTAAAATTGAAAGAAAATAGAACAAAAACTTAACAAAAGAAACGCGGTTTCAAACCGCGTTTCTATTGCTAATTTTATTTTCGGATTAAATACGCAATTTTTTAATTTTTTAACCCTAGACACGCGGTTTCAAACCGCGTGTCTTGCTTTTTTTTTTTTTTTTTGGAAAATTGAAAGGCCGCCAGAGGAGACGCCGGAGGGCAATTCCGGATGCCGGCCGCCAGAGGAGGAAGGAGGGACGCCGGAGAGGAAGGAGGAGAGGCCGGACAGAGGTGGCGAGGCCGGATCCGGTGTTGCTCGGCCAATTGCTTAGATCTGAGCTCCATGGCCATGGCGGCGCCTCTCCTTTCTTGCTCGGCCTCTCGCGACGCCTTCGTCCTCGCTCTCCGTCCTCGCTCCCCTTCGTCCTCGCTCTCCGCCGACAACCATGGGTGCTCTCACCGTCCTCGCTCTCCGTCCCCGCCAACAATTGCTCAGATCCGAGATCCCGCCTTCTCGCCTCTCCCTTCTCACCCTCTCGCCTCTCCTTTCCCGCTCGTCTCCTACCGCCGACAACCATGGGATCTCCTCCCTTCGTCATCGCTCTCCGCCTCCCACCGTCCTCGCTCTCGGTACCCGCCACCAATTGCAACCAATTGTAACTGCAGATCCGAAATCCCGCCTTCTTGCTTCTCCGGCGTCTCCCCTTCCACCGGATCCGCCCTCGCCCGAGCACCGCGTTTCGTTCTGCCTCCCAGCCTCCAACGTCTCCCCTTCCACCGGATCCGGCCTCGCCACCTCTGTCCGGCCTCTCCTCCTTCCTCTCCGGCGTCCCTCCTTCCTCCTCTGGCGGCCTGCATCCGGAATTGCCCTCCGGCGACTCCTCTGGCGGCCTTTCAATTTTCCAAAAAAAAAAAAAAAAAAGCAAGACACGCGGTTTCAAACCGCGTGTCTAGGGTTAAAAAATTAAAAAATTGAGTATTTAATCCGGAAATAAAATTAGCAATAGAAACGCGGTTTGAAACCGCGTTTCTTTTGTTAAGTTTTTGTCCTATTTTCTTTCAATTTTAAAATTTTTACCTTGTGAATAAAACGCGGTTTCAAACCGCGTTTTTCTGTCCGATCTGACAAAAATGAATATTTTCGTAAATAGTTTTAAAGTGTGAATATTTTTGTAATTATTTATTTTTTAGTGAATATTTTGAAAAAAAATTCTGAAATTACTACATTTAGTTACTATAATAATAAAATATATCTTTGACTTGTATATTTAAATCATAAACTAAAACCCTATGTCATATTTATGCATTGATTTATGTATTGATTAAAAAATATTTTGTTAAACTATTTTTTTACATATTTTTTAGCTAACAATATTATAACCAGTCATGTTGTAAAAAACAAAGTGGAATATATAATTTTGTAAAAGATCACAAATATGTTATAAGAATTTCACTAACCTAAATATGATAAGAATTTATTATTCGAATTAATTTTAATCATTATTAAAGGTAGTCTCAACTTAAATGAGGTAGACAAAAAAAATTTAATTATATATATATATATATATCTCCATGTGTTATCTGATGCGAATAGTGGTGGAAATACAACATACAATTCCAATAAGGGATCAAAGGTTGATGAAGAAATTGACTCAACTATTGAACAGTTAAGGAAATATCTAGTCTTGTGAGAGTAAGATATAATAGATGTCCCACAAGTCATCTTTACTTCTCTGGACGAGGAAAACATCAGTTTTTTTGCAATCAATCATATATTTCATATCAACATCCTTAAAGATGTCCAAAACATACTTTCTTTGATTCAAAAGAATACCAGCTAAACTTCTTGAAATCTCCATCCCAATCAAATATGTAGCAAAACCCAAATCCTTTACGGTAAAAGCTTTATGCAAAGCATCCTTAGTAGTAGCAATCCCAGTGCTAGAATTGCCCATGATCAACATTTCATCAACATAGACTAAAGCAACATTCATTGATGAAGAAGTATGCTTAACAAAGATAGAGTAATCATGCTTGGATTGAATATATCCCAACCGAATCATGAACTTAGTTAATTCAAAATTCCACCGCCTACCAGCTTGCTTCAGACCATAAAGAGATCAAGTAAGTTTGCAGACCTAACCTGGAGGAGAGCATCAAAACTGGGAGGAGGTAATACGTAGGCCAAAATTACTATCACAGCAACAAGTTTAGCCACATAAAGTATGTTTATAGTCTTGATACTTCACTTCATTATATCCTTTGACAACTAACCTTGCTTTAAACCTTTCAATAGTTCCATCTGGTTTATATTTAACCTTATAAACCCATTTAGAGGTAATTAAAAATAGCTTTCTTCCCTGGAGGAAGAGGGGTCAAAATCCAAGTGTTATTTGAGGCCAGAGCATCCAACTCCTTCATACTAGATTGCCATTTAAGAACATCCTTTTCTTGATGATATGAATTAGATTCAAACACTTTGAACACATTGAAAAGAGAAGAAACATATGGCTGAAAAAGATGAAAAACATCTTTGATATCCATAACAGAAAACATTTGACTAAGAGAATCAGAAGAACTATGAGATCTTGATGGCAATCTTCCACATACAAAGTCCTAAAATCTAACAGGTCTGTGCACAAAACATTTTCCTATAACCTGATCTCCAACATGAGACTCTATGCATGGCTCTCTCAACAGACTGATTATCGATATTCCAATCTCCAGATGCAGGCAAATTCTTAAACTCTGAAAAAAGAGAATCAGATACCATTTGGGGAATAGGCCGAGTAACAGAAGGTTCAAAAACACCATGACTATATGTATCAAACATATCCACATCCAAAGGATCGGAAGAGAAGGTCTCTGATCAATAAATGATGATTATGGGTGTGTATGGTTGCATTTTTAACTACTAAAAAAGTAGTAGAAGTAGGTAGTTTAAATTATAAGTTGTGTATGGTAATTAATTTTAGCTAGTTTATAGTTAAAATGGGGGGTTAAAAAATAAGCTTGTTTTTGAAGCTTATTTTGGGTTTTGGGGGTTTATTTGGTTTGAAAAGACAAGTATACCCCTAATAACAACCAAATAAACCCCACTTTTTACAAATACACTGTTTTTTGTCCCATACGGAGTTTATATTTTTTCATAAAATTTTAACTACTTTTACCAACAGTTTATAAATTTTTACCCTGTTTATAATTTTAGTCGGTTTATTAACCCTGTCCCATACGAACCCTATAACACACCATCTTTAAAAAGGAAAACATTTTCTTGAAATATAACATGACACCCATCAAAATCATACAATATGAAAGCTTTTTGGCTAGGAGGATACCCCAAGAAAACACACTTCTAGCCTTGACACCCATCTTGTCGTGACAAGACTTATTCATCTCAACAAGACATAGATAACCAATAATTATGAGATTGTCATAAGCGGGAGGAGCTTTATACAAAACCTCAAATGGAGATTTCCAGTCCAAGACTAAAGAAGGCAATTTATTGATTAAGTAATTATCTGCTAGAACATACTCTCCCCAAAATTCTATAGGTAATCCAACCTGAAATTTGATAGCGCAATCAGTCTCAAATAAGATGCTTGTGTTTTCTTTCAATTCTCCCATTCTGTTGTGGCATGCTAGGAGCTGATTTCTGATGAATAATACCTTTGGTAGCAAACAATTCTATGCAAAGATGCTTAGTGAATTTCAGTCCCATTGTCTATTTTAATAACCTTCACAGATTTTTGAAATCGATTCTCAACCATAGCAAAAAAATCAACAATAGTTCTGTAAACTTGCATTTTCTTCTGTAATAAATAATTAAACCTAAGTGGTTCTGTTACAATAATCTAAAACAGTAAGGAAGTACTTTACACCTCATAATGCGGGAACTTAATAAGGATCCCAGAGATCCATGTGCACTAATTCAAAAGGTTCAACAAGAGAATCACTTCTCTAGAATGGTAACTTGTGATGTTTAGTCATGGCACATACATCATAGGAAAAACTATCTAAATCGGCTTTATTACAAATTGGAATATGCTTCATCTTGGAAATTACAGATGTATGTCCAAGTCTAGAATGAATTGTCATCAATGTATCAACTAAATTACAAGATTTCTTGAAGTTGTCATGACATCTTCCTTGAGCTAGCAGCTTGTACAATCCCTTGTCTTCATGTCCTTGCAACAACTTGACCTTAGTTGTAAGGTCCTGCAGAACACAAGACACTGAATCAAAACTGAATTCCATCTTACTATCTCAAAGGAAGAATCTTACTAATAGACAACAAATTGTGTCTAAACTCAGACACAAACAAGTCATTCTTCAATTTCAAACTATATGTGACATAAAAATTGCCTGCACTTTGAATAATCTTAGTTGTTCCATCATGTACCAAGGAAGATTTGTCTATCAAGTTACTTCATATAAGAGAATATAGATACATCAAAAGCAATATGATCTATAGCACCTGAATCTATAATCCATTCCCTTTATCCGATTATGAGTTCCTGTGACAAAGGAGGAACTTAGTTTATGTTAGGTTTATGTAATGTTGTTTTAATGGGTTGAAGGTAAATTCGGTTCTTGTAGATCCTTACGGATAATCAAGACAATGTGACTAGACCCTAAAAAGGGTAATCTCATGGGTAGACCTCGATCGAAAGGTAATCCCGATGGAGTAGGCCGAAAAGGCAATCTCCACCAAATTCTTTTAGGCGTAAAAAATAAGTGTTTAATCCCTTTAGAAAAAGATATATAAAATGTCTTGGGCAATGGCAAATGAGTCACTCAAATAAATCGAGTTTTACTTCAATGTTTATTGCCCCTATTTATGCTAAAGGGTTGCACTACAATAACGTTGTGGGATAAAACGTTTCGTATACAATAAAAGGGTGGTATATCCCATTTCATTATTGCATATATACATACCTTGTTTGTTTTTCAAGTGTTTGTTCTTTCAATTGAGAGAGATATCGGAAAAACTCATGCCTTTCCAAGTGGATGGCAAAGGCCTTTATTTAGGCAAAATGGAGTGTTAGTTTTTGAGTGATTATGAGTAGTTATTGGTAGTTATTGGTGGTTATGATAGTTATGGTAGTTGGGTAGTTACCCCCAACCACTGGCCCAATAAAGGCCCAATAAAAGCCGGCCCAATTAAGGACAAGCTAGTATGGTGGAGCTAGGTCACTCATAAAATATAAAACGTGCATGACATTTATACAAACCTGAGTGTAGCTACCATGCAGCTAAAATGATTAAACTAAAGCTTCAACGAAGCTAAAACCCTAATCAAGCTCAAAATTAGAGCTAGGTCATTTTTGGAGTTCCAAAGCTCGGCTAGCTCTCAAATTTTGCCCCAAAGGTTTTGAACTTAATATCTTCCTTTACAAATCATGAGACGGTGATTTAACTCACTATAAGTGATCAAAACTCGATCATAACCATATTAGATCGAATACCAAGCACATCCCTACTGCTCGCTTTTATGGAAAGCGTCCAAACAAGATCAAGGCCGAGTTTGTCGATGTTGAGACTATTGCATGAGTCTTTCCTCATGATTTCCTTTCCCCTTAAAATCTTAAAATTACTTAGGGCCGATCACATGGGTCGTGTCTCACGCACACCCTAAGACTGAGTGATGCTCTTAGTAATTCTCACACTTAACATTTATGACTTCAGACAAATGGATTGATGACTTTTCACGAATCACCAACAGTTTACATGGAAAGTTGACAATAGCTCGTCCTATAGAAAAATCATTCATGGAGCCTTCTTCTTTCTGCTTCCCATTCACCATTTTCACAATCTCTTGATAGCATTAACCATGCTAGGATATGGCTTGCTTCCTTGATCAAAAGGGTGATCTCCTTGAGGAAATTCAACATTAGCAGCAAATTTTCCATTTCCTTGAACCTTTGAACCATTCTATAGATACCCTACCAACTCAAAGCAATAATCCTTTGTTTGTCCTTTCTCATTACAAAAAATCACATTTCCTATCTTACTTGACCTTCTTATAATCCATCTTATTCTAATCAGATTGAGTATATTGCTTCTGATCGAGATCCAGATTTATGACCATATGATCTCTTTCCATCTGATTTCCCACTTGAATTCATATTCCTCCCAACAACAAGAGCACCAACATCAGGAGAGGTACCAGTAGACGTTCCTCTCTCTACCCCTCTCAGCTTGTAGAGATAAAACTTTGTTGATGCCCAGTAATGGATCTTTACTGAGAATACATTCTTTAAATTCTCATATCCATCATTTAACCCCATTAAAAATTGCATCACTTTAGCTTTAGCTTCCTTTTCGGCAATTTTTGATCTTTAAGACCCCACAACTACACTATAACATCACACCGCATTCACATACAACACTACCTTCAAGAACCTGCAACTCATCCCAGATTTTTTAACCTCGCTGCAGTATGCTCCTGCAAACATGTTTTCTTATTTTAAATTGCACCATTCCTCATGCAATTGATAAACAAGAGGATCATTTGACTCAGAAAATCTTTCTTTAATCTCATCCCATAGTTCCTTCGAAGACTGCATATACACGAAGCTTTCTCCAATTTCAATAGTCATTGAATTAATGATCCAGCACATAACCATATAATCCGCTCGAATCCATTTCTCGTAATCATCATTAGTTTCATTCGGTTTCACAAAACTCCCAGTAATGAACCTTAGCTTAGCCTTGGCTCCTAATGCCATTCGCACACCTCTGTTCCAACTAGTGAAATTCAAACCAATGAACAAAGTCGATACAAGCTGCATACTTGGATAATCTTAATTAGCTAGGTATAATGGATTCACATGAGCTCCATTGAACTGGGCGTTGAATTTCCCAAACTACAATCCCCTGATCACGGGATTTGGTGCAGGCCTAACAGTTGGTTGCGATTGCTGTCCAATTTGTGCACATGTTGTCAAAATCCCTCCACCTCTCCCTGTTCCTGACTGCTGTCCAATCTGCGATGAAGAAACTAAATCTCTTCCAGCCATCTTTGAACTTTCTCAAATGCAGAAACGAAAACAAACACGGTACGACACAAAAGAAGGCGACACGCAAGAACGATCAGAATTCAGATCTCACAATCTGTGCTCTTATACCATGAGGAAATCTGAGATCTACCCCAGATCAGAAAAACGAAGCAACAAGAACAAGAAACCAAATACAACTTGAGTCAACTGAAGATCTAGTACAGAAGGAGAAGCCGTTGAAGCTTAAACTTAATTTAATAATGAAGTTAAATGCATTTTACGTTGTTTACAAAGGAATTCATGAGGGATAGGTTATGACATTTAACTCTTTATGTTATATGAGTTAAGTTTAATTAAGGCATTAAGTGCTAGCTTTAAGTGTTAGGGATTTAGTGGTAATAAGAACCACGAGCGCGCGGCGGAAAGAACGGAATCACGAATAGAGAGAGTAAGTCAAGATAGAACACAGATTTTTACGTGGGAAACCCGAGTACCGGGAGGAAAACCCACGAGCGGCAAGAGCCAACAAATCCACTATCAAATAAGAAAGAGTACAACGAACCTTGTTGGAAATACAAGGGGTAATGGACAAAACTCTCTCTTTACAATATAGTGGAATAAAATGTGTTTGTATGATGAAGGCTTTGTGTGGAGGTTTGGATAGACTAATGTGGATGGAGCTTGAATGGTGTGGGATGATTCAAAGGAATGATCCACCAAGAGACTAAACTTGAGTCTCTATTTATAGGGATAATGCTTGGGTAGGAAGGGATGGATAAGGCTTGGGAAGATTCTAGAGAAAGGTGGAATGATAGGGCTTCGAGAAGCTTCAAGAACCTTTCGAGAAGCATTGAGAAGCTAGTAGAACACTTTCTTCTAGATCTTTCTTTAGTCCCATAGAAGTCGAGCCCAATCAATCAAGCCCAAATGAAAACAAGCCCAATCAAGATTAAACAAGCCCAAATGAGGATTTGAATGCAAACCCAACAAACTCCGCATTGCATCAATATCCGAATGAGATCTCTGCCGCATAAAGCCCGAAGGGCATTCAGAATGGAGCGTTTTAGCAATCTTGGGGCGTAGAAAGAACCACAAAGACTTTGCATAAAGTCACCAATAACGGTCAGCAAAATACGAACGCCTATTAAGATAAATAACACGAGAAGGACCCCATTAAAGAGAATGAGCATGATTCAAAACACCGATAGGTGTAGACGAACTTTGGCAAGGCTGACCTTTTCTGAATGCCAAAGATAGAATGCTCACAAATGTTGATCTTCAAAACGCTAGCTGTTGAAAAGACCTCTTCTTGAGAAAAATGCATGTTCTTTTCATGAAAGTGGCCAAAACTCACATGCCATTGAGTATCATCATAACGAGAGGTAGAAGATTCTCAAAATCAACAATAGAAGAAAACTCACTAAGATGAGTTTGAATTGGGGTACCTTCAACCAAACGAAGAGTATAGAGACGCTCCTTCATGACAAAACTCTTCGTCATATAAAGTAATCCAAGATCCAACCACAAACCAACAACTTGGTCTTCAACTTCCATCCAAAGCTTGAGAAGAGCCTTCAACCGAACTCTCCAATAGTGATTCCCAAAACGATCTTAGGACGCTCTGATACCACTTGTTAGGGATTTAGTGGTAATAAGAACCACGAGCGCGCAGCGGAAAGAATGGAATCACGAATAGAGAGAGTAGGTCAAGATAGAACACGGATTTTTACGTGGGAAACCCGAGTACCGGGAGGAAAACCCACGAGCGGCAAGAGCCAACAAATCCACTATCAAATAAGAAAGAGTACAACGAACCTTGTTGGAAATACAAGGGGTAATGGACAAAACTCTCTCTTTACAATATAGTGGAATAGAATGTGTTTGTATGATGAAGGCTTTGTGTGGAGGTTTGGATAGACTAATGTGGATGGAGCTTGAATGGTGTGAGATGATTCAAAGGAATGATCCACCAAAAGACTAAACTTGAGTATCTATTTATAGGGATAATGCTTGGGTAGGAAGGGATGGATAAGGCTTGGGAAGATTCTAGAGAAAGGTGGAATGATAGGGCTTCGAGAAGCTTCAAGAACCTTTCGAGAAGCATTGAGAAGCTAGTAGAACACTTTCTTCTAGATCTTTCTTTTGTCCCATAGAAGTCGAGCCCAATCAATCAAGCCCAAATGAAAACAAGCTCAATCAAGATTAAACAAGCCCAAATGAGGATTTGAATGCAAACCCAACACCACTTGATGATAACTCCTAGGTCCAAATATGAACAAGCCCAATTAAGATTAAACCAGCCCAAATGAGGATTTGAATGCAAACCCAACATTAAGTTTATAATTTCTTACGTACTATTCTTGCATTTGCTAGCTTATAAATAGGAACAATTTGCAGGTATAAGACATATTGATAAGAGTGAAAACACGTTTGAAGAAGCATTTTGAGCTTATCTTCCTCTTCAAATCACCTCTTCTTATATTATTTCCTCGTCAAATTCTATCAGAAGCTACTCTATATTTATACTAATAGTGAGCACTAACGAACTCAACTTTTAACAAACTAGCGATACACAATTACCTTATTACCCTTGACAAATTCTTTCTTATTCTGAAAATACCATTACAGAAATACTGTTTATGCAATACTATATGCTATATATGCATATATTCCATAAGGTTAATTAATTTTATGGACTTTGAGTGATAATATTTAAGCAAGTGTTTGTGAGTAATCAAATTCAAGTATGCAATTTTTCACACACTTGATTTACGTACAGGAACAACCACCTTCTTCCCATGGCGGAATTAGTGGTGTTCAACATCGCCAAATCGCTCCTTCCACAGTTGAGCTCTCTTGCTAAGGATGAACTCTTGCTCTGGTACAACTCAAAGACTGAACTCAAGAAGCTTGAGAACACTATCACTACTATCAAAGATGTATTGCATGATGCTGAGAAAAGGCAAGCTACTGATGCCGCTGTTCAAGGATGGCTTTTCAGGCTTCGTGATACGATGTACAAAGCAGACGACTTGTTTGATTCCATCTCCACTAGAGCCTTGCGAAAAAGAGTCATGTCCGGAAATAAGATACTGAAAGAGACGAGGCTTTTCTTCTCCAAGTCAAACCATCTTGCTTTTGTTGTCTCAATTGCACATAAAGTGAAGAAGCTCAGGGAGCAGCTTGATGACATTGCAAAAGACATGAACCAGTTTGGCTTTATAAGGACAGCAATTGCAGACAACGGACCTATTATTAAGAAAAAAGCACAATCTCACTCGTACATTCAAGATGATCAAGTAATCGGAAGGGAAGAAGATAAGGAGGAGATATTAAGATTGTTGTTCAAGGATCCTGATGTTGAAGAGTATGTTTCTGTCATTGCAGTGGTCGGGATTGGAGGATTGGGCAAAACTGCTTTGTCTCAACTTGTGTACAATGCAAAGGAAGTTGAGGAGTTCTTTGATTTACGACTGTGGGCCTGTGTGAATTATTTCACCAATTTGAAAGATGCTTTGGAGGAAGTTTTGGGAGTGAAAAAGCCTACTCTGGAGGAGTTGCAAACTATGCTGAGGAAACAAATTCAAGGGAAAAAGTTTCTTCTTGTTTTAGATGATGTATGGGATGATATTCGTGAGCGATGGCTTGGATTGAAAGCTCTACTAGATGTTGGTGAGAGAGGAAGCAAGATTTTGTTGACCACACGTCTAACTACAGTGGCACAAAATCTTGCCACTGTCACACCCTACTATACTTTAAGAGGGCTATCAGATGAGCACACTTGGTTGTTGTTTAAGAAAATGGCTTTTGATAACAACCAAGAAGAGGACTATCAAGCAAAGGAAGAACTGGGAAGACGGATCGTCAAGAAGTGTGCTAATGTTCCGCTCGCTATAAGGACATTGGGTAGCTACTTGTACAGGAAAGATAAAAAGCAGTGGTCAGATCTTGTAGATAATCGGGTGATGAATGAAATGAGTGATCACCCTGAGATTATGATTATGGAAGTGTTGAAGATCAGCTATGATGACCTCCCTTCATCATTAAAACATTGTTTTGTGTATTGTTCTCTCTTTCCGGAGGATCATATATTTGATAATACCACTTTGATCCAAATGTGGATGTCTCAAGGTTTTCTTCAATCATCTGATGAAAATGAACTCATAGAAGATGTCGGTAAGAGATACTTCCAGTGCTTAGTAGAGAGATGCTTCTTCCAAAATATTGTGGCAGATGAAGATGGCCTTATACAGTGCAAAATGCATGACCTGTTCCATAGTCTGGCGGTTAAAATAGATGGGAAGGAGTGCATAGACATGAAGCAACTTGACAATATCAAGGGAAAATCTCCTCGACATTTGCGTGTAAGGGATATTGAAGGCTTGCCACTTCAAGGTAAAGGAATAAGAAGCCTTATGTCCCCTGTCACGGGGTTAATTAAAGGTTCAGTGTTGGATGGTCTATTCATGAAGTTTACAAGCTTGCGGACATTGAGTTTGCAAAAATTAGACACAGACGAACTACCGAGTTCCATAGGAAAGTTGGTTCATTTGAGGAATCTTAATCTCAGAGGGAGTGAAAATTTGAAAAGGCTTCCTGCTTCTCTTTGCAAGTTACAAAATCTGCTAATATTGATACTTAGTGATTGTTCAAAACTGATCAGGTTGCCTGATGACCTACAGAAACTAGTATGCTTAAGACATTTGGAAATTAGAAGATGTAATGAGCTGGATCGTACACCTGCAAGATTGGAAGAGATGACTTCCCTTGTTAGGCTTGATCGACTTATTGTGAACAAAGATCACGGAGGACTAAGGTGTTTAAAACAACTCAACAACTTGACAGGGGCTTTGGGTATTGAATTTAAAAGAGGTCTGTCAAAAAACTGTGTTGCTGATGCAGAAGAGTCTATGCTAAGCTGCAAAACAAAATTAAGCACGCTAAAAATATCATTTTGCAATTCAAGAGAAGGAAAAGAGATGACAGATGCTGATGCAGTGCTAGATAGGCTCCAACCCCACATCAATCTCAGTAATCTCTATGTACATCACTTTCCTGGTGTAAAATTTCCAAATTGGATTTCTTCTCTTACAAATCTTGTCAGATTGTATCTTGAAGGCTGCATTAGCTGCATTGAGATTCCGCGTCTGAGTTTTCTATGTCAGCTTAAAGAATTGTTCCTTATTTCAATGGATCTTCTTGAGTTTGTGGAGAATGACATAAGTTATGAAGGTGGGGGTGGATCATTCTTTCCATCACTTCAGCTCCTGGTTATAATAGAAATGCCAAGTTTAAAGGGATGGTGGACGCCAGCAGGAGGAGAAGTTAGCTACGGTGATCAGGTTTTGTTTGCACGACTTTCTAACTTACATGTAGAAGGTTGTCCACAACTGACTTGCTTACCTGGGTGTCCTTCTCTGGAATATTTGACTCTCATAGATGTGAATGTTAATCTGGTGACACAATTAGTGCCAGAGACAAGAGAACTGGAAGCAAACAACGCTAAGCTAGATTTACGGCCGAATGAATTTAAGCATGTGTATGCTCTCCGCCACCTCGAGATTTCCAAATGTCCAAACTTGAAACGCCATTCAGTCTTCCGCTCATTGCAGTATATGCCTTCTCTTGAATCACTGGAGTTCCGTGGCTTCACAGAGATGGAAGAGTATATTGATGATAAGGATGGCATTCCATGGATGTCACTTACAAAGATGAAGTGTTTAGGCTTTGAATCTGGGAATGATCCACAAGGGGCTCATCTTTTCAAAGGACTTCACCACCTCACCATGTTAGTCACATTGTATGTCTACAAGAAGGTGCCAGATGACATTGATACACAATGGATAGCTCCTCCGAATGTGAAACACTTCAAAATTGATGGTATGAATAATGTGGGATGTCTAAATAGGGTTCTTCAACAACTGAAAAAGCTTCAGACTTTATATTTTTTGACATGCGGATTTCATGAAGAAGAGTGGGAGAAGTTACCATGGGAAGACCTTAAGGCTTTGAGACGCCTCGACTTCGGGTTGTGCAACTTCAAGTCTTTACCAGAGAGATGTCGACATCTCCCTGCAATTGAAGATATATGTGTCCAGCATTGTCGTGAGTTAACATGTTTACCTACTTGGGTTAGCCGGCTTAAATCATTTGAAATTTATTCGCCCCACCCAGAATTGAAAGAGAAATGCAGAAAACCGTTGGGCTCATATTGGCACCTGCTTCAGGACATTCCTCATTTCGTCATAAGTCAACCTCTCGAGAGCTGTACGTAATTTTTTATGGTCTTTCAATATATAGTTTACCCTTTTATCACTCTTTTTATATTTCTTCCTACTTAAACATTGCATAAAATATTCGACATTGCAGAGATCCTTAAATCAGTTCCAAACCCTACGCAACACCATTTTTAATCTTCAATTCGGTCAATACGATCATCAGCGCCAGGAAGTAGTCTGGTGAGTTGCTCAGTTCAATGAGTGCTGAAAATCCAATCAACATATACCCCTACTTTTTTTTCTAATTTTCTTCCCTTTAATTTATGACTATGTGAAGCTATTACACACTTTGAAAGGTTATTAATGTTTAAAATACTGCTTTGAAAGTTCAATATTATGTTCTTACTTTAGCCTTGCATTGCATCATCTTGAAAAAGAGCAGCTAAGCCTGATTATTAGAAATTCCTATCTTTTTTGCATATATGTCCAGAAATTCACTAGGAGAGAGACTAACAGGGAGTATGCATATATGTTAGCAGATCTTGTGAATGTTTTGGTAGCCTTATAGCGTTTATGCGTTTCCTTTTTCTGCATCGCTTGAATTTGTAGGCATTCTGTTTTTATTTAATTTGACTATGGAAGACCAGAAGATAGATGGAAGTGACCCAGATGATGCTGATGCTACTCTTGTCCCTGGATTAGTGGAGAAAGAGACGAAAAATATATGCTGTTCTTGCTACGGTTTTGGTTGCTGAATATGTTCATTCTAGCGAGGCTCTAAAAAAACTAGTGACTGCAGTTGGTGATTGTCTAGCTGATGCTGTTGCCAATCTTGTGGTATGACTTGCAGCCTCTGTACATAGATTCTCAATTATAACTATGAATTGAATTCTTTGTGGGAGAATTATGAAATTTGAGGCTTACCTGACCATTCTTTCATCCATTCCTAGGTCCCTGCATGGAGTGCCTTTATCTTGAAGGCTGTTCTAAATGCAGCGAGAATTGCTACATATTGATTTGGTGTTGCCGTTCGTCTGTAGAGGAATATCTGCTTGTGCAAAGAAATTAATACTGGCACTGCCTGTCCTAGAGAATCTTGTACTTGATGATATTCTGGCTGCAAAGATTCTTCCTCACGTTCATTCCCTTACTTCGGAGCTGAACATGGTGATTTTGCGTCTTCCACCTCGCATAGTTTAGGACCCATCTGTTGCTCCTTGTGATTTGTGAATGCTTTGAGTCTTGACTTCACATCCTACTGCTTGTGCATCATGATTACATTTTCCTTCGTTTTTTTAAACACTCCAGTGATTTTTTTTTTTGCAGCCACAACAAGCTGCAGCCGCTGGTGGACCATATCCTGACCCTCGTAAAGATGCTGGAGAAGAGACGCGCATCTGGAGTGAGTGAGAGCAAGACGCTTGAGCTTGCTCACTGGCTGAAGAAGATGCTGAAGGATCTGAATGAGTGCGATGAAGCCAGGGCTTTACTGAGGACCTTCCATATCAAGGAGGCTGTCTAATGTCCTAGGATTGGTTTTAGGATCGGTTTTTTTCATACTTGTAAGGAGGCTCTCTCTCGGTTATGGCAGGTGAAAACAAAAGCTCCTTAGTTTGTACTGTAGTATATTACTCCGTAATCAATTGGAAAATGAGAAAATAAACCCAGAGACTGTGTTGAACCTGTTTTCTCGCTGTTAACAATAAACAAGAAGAAGAAACAGAAGTCACAATACCTTGAAACAATCCAAAGCATATACTGAAGCTGTTTCCATATTAACCTTCAACCCCTTTTTTTTATGCTATTCTGCATTCACATGTGCATAACTAATTAACTACTATAAATTCAGAATTTGATGGGTAATGAGATTCAGATTCAATGTCTTCCTCTTAAAACTCATGAACATGCTCTCTCGACTTGTTACAAAAACTATGCTGAAATGAAACAGGTCCATTACTTGGCAGCTTGCAAGTTGTAATGTTATGATTTATTATGATATTCTCGTGCTTGATCCTTTGTATTACTATCCTATTTGACATCATATAATGTGATAATTGATTTGAGACATTCTAAGTTGCTGCTTCTTAACCAATTCAAGTTAGCCTGATACTCTGAATGACATCAGTTACTTGTCGCTAGTTTGCTGTTACTTATTGGCTCCATATGTGTAACAGTAATGGGTTCTCACTCTAGATGTTTTCCATAGCTAGAGCATACAATTTCCTATAGATGAATACAAAATTACAAATCAAAATCAGTTTAGAGTTAATCTACATGTTATAGAGTTATCTATTGTATGTATTTTTTTTTCCATATCATCAGAGTTGTTTCTTGTTGAAGTATTAATCTAACTTTATTTTAAACTTGGGAAAGAAGCTTCTAAACTTGTTTTTCAATGAAGAATTTGTGTTGTTTGTGCGATATGTAACTATAAGATATTGCAAGTTCTGAACTTGTTTCGTGTTGAAGTTTGATTGTTTTTCTATGTTATTTATATGTATTTTTCAAGTTAAGCCAGGGAAAATGATTAAACTGCCCATCTTCCCTATTTCACCCAGCCCACACCCAGTTAGAGATCGGATATGGGTGAAAGGGTTGGTGGACGATGAATTGATCACTTTCGAAGAGTTCCTTAGAAGACCTCCTCTTGACATTAGAGGATTACTAGTGAGTGTTCATATCCCGAGTTGGAAGCCAGTGTGTAATGATCACTTGGGGCAGCCTTCTAAGCTACTATTAATTTGAGAGATACAGAGCTACACCCTGACCTTTGGGGAATGCATTGCCTTATTTTAATGCTGCTTTTTTGGCTGAATTTTCTCCGAGCAAAGATTTGGATGATGTTGTGTTAAATGATATCCAATCGGTTTTCGGGGCCTTTGGAACTGCACATTCTTCAGTTTGGGTTAGAAACGTTGAAGAATTTCTATATGGAAAAAAAATTCTAAGATATAATGTTCTGTTTGAAGCTGTCAAGCTAATTCAGGCATCTATTGTTCCAAAAGATGGCACTCGGCATGCTTCTTATAGGTCAAGCTTAGCTTCAGGTTTCCTTTTTCAGTTCCTTTACCCCCTGATGGACTCTCGTCATGAACTTTCTCGTGTTTTGATGAATGGTTATGTCAGGTTTCCTTTTTCAGTTTCCCAGATTGCTTCAGCTTGTGCATTGGACGACACCCCATGAAGATAACATATAGTAGGATTTGTAGAAAACGATTTGATCCTAGATGCTAACACAGAAGCGAGATCGAAAGTAAATATGCAAAGCGGAAGCAAAAATAACACACAGATTGATGACGCAGTTCGGTTTCCCTACTCTGCGGAGCCTCAAGAGGGAGAGACTCAAACCCTAGAATCCACTAAGTATGAACGAGTTACAGATCATGGATACAAGTAGTGACGAGCTCAAGGTAAAAAATCTAGGTCAAGCAACTCAAGAGAAACACAGACAGACAAGGAGAGAATACAAAAGAGGAACAGATACTCCCTTCACTTTGAAGAAGATCGAAGCCGGATGAGAGCAGGTGAAGATGACGCTAAGGCGGTTGGGAAACTAGGCCGGAAGCTCGTCTTCTTCCTCTTCAGTGTGTGATCTCCGTCGGCGACGCTTGAGAACCTAGGGTTTCCTCTCTTCTCTCTCTTTCTCTTTTCAGATGGAAGAACAGTGAATGAACTCGCAATTAGGGTTTCGGAGAAAGAGGCCTCTTATAGGGAGCGTTTTTAGGCAAAACGCAGCGTTTGGAACAAAGCCAGCAAAGTGTCGTTGGAAGCTCTTCAGAGTTGGACTAAGAGAAGTGGGCTGGGCTTCAACTGGACTGGGCCGACATATAAGATGAACCAAGTTCATCTTTTATGTCAATCCAACATATCAGCTATAGAAGGTCTCCAACCAAGTTCACCAAGTGCCACTGGCTAGCTCAATTGAGCCATCCTTGGTCCAATTCCTTGAGCCACCTGTGACCTAGTCCTAAACCTTGAGTTTCTAGTCATTACAAGTATACACATAATATACATACATCTGGATTATAGACATTACAGGATTCAAGTCGGATGGGAAGATCACTGCCTTGCACCTTGATGTACTAATCAATGCAGGGAATGTCGATGATTATAATATTCTAATGCCACTTCGCATCACTGGTGCACTAAAGAAATATGATTGGGGTGCCTTGTCTTTCAACATGAAGGCGTGTAAGACGAACCACATGAGCAAATCAGCGATGAGGGGCCCAGGGGAGGTACAAGGGTCATTTATAGCGGAAGCTGTAATTGAACATGTAGCAGCCAGCCTCTCCATAGATGTCGATGCAGTCAGAGCGAAGAATCTCCACACTTTCAAAAGCTTAAGAAGTTTTTATGAGAAAGGTGCTGGTGAATCTCATGAATACACATTGCCCTTAATTTGGGACAAGCTGGATGAGTCTTCAAGCTTTACAAAAAGAGCCCTAATGGTGAAAGAGTTCAACAAATCTAACGTATGGAAGAAACGAGGCATCTCTAGATTACCCATAGTGATGGAGATGCATCTAAGGCCGACTCCTGGAAGAGTTAGCATACTGTGGGATGGTTCTATTGTCGTTGAGGTTGGAGGGATTGAGCTTGGCCAAGGGCTATGGACAAAAGTGAAACAAATGGTTGCATTTGGTCTGAGCTTGATCCATTGTGATGGAACTGAGGACCTTGTGGGTTTAGTTCGGGTTGTGCAAGCCGATACACTGAGCTTAGTACAGGGAGGGATTACAGCAGGGAGTACTACATCCGAGGCTAGCTGTGAAGCAGTTAGAATTTGTTGCAACATCTTGGTTGAGAGACTGAAAGCACTAAAGGAGAATCTGCTGCAAAAGACGGGGTCAGTTGATTGGAAGACACTGATCTATCAGGTGAAAACTTGTGCAGTTTGTCGTATTTTCTTCTTCTATCTCTATTCTTACGGCCATCTTCCTAGCCTCCTAGGTGTACAAGATGAATAGACGATTCATATAACTTTTTTTCTTTGGATACGGTTGCTATATATGTTGTTGTTTCTTTCAGGTGATATGCCAATCGATTTGAAATTCATTTGTTGCTACTGATTTTTGTTGGGTCTAATTCTTCTTAGTGAACTTCTTGCATAATTCTCCTCTCCGTTTCTTGAAAAGATACTCATTCTCCCACCTTCATTTAAACGCAGGCAGAGGTTCAGGCAGTCAATTTATCAGCAAGCACTTATTACGTGTCAGACTCCGCTTTCCAGCAATATCTGAACTATGGAGCAGCCATCAGTGAGGTAAATATAGTTTATAAGAGATTCAAGTTATACAGATGGCTCCAAAGGGGACATGGGCTAGGGGATCGAAGGCATGCCATGAATAATAGTCATCAAAAGATCATGTTCCATCTTTGTCATTCCCATTTATAAGCAGCAGTAAAATTCAAACAAGCACTTGATGTCACAGGTGGAGGTGAATCTCCTGACAGGAGAAACCTCGATATTGAGGTCGGATATCATATATGACTGTGGACAGAGTCTTAACCCTGCAGTTGATTTGGGACAGGCTGGCCTTCTTGTTCAGTGTAATTCGTTCTTTCTAAAGTAAACAAAACTTTTAGTTGCATTTGGTCTGAGCGTCATGTTGTTTTAGAATGAATAAGACAGTATAAAGAAGATTGTGATGGTATGTGGTGTTGTTATAGATTGAAGGAGCTTTTGTACAAGGAATTGGCTTCTTCATGACGGAGGAATACTTGACTGACGCAAATGGAATGGTAATTGCTGATAGCACCTGGACATACAAGATCCCGACAATAGATACTATCCCACAACAGCTCAATGTCAAGATACTCAGTAGTGGAAACCATCGGAAACATGTTCTTTCGTCAAAAGGTATATGAAAGCCCGGGCCTACTTCTCTTACAAGTCACAAAATGTTCAATCCAAACAACTGCAAACCGATGTGTAAAAACATGTGCTAATTTGTTGCACCTTGCAGCTTCTAGGGAGCTGCCACTGCTGTTGGCAGCAACCGTACACTGTGCCACGAGAGCGGCGATCAAAGAAGCAAGAAAGCAGGTGAGATCTTGGGGAGGAGGTGCATTTGATTCTCCTGAAATATTCCAAGTAAGTGTGCCTGCTACAATGCCTGTTGTGAAGGAGCTTTGCGGACTCGACATTGTTGACAAGTACCTCCAGCATAAGATGGCACTTAGCCAGGGTACCAATGATCAAAATACAGCTGAAGCATAGTACGCTCTTAAGGGGTGAAATTGGTACAATACCAATTAATTTTCATTGTTATCATGTATCAACCAATTATAATTGGTAATGATAAATCTAGTATCATTACAAATCATATAAACTCTTGTACCAACTTAATTGGTAACCAATATAATTGGTTGGTAATGGTAAATTACCAAGTTTTGACTTCAATAGTATGAACTCTAAAATTAAATTGGTTGGTAATGGTAATACCAAGTTCGGCAAACTCATTACCACTACCAATCGACTTTATGGAATTGCTTCGGTAATACCATACCAATATAATTGGTTACTAATTTATTCGATACCAATTTAAATTGGTTCGGTTAGTAAGCAGTTGGTTGGTTTGTCTTAGTACATTTTTTCCAGCCATATGCTCGCGCATAGAAGTATGACTAGTCAACTAATAAGCTTGATACCTTTGTTTTGATCAAGATGCCAAAAAAATGTACATTTACAGAGGGGCATATACGGCATGCCCCGACGATTCAGGTTCATGAGCTCAAACAATCATTTATTTACAGGGCCAGTTATTGGGCGATGCAAGTGGTCTGTTTGCACAAGACCCGAATTTGTTGGGCCCAATACATTGAAAATTATATATATATCGCATTTCCTAAATAAAATTAGAACAATGTGGTGGAGTGGTACCTAGTTTGCGAGGGAATCCAGTAATCCCATGTTCGATTCTAGAATTTTGCAAATATTGTACTCTGTATTATATTTTCCTTTGGGCCCAACTCCCCCTCGGCCCTCTCTTCGACTTTTTCATTTCGTCCTTGTATTATTGGGCCCTATTCCCCTCTCTTCCCTTTTTTCAACCTTGTATTATTTTTTGGGCCCTACACTCTTTCGTTTTTGCTGTTGATTTTTTTATTTATTTACTTAAATTTAATTAGGATGATTTGCATGAATATACCATTTCATCCTCCACTTTGCAAAAATAACCTCCACCTAGAAAATTGGCAAAGGCATGACAATTTGTCATTCTTGCAAATTGGGCACAATCGGTTGCCGGTTACCCTTTGCACAAACCGGGAAAAGTTGTGACAAAATGTGGGACACGTGTCAACCGAAAATAGGAGGAAGTGTAATCATTTTGGCAAAAAAAAATTAAAAAAAAAAGGAATGCAGAGGTGACAGTGACACTGGGAGAGAGAGTGAGAAAGCTTGGAATGACTAGCATTTAATGCTAGGAGAGAGATGGTTCACTTTTCACAAAAAAAATTCCCACCAAGGCAAAATGGAGGGAAATCACATGGAGAGTTTATCGGTTTTCAAAGGGAGTATAAAAGAAGATGGGGGAGCTCGACAGGTGGACCAAAAAGTGAAAAACGACTGATTCTTCTCCATGACTGCCATTAACGTCAAGTTGGAAGAATAAAACCCAGAAATTCAGTTACTAGCCAGGCAAAGGGAAATCCTAGTCATCAACGGAATATATCTAGACATACACAGGGATACACGTGGCAATTGCGGAAGTTTGTGCAGAAGCACACATGCGGCATTAATGTTAGACACAACCACGATCGACAGGCAACGTCCGAGCTTATTGGGAATAACCTTGTATCAAGGTGAAAAAAATTCATAGTGAACACTAACACTGAGGACTTAGGAAGCGTGGCGTGGATAGGCGATTATATGATTATGTAGTGGGATGCCGCATCTTTTGGGTATGTTGAGGAAGGTAGTATTTTGGTAGTATGCATGTCAATCAAGGAAACTTTGAGGTTTTGGTAGTTTATTTTGTGCATAACTGGGCGTTTAGTTTCACATATGTACAAGGTTTTGTACTTACTAGCCACTATAATATTTTCCCTAGCCAATCTCATCAAATACTAAGTCGATAACAGGCAATCCCTTACCATGTTTTATATATCTCAGAAACTGTCAACCATAAGAAAAACGACAAGTACACCCAAACAGAAAGCATAATAACGCAACATTAGCCACAAGCATCTATAATAAATATAACCAAGTCTCGACAACATACATATATAGTAAAAAACACAAGGTTCCAAAAGTTCGAAATGCTAACAAGTTTATCAAGTCAACCAAACACAACGAACAACAACATTTCCTAACCAATATAAGTTAGTTGCCTCTCGAGGAAGTAATGGATCAGGGCTGAGCAATACGACATATTGGATCTGATATTTACAATGCCCCCTAGCCTGTTGTCCTTCAACATTTGCCAATCAGCCGCAGCTAGGCCATCGTCTATTCCTTTCAGCATGGCCATCTTGGAGAACTGGTTCGACCTCCCTCTAAATTAGTTTGTCGGAGGAAGGGCTAGTGTCGCCTGCACAAATATCACACAAGCCCACACAGTTGACATCACCAAGACAAATGAATAAGGCCCCTAGTCTGTCTCAGAAGTGATAACATGTGATACCTTATTGCTCGACGGCGGTGCGACCTTTTTTCCTTTCGATTTTGTCATTGTCCTTAATCTGTCATTCAGATAATACTCATTTCAGTAATAATCCTTGCCAATATATACAAATGCCTAGCCAGTCAAAATAATGTTTCTGCCAGAAAATTTAACATTATTCAAATGAGAACTCTACACAAATGCCACGAAAAACCATCAACAACTGAATATGATTGCTTTAAGACATCAGATGGTTTGAGGATCTTCGTTTTTTTTATTCAATATACAAGAGTAACGAAACTCAAAAAACTTCGTATCATAAGAATCATGAGCATATAGTTAGGCAGCAAAAGGTTGATCACGAGCGTGATTGGTTCCAAAAACAACACTTTACCACAACACCAACAAGAAACTAGCACATGGGACTTGAAACTATGGTCTCAAAGGGGCTGCTAGCCTTTAATCCATAATCCTCTAAAATCTTGTATATATCATCTTTATTATCCCATGTGCGAGAAACTTTTTTAAAACCATGAGTACCTAAGTAGATTTATCCAGAATACATCGAGCATGATGGTTTGTTTAAAACCATGAGTTTTTCAAAGACACTATCCATTATAAATAATCGAAGACAAGTCATATGTGTTGTCCCCTACTTCCCCAAATCGAAGCCAACCCAGAATTTTCTATACCTAGCCATTCAATCGTTTCCCCTATCCACAAGAACGACTCCGCTCGCCATTGACGAGTTATCAAATTCCAAATTTCATTGTTTCATGGGGGTTGTCTAATCGTTTCTACCATATTTGGACCTTCAATTTCATCCCCAACTTAGCATCAATGGCAAATCTCCACCCCTATCCCCAAACCACCCACCACACATACAATTAGGGTTTCCCCTTCACAAATTTCCAACCCCATTCACCCAATTCTTCCCACTGGCCCCAAATCGAATTTACATACATTCAAACCCCCAAACCGCCATAAAAGGAGAAAGCTTAGAGATAGAGAATGAGGGATAACCTCTCTTCAATGGCGGATTGGGCACCAACTCTCGTCTCTCTCCAATGTCGGGTCGTCCCTCCCTTGAATGGTGGTTCCCCCCCTCTCTCTCTCTCTCTCTCTCTCTCTCTCTCTCTCTCTCTCTCTCTCTCTCTCGGTTCTGGCGTCGCAGCAGCCTCTCTCTCTCAGTTCCGGCGTTGCACTAAGTGCTCCCTCCAAGCTTTGGCAATGGTGGTTTTCTCCTTCAAGTCTTTTGAATTTCTACAGGTTTCAGAAATTGTGAGTATGGGAGATGAACGTGATGTGATGTCTCCTTTCTACCATTTTCTCTTTCCAAATTGCAATTGAAAGGTCACCCGCAGTAACAGGTTCTCACAACCGGTTACTTTTGCAAATTATTGGACCTTTTTGACATTTCTACAAATTGGGCCGGGGGAGAGTTATTTTTGCAATGGGCCAAGAGAAATGGTATATTGAGCACCATTTTCTCATTTAATTATTATGTGACTACGTAATATAATAATAATAAGTTATATACGGAGTAATTTTTAACTTTTAATATGTTGAGAATATGTTATTTCTTTAATTATCCTTTTCAAAAAAGTCGTCTAGTGACACTTAAAAATTAAGAAGTATCATGTAAATAAATGATAAATATTTTATTTCTTAACTTTTTTTTTATTTGGTAAAAATTTGGATGACCTCAAGGGGTCTAACTAGACCTGTCAAAACACAACCCGACCCGAACGCCCGAAAAAATTTCGACCCGAACCCGGGAATTTCGACCCGGAATTTTTTTTCGACTCGAACCCGAAACACCCGGAAATTTTCTGGGTAATCTGGGTTTCGACCCGGTGACCCGATTGACCCGGTAATTTTGAATCGATTTACCCATTTGACCCGGTGACCCGATTGACCCGGTTGATTTATAATTATATATGATTAATTTTTTTTATGGAGATTCCAATTTATTACATTTTATAATTACAATCACTTGATCTTTCATCTTCAAATCAACTTTTATATTTATTTTTATTGTGTAATACTCCGTTCGATCGATAGTATTTTATTTTTTATTTTTCAACGGACTTTTTTAAGAAGATAAAAATTCTAAAAAATATTAAAATATTAAAACAATTCTATGCTTATTACTAATTGCACCAGAACTTGATATTTTATATATTATTAAATTTTATTAAAAATTACGAGAAATAATAAAAATCAAATATTTTAGATCAAATATAGTATATAATTACAAGCACCAAAACTTATGAACAACGTCTTTAACTTTAGAATTTTATATTTATCGCAAAATTATCAAATTATGATTTTTTAAATTTAAAAAAGAAAAAATTGACCAACCCGAAATCGACCCGAAATGACCCGAAAACCCGGTCAAACCCGTATTACCCGGGACCCGAAAATGCCCGAAACCCGTATTACCCGAGACTCGTATTACCCGGGACCCGAAGTGACCCGACCCGAATGACCCGTTTGACAGGTCTAGGTCTAACCGATTGCATCCTTCCGGGTGAGGTCCATAAGACCAGGATCGATAGAATTGGCTCTCATACTAGAGCAAGAGTGACAAATGTGTGCAACTTTATCAGCCACCCTATTACCGCTACGGTAAATATGAGAGAAGAAAACCATTTCAAAAGATCTAAGCAGGCATTTGATGTCCGAGAGAGAAGAAAACCAATTTGATTTGTGTATCAACTTGTTTATTGAAACCTTCTGGGCTTGGCAGTTTTTTTTGTCTAAAAATATATTTGTTATGGGTATTCCACGCAGTCCACCAACTGAACGCTAAGTCGGTCTTTTCTTTGGTAGAAAGTGTTTGACCTAGATAGCTCATCACTTGGTAGATGTTTCTGGATACGGAGATAATTCTGTTAATGTTAGTCAAATGGCAGGGGTGTAGTTTTTGGGTAAATTGGTTAAATTTGCACTAAAAAAATATGTGAAAAGCATCCTCATTTTGGTAGTTACACATCGAACAGTAGGACGGGACTGCTACTCCACGGTTTGCAAGCCTAGATGCAGTTGGCAAAGCATTGTGGCATAACTTCCAAATGAAGTTTTTAATTTTAGGAGGGACATTAATTTTCCAAATTCAAGCATTGTCATCAATATTGTTCGAGGTAGACCGGCTACACATCTTGTATGCACTAGATGTAGTAAACCAACCTTTTTTCGCCGACCCCCAATACATCCGATCTTCAATCGGATAAATTGGGAGGTGGATACTCAAAATTTGTTCTACAGCTGATTGAACTAGTACTTGTCGTAGTTTGTCAGGATTCCATTTTTTGTCGTTGATATATTCTTTGACTTTTTCATTCAGATTTATTCTGTCATGGCAAGCACGATGTTGGAGAATTCCCAGATTGGTTGCCCAGTTATCTATCCAGAAATTGATGGTTCTGCCGTTACCAACTAGACATTTTATTTCTTAACATCATTTATGTTATACAGTATACAATAAATCGATGTAATTCACTACAAAAAAATATCATTATGACCGTAACAAGCATGAAAAATAAAATAAAATAGAAGGGCCTAATTCTAATTATCGCACTGGACCTTCGAAAACATCGGGATGACCCTGTCTATCTATATGTATGATATATATTTTAATTAATAAAAATATAATAAATCTATCCATATACTAGAGAAGAAAAAAAATCAATTATTATTATGTACGTAGTATAATAGTAAACTTTGATAATTGCTAACTAACTAAAATATATTGCAACATTTGAATCATGCAATCAAAAGGTTGTTGCTATATGCATTATATGTGCTATATGCAGATGAAAAGGATTCTAGATCCGTTTGCCTATAATTTAATACGTGTCAAATAATTATTATGAAATTTTTTAAAAATAAGACAATTGCATCATAATTTCCTTGATTTTGAAAAATAACACAAGCGGACCTATAATATGTTTGCGTTATAATTTTAAAACAAAAAATGTTTTAACTTGAAAAAATAAACATTTTATATTATTTTTTGGGTGATTTTGATACATGGCCTTTTTTGAATATTCAATTAGGCACTTAGGCCCTAAATCAATTTAATTAGTTTTGTCCTAGACCCCTTCCCAATAGAGTAGGTTGGTCAATGGTCAACCGTTTGACCATTGACCGGTCAACGGTCAACGTTGACCGGTCAACGTTGACCAACCCATTTTGATGCCAATTTTTTTTTTTTAGTGATGCCATATTTTACCGTTTTGAAGCCAAAATTTTACTATATTTTATTTTCACTTTGATGCCACTTTTCTAATGAAATGATTGGATGACACTTTTTTAATGTCACTTTTTTTAAACCTTGATGACATTTTTTGTTTACAGTAATGTCACGTTGATCATTGATGCAATTTTTTTTTACTGTTAACGATTGATGCCACTTTTTTTTATGTCAATTTTTTGATGATATTTTTTTTACCGTGATGCCATATTTTTGATGATATTTTTTCAAAGTAGTATTTTTTATGACATTTTTTTCTTTAATGTGATACAAATTTTTCAAAATGGTATTTTGATGTCATTTTTATAATGTAATTATTTGATGATATTTTTTTTACCGTGATGCCAAATTTTTTTAAAGTAGTGTTTTGATGACATTGTTTCTTTAATGTGATGCCACTTTTTTTTAAGTAACTCGAATGTAATTATTCGATGTCACTTTTTTAATCAAATCGTTTGATGTCACTTCTGTAATTCAATAAATTCTATATCGATATATTTTGATTGATTCTACTTCTATTCATTGATGAGTGATGACAAACTTGTGATGACATTCTTTGTTGATGATATTTTTATACAATTGATGACATATGAGCTTAATACGTTGCTACACTTCATTGATGACACATTTGTAAGTACAATTAATTGATCTCAATCATTTGTGATGATATTTTTATAAAATTGGTGACATTGAAGTATGAATTGTGGAATCAAAATAGTGTCACCGAAAATGGCAATACGATCTCGGGAGTTAATGATGACAACAAATTGTTTCTATTTTATTGGCCTCTAAAATTTCCATCGCAAAAAGACATGTAAACAGGGCACACATTGAAGAAAAAAGACCTTGGAAGAGACACAAGACCATAGACCTATATCAACAACAAATCATAACTAGTTGAATCAAGATGAAATGATTTGATGTCACTTTTTTTGAACTTTGATGACATTTTTTGTTTACTGTGATGTCACTGTTAAGGTCCGTTTATGATTGCATTTCATTGATCTGAATCGGTGAATAGATAGATAGGTGGCGAAAGCAAAAGGTATTACAAAAACAAGACCAAACTAAGGGTCTCGCTATAAAATATACGACCCAAATCTTACTACCCATAAAAGTATTGCACTCCACACATAACCTCGGTGTATCACCCACCAATTTCCACCCACAAAATATAATAAACTCCTACTGCCACCTCAGCAAGTCACACACCCACCATATTACATTTCTCGGTCAAGCAACACATAAAGCTAAAGAAAGAGACAAAAGAAGCCCCTGCAGCTTTATGAAAAGCAGACCACCACACACACGCAACGCACAGCTCGGCATAACCACACGCGCCACCCAGACCGGAACAGAGCAAACTCCAGCCGCTCGTTCAGCCCTATACGGAAATAATTGAGCCGGATCTCGCCAGAAACAGGGAGGGAGAAACCCATGTGCAAAGCCGGAACTGCCGCCAGCAGTGCTCGTCGCTAAGCAACCCACGAGAACCACCAGACCCCCACCACTAAAACCGCCTTGCGTTCAGCACATATACGAAAGATAAGGGGTAGGCGCCGGGGAAATGGCGAGAGTAGAAGCTCGCAGACCCAAACCGACGGCAGCGCATCACCAAGGACGCCGGATGGCGGATGGTGAGAGATTCAGATTTGAGATCCTACAACCTCCATGGACGCCGGATCTGAGCAGGAGGAATACGCCGGATCTGAAGCCAATTGCAGAAGGAGCTTCGCGATCTTCGCAAATTCCAGCGACGAGATCGCCGATGCGAGCTGCGATGTCGGCGATAAGACCGACGGTGGATTGGATTTGGAGGAGGCGAGGAGAGTGTCGGAGCAATCGTCTTGGGAAGCGAAGGACGCGTTGGGGACGATTACCTCTACAGGCTCGGCTAATTAATTTTCAAAGGGGCTTGGGACGGCTAATTAATATTTTAGGAAGTCTAGCTACCTAATCACCTTTTCAAAAAAGTTTATTCTACCAAATTCCTTCTTATTTTTTTCAAAAATTTTAAACTTTTTTTAACAAAAAAAAAGAGCAGATGAACCGATCAATGATCCAATACTTATATAATTTTGGTATATTAGATGCCATTTACTGTACTTATATTGAACGGATCTTTTTTTTTTTATTGTCTTATGCATATAGCCTTATCGTAAAAAAAAGAAAGAAAAAAAAAACAATCATAGGCACTACCACATAGTCCAATGTTGTTTCTTTGGACCCAAGGCCAAAACTGGCCCGAAACAAGATAATTTAATTTTAAAAATAATAAATAAATTAAATATATATACATAGAGTCCATTAAATCCGGATTCTTCATGCGCTCTTCGTCCTCCTAGCGGTTGTACTTCCTTTGCTCGTGAGGTTTGGTGTCCGTCTTTGGTTCGTGGTTAGTTTCGGTTGAGGAGCAGTTTTGCGGCCCTGGTTGATCGACGTGATCGTGTTTGTGGTCTCCGAAGATCCCTCATCCAAGTGGGGAACGTCGTGTGATCCACACTTTCCTAGGTGTCGCCTTTGCCTTACGAGGATTTCTGCTTTCCGTCTTTCCGGCGGCGAGACATCGTGTCAGCTAGTGTTGTCCCATGCGCTCGCTATCCACTTCTCCGTGACGACTTCCTTCCTCTCGTTGTTGTGTCCGCTAGTTTGCTTAGGTCTTGGGTTCTTTCCGGGTTTTCTTTGAGTGCTCTTTTGATGTATTTTATGTTTTATTTTCTATTTTGTTGTTGTATGTTTAGACGGTTTGCCGTCTGCCGACTTTGTCGGTCCCTCGAGGTCCGGGCCTGTCTGGCCTCGAATTATTTCCTTATATATAAAAAAAAAAGATAGTACTATGTAAATGTAATCCGGAATGAGATCAACTTTACCCTCCTCCTGTATTCTCAGTACTCCTCAAATTCTTCCTAAAAGCTTAGGGCTTTCACCCACCAGATCCAGATCCAGATCCAAAATAAGCCTGAGTGGAGTTGTCGGTAGACTGTGCGTTTTAATATTCGACCGGCTTCCAGCTACAGCCGTTACCAGTTTACCACTGTAGGTATCTAATTGAAGTTCGTTGTTTTTTTCATTTGCTTTGACGAGAGATTAATGAGTTTAGTGATCTATCTATTAGTGCGGTTTTTTATTCTTCCAATTCAATTTGGTTATAGATCTATTATTATATTAGTGTCGTTTAATCATTTCAAACTCTCGGTTTGTCTTGACTTGCTGCACTTTTTGCGGATAAATTATACTCCGTATTTTATTATATTAAAATTATTTATCTTTAAATTTGATGTAAACATTAAAATAGTTTATTTGAATTTTTTTTAATAAAAGTTTTCAAACAATCCTAAATTATTGATTAATTGATATTATTTTTAGAGATAATTAGAGGATTAAGACCATTTTTAATAATTTTAGTAGTTAATAGACCCTATACTAAATTTTTTAATTAAATAGACCTTTTTATTGATGTTATTACTTTTTCACCCTTAAATGATTTAGTTTAATTAAAAATTAATATAATTAGATAATAAATTCGGAAACTATTTTTAAAAATCTTTAAAGATAACAACAATATTTTTTTAATTCTACATTCATATAATACGAGCATGTACTAATTTATTATATGACATATTGTAAATAATGAAATTATCTTTGTTTGTAATATATACATACGAGATTACAATAACCATAACTAATTACAATACGTTTACTAAACATAAATATCATATTTATTGTAATAATTAATGTATTACAATAAATACAATTAATTGTATTACAATATAGAATTTTAATATCTTATTGTGGTTGTAATTATTGTAACAACAATATAACAACCATTACAATAAAATTATCTAATCTTGGCACATTCGATTACCCTAGGCACCATTAAATATGGCATGGATTTTAGGTTTCACGTACATAACCTCCAAAATTGAAGAATGTAAGGTACGTAATTTTAGGCCGTAAGACTTGTGAATATGGCTTCCTAAATCTTTTTGAAAAAGTTTTAACAAAATAAAAGATATGGTAGTTATGGAGATACTACAATATCTTCTAGTTCTATTATTTTTATTTTTCTACAATTTAATTTTGTAATGAAAAATGTAAATGACTTAATTAGATAACTAGGGGCAGTTATGGTATTGTAAATTTAAAAGGTTTATTTTACAATAAAAACACTATAAGGGTCTAAATACCAAAAAAATTATTGAATATGGTCTATAATCCCCATTGACTCTATTATTTATTGATTTCTGTCGTTATTTTCCTAGATGTTTAATTATGTACAAAAATTGGATTACTGGGCGATTCATTAATTTCATGGACTTTGAGTGATAATAATTAAGCAATTGTTTGTAAGTAATCAAATTCAAGTATGTAAATTTTCACACACTTGATTTAGGTACAGGAACATCCACCTTCTCCCCATGGCGGAATTAGTGGTGTTCAGCATCGCGAAATCACTCCTTCCACAGTTGAGCTCTCTTGCTAATGATGAAATCTTGCTCTGGTACAACTCAAAGACTGAACTCAAGAAGCTTGAAAACACTATCACTACTATCAAAGATGTATTGCATGATGCTGAGCAAAGGCAAGCTACTGATGCCGCTGTTCAGGGATGGCTTTTCAGGCTTCGTGATACGATGTACAAAGCAGATGACTTGTTTGATTCCATCTCCACTAGAGCCTTGCGAAAAAGAGTAATGTCCGGAAATCAGATGCTGAAAGAGACGAGGCTTTTCTTCTCTAAGTCAAACCATCTTGCTTTTGTTGTCTCGACTGCACATAAAGTAAAGAAGCTAAGGGAGCAACTAGATGGCATTGCAAAGGACATGAACCAGTTTGGCTTTATAAGGACAACAATTGTGGACAACGGACCTATTATTACGAAAAAAGCACAATCTCACTCATATATTCGAGATGATCAAGTAATCGGAAGGGAAGAAGATAAGGAGGAGATATTAAAATTGTTGTTCAAGGATCCTGGTGTTGAACAGTGTGTTTCTGTCATTGCAGTGGTCGGCATTGGAGGATTAGGCAAAACTACTTTGTCTCAACTTGTGTACAATGCAAAGGAAGTTGAGGAGTTCTTTGATTTACGACTGTGGACCTGTGTGAATTATTTCACAAATTTGAAAGAAGCTTTGGACGAAGTTTTGGGAGTGAAAAAGCCCACTCTGGAGGAGCTGCAAACTATTTTGAGGAAACAGATTCAAGGGAAAAAGTTTCTTCTTGTTTTAGATGATGTTTGGGATGATATTCGTGAGCGATGGCTTGGATTGAAAGCTCTACTAGATGCTGGTGAGAGAGGAAGCAAGATTTTGTTGACCACACGTCTAACTACAGTGGCACAAAATCTTGCCACTCTCACACCCTACTATACTTTAAGAGGGCTATCAGATGAGCACGCTTGGTTGTTGTTTAAGAACATGGCTTTTGATAACAACCAAGAAGAGGACTATCAAGCAAAGGAAGATCTGGGAAGACAGATCGTCAAGAAGTGTGCTAATGTTCCGCTTGCTATAAGGACAATGGGTAGCTACTTGTACAGGAAAGATAAAAAGCAGTGGTCAGATCTTGTAGATAATCAGGCGATGAATGAAATGCGTGATCACCCTGAGAATATGATTATGGAAGTGTTGAAGATCAGCTATGATGACCTCCCTTCATCATTAAAACGTTGTTTTGTGTATTGTTCTCTCTTTCCGGAGGATTATATATTTGATAATACCACTTTGATCCATATGTGGATGTCTCAAGGTTTTCTTCAATCATCGGATGAAAATGAACTCATAGAAGATGTCGGTGAGAGATACTTCCAGTGCTTAGTAGAGAGATGCTTCTTCCAAAATATTCATGCATATGAAGATGGTCTTATAGAATGCAAAATGCATGACTTGTTCCATAGTTTGGCGGTTAAAATAGATGGGAAGGAGTGTGTAGATATGAAGCAACTTGACAATATCAAGGGAAAATCTCCTCGACATTTGCGTGTAAGGGAAATTGAAGCCTTGCCACTTCAAGGTAAAGGAATTCGAAGCCTTGTGTTCCCTGTTGTGGGGTTGATTAAAGGTTCAGTGTTGGATGGTCTATTCATGAAGTTTACAAGCTTGCGGACATTGAGTTTGCGGCAATTAGACACAGACGAACTACCGAGTTCCATAGGAAAGTTGGTTCATTTGAGGTATCTTGATCTAAGAGGGAGTGAAATTTTGAAAAGGCTTCCAGCTTCTCTTTGCAAGTTACAAAATCTGCTAACATTGAGGCTTGGTGATTGTTCGAAACTGGTCAGGTTGCCTGGTGACCTACAGAAACTAGTATGCTTAAGACATTTGGAAATTAGAAGATGTAATGAGCTGGATCGTGCACCTCCAGGATTGGAAGAGATGACTTCCCTCGTTAGGCTTGACCGACTTATTGTGAACAAAGATCATGGAGGGCTAAGGTGTTTAAAACAACTCAACAACTTGACATGTGCTTTGCGTATTGATTTTAAAAGAGGTCTGTCGAAAAATTGTGTTGCTGATGCAGAAGACTCTATGTTAAGCTGCAAAACAAAACTAAGCAAGCTCGAAATATCATTTTGGAATTCAAGAGAAGGAGAAGAGATAGCAAATGCTGATGCGGTGCTAGATAGGCTCCAACCCCACAACAATCTGAGTGATCTCTCTTTAAAGTACTTTCATGGAGTAAAATTTCCAGATTGGCTTTCTTCTCTTACAAATCTTGTCAAATTGTATCTTTATGGCTGCATTAGCTGCCTTGAGATTCCGCGCCTGAGTCTGCTATGCCAGCTTAAAGATTTGTACCTTATTTCAATGGATCTTCTTGAGTATGTGGAGAATGACATAAGTTATGATGGTGGGGGTGGATCATTCTTTCCATCACTTCAGTCACTGTATATGTATGGAATGCCAAGTTTAAAGGGATGGTGGAGGCCAGCTGGAGGACAAGTTAGCTACGCTAATCAGTTATTATTTGCACGACTTTCTAACTTAAATGTAGATGGTTGTCCACAACTGACTTGGTTACCTGGGTGTCCTTCTCTGGAATCTTTGTACCTCACAGACGTAAATGTTAATCTAGTGACACATTTAGTGCCAGAGACAAGAGAACTGGAAGCAAACAACGCTAAGCTGGATTTACGGCTGGATGAATTTAAGCATGTGTCCGCTCTCCGCTTCCTCGAGATTTCCAAATGTCCAAACTTAAAACGCCATTCAGTCTTCCACTCATTGCAGTATTTGCCTTCTCTTGAATCACTGGACCTTCATGGCTTCACAGAGATAGAAGAGTATATTGATGATAAGGAGGGCATTCCATGGATGTCACTTACAAGGCTGAAGTGTTTATCTTTTGAATTTGGGAATGATCCACTAGGGGCTCATCTTTTCAATGGACTTCACCACCTCACCATGTTAGACATATTGGAGGTCTACAACAAGGTGCCAGATGACATTGATACACAATGGATAGCTCCTCCGAACGTGAAATTCTTCCACATTAATGATATGAATAAGGTGGGATGTCTAAATAGGGTTCTTTGAAAATTGAAAAAGCTTCAGGATTTAAATTTTTTGTCATGCGTATTTGACGATGAAGAGTGGGAGAAGTTACCGTGGGAAGACCTTAAGGCTTTGAGACGCCTCATTTTCGTGAGTTGCAACATCAAGTCTTTACCAGAGAGATGTCGACATCTCCCAGCAATTGAATATATGCTTCTCCAGGAGTGTCGTGAGTTAACATGTTTACCTACTTGGGTTAGCCGGCTTAAATCATTTGACATTAATTGGCCCCACCCAGAATTGAAAGAGAAATGCAGAAAACCGTTGGGATCATATTGGCACCTGCTTCAGGACATTCCTAGTCTCTACATAAGTCCACCTTTCGAGCTGTACGTCATTTTTATGGTCTTTCAATAGTTTACCCTTTTATCACTCTTTCTCATTTCTTCCACTTTGCAGCTATCCTTAACTCAGTTCTAGAACCTACGCAACACCATTTTCATTCTTCGATTCGGTCAATACGATCATCAGCGCCAGCAAGTAGTTAGCCATCCTTGCACTCTGCAAGCCACGACATAAAAATGCCTTACTTCAATTCTTCATTGCCTGTTGGATAGAAACCCTTGTTCCCGATTGAAGAAAATGAGGAAGGATAGGACAACTGTTAGCTTTCTGAAGTGGAGGATTCCGCCAAGAAACAAAAGGTAATAGCTACTTTCACTATAATGCTTAGCATTGAACCTTCCCACAGGTCAAGCTGATTGAGGCAATTTAAAATGACAGGCCTGCATGCTCTGGTTTGAATCATTATCTACCATCTGACATCGGTATCCATCGAATTAGATTGGTGAGTTGCTCAGTTCAATGAGTGCTGAAAATCCAATCAACATATACCCCTACTTTTTTTCTAATTTTCTTCCCTTTAATTTATGACTACATGAAGCTATTACACTCTTTGAAAGGTTGTAAACACAGTCCACACGAAGAGATGGGTTATCAGGTCTATTAATGTGACATCTCGCACCTTTTGTTTTCTCTTTATTAAAGGAAATACATAATAGCTGGAACTCCAAGTGATACTACTTTGCAAAGCCAAAGCTTCAGCATGAATTAGGCGCCCTCAAGTACAGGCATTAAGGCATCTATTTCCCACGATTATCTCAAATTATGTCATCTATTGCAAATGGCCCTTCCTATCAAAGAATTGATGGACGCGACATGTATTGATCTTGTCTGTCCAGATATATTCCAACTATCGGAGCTTTTCTCTATACTACTGGTTATTAATGTCTCAAATACTGTTTTGAAAGTTCAATTTTATGTTCTTACTTTAGCCTTGCATTGCATCATCTTGAAAAAGAGCAGCTAGCCTGATTATTAGAAATTCCTATCTTGTTGCATATATGTCCAGAAATTCAATAGGAGAGAGACTAACAGGGAGTATGCATATATGTTAGCAGATCTTGTGAATGTTTTGGTAGCCTTAACTTATAACTTGCTGTACCCTTTATGCGTTTCCTTTTTTTTGCATGGCTTGAATTTGTAGGCATTCGGTTTTATTTAATTCGACTATGGAAGACCAGAAGATAGATGGAAGTGACCCAGATGATGCTGATGCTACTCTTGTGCCTGGATTAGTCGAGAAAGTTGCAATTCCATTAATATTGCATTACCAACTTACTCATTGCTGGGATACACTAAGCACAAAAGAGACGCAAAATATATGCTGTTCTTGCTACGGTTTTGGTTGCTGAATATGTTCCTTCTAGCGAGGCTCTAAAAAAAAATAGTGACTGCAGTTGGTGATCGTCTAGCTGATGCTGTTGCCAATCTTGCGCTATGACTTGCAGCCTCTGTACATAAATTCTCAATTATAACTATGAATTGAATTCTTTGTGGGAGAATTATGAAATTTGAGGCTTACCTAACCATTCTTTCATCCTAGGTCCCTGTGTGGAGTGCCTTTGTCTTCAAGGCTGTTCTAAATGCAGCGAGAATTGCTACATATCGATTTGGTGTTGCTGAATATCTGCCTGTGGAAAGGAATACTGGCATGCCTGTCCTAGAGAAGCTTGTACTTGCTGATATTCTGGCTGCAAAGATTCTTCCTCACGTTCGTTCCCTTACTTCGGAGCTGAACATGGTAATTTTGCGTCTTTCACCTTGTATAGTTTAGGACCCATCTGTACGTTGCTCCTCGTGATTTGTGAATGCTTTTGAGTCTTGACTTCACATCCTACTGCTTGTGCATCAAGATTACATTTTCCTTGGTTTTGTTTTGTTTTTTGCAGCCGCTGGTGGACCATATCCTTACGCTCGTAGAGATGCTAGAGAAGAGACGCACATCTGGAGTCAGTGAGAACAAGAGACGCTTGAGCTTGCTCACCGGCTGAAGAAGATGCTCAAGGATCTGAATGAGTACGACGAAGCCAGGGCTTTACTGAGGTCGACCTTCCATATCAAGGAGGCTGTCTCAAGTCTGAACCTTGCTATGGATCTCTAGGATCGGTGTATTCTTAACTTTGGCAATTGCCACATTTGTTCACAGACTTTCTGAGTAATTTTGTGCCTCCCCACCATAGCTGTTCTGCACATATGCTATACCACCATAGCTGTTCTGCACATTTGTTCACAGACATCTTCTTTTGTCCTAAAGACATGTTTTTCCCTCATAAAATGAATTAAACAGTGAATAATCTGATTGACAAAGTTGCATCTTCTGACAATGACCCAAGTCCTCAACTATCCGGCATTATGGATACTATGGATTCTGGCAACAAGATGAATAAGCCTGTAGAGGTGGGATGTAGCAGTTCTGCGCGCTGAATGGGAGCATGCCATGGTCGGATCACAGAATTTATGCTTCTTTGGCTCAAAATCTCGTGTCATTTGAGCCCGCCAGGCGGTTGTATTTCAATTTGCAACAGCAATATTTGCTTCTACCACCTACGCTACGCATATGTCAGACATTTTCACAAACTTAACATACATGGAAGGAGAACATCACCTTTCGGAAAGTGGTTGCAAGCTAGTAACGAGTTCGATTCGGAAACCCCCACTCCATGCGAGTCGACGAACGTCTAAAATTACATCAAAGCTCTGCTATCAGCACTGTGAAAAGCCCGAATACCCGCTTGCCCTTGGGCATTTTGTTCATGATCCCCGTAACTAAAATTAATTATTTCACCTGTGTTGTTTTTGCTCATTGTATCGGAGCTATTTTCTTTTGATTCGTGTTAGCTTGTTTAATTTGTTTTTTTGTATTCCTAAAAGTACATAATATCAGAGCCTAAATCATACGAGTAATTGAACAGACTCTCTCCACGAAGGAGAGTTCTCTGTGTGTTTTCTTTTACTGAGAGAACGTCTGACGAACAGACTCTCTAGGGTTTCAGTGAATGATTGACAGACTTACTAGGGTTTCAGTGAATGACTGACAGACTTAGGAGAAGCGTCTCTTCTCCTTATCTTATAGGAATAAGAGAACGTATCTCTTATTTTATTAGATAAATATATAACGAATATATATATATTATCTATCCTCATATTAATTAATTCTTAACGAAAAAGAATTAATTCCCTAATTACATAAATTAGGCTATTTATCTTTTGGGCGTATATAAAATAATGTCCGAATTATATCTTATAATTCCCTAATCACATCATTTTCCCTAATCACATCATTTTCAGATAAGGAAACTTCCTCTTCATCATTTGAACCTAGCAACGACTTGCTTATTCCCAAAGATCAGATTATGCATACGTTACAAATCATATTTGCAACCATTATCACACAAGTGACAAATTAACCTCTTGTTGCTGAACCAAGAATCAGTAAACTTTTGATCTTAACATTGGAACCGAAATCCAATAAGATCTCAAGGTCTTTTCCCTTACTAGCATTATGACATCACATGGTCTTTGTAAGGAAACTTCAGAAGCCCCTGACATTTTCAGGAAAGCTAAACTTTTATTACTACGATATAAATCGATGTAACCTCAGTTCTGCTAACTTCTGATTCAGATCAGTGAAATGAGTATATTACCCGTCTAACACCATTGACCAGAAACATGTTACCGTTTATGCACGAAGCACCAACCAACACATATCATCATTTACCATGACCTTCGAAGAAAAAACATACTTATAGCATGCAATCAACTCCGTTAGAACACAGATTCATGACAATATAATCGTCCGTCTGACGATTTCCAAACAACGTATGTTTAAAGTTATCTTCCGAACTGTGCGAGTCAGTCTAAAGATTTGCTCCCACTAGGACCATGTCCCTAAGTGAAACAGAGTATACTAAATGACAATCTTCCTTAGCATGAAAATGCCTTAGAACCATGAAATTCAGTTTTACAACTCTCTTGATCTGAGAAAATTCAAAGTGAGCTTTACAAATTAGAAAATAATTTTTAAAGCCTAGAACTCAAGAGTCAAACTCTCATCAAGTCCACCTGCTCATTTTCTAATTTTCAAGGGAACTATATTACTGTTGACATACCCGAAGTACTTAACATCAGCTTACTTTATTTGTATGTCCAACATATGGATATACACTAGAACAAATCTAGTCTAATTGAGCAAAGTCAGATAACATGTCTTTATTAGGACTATCGACTTTCAGGATCCTAGACATATAGGTCCTTGCCCCTTAAGGGTTTATTCAGAATTTTTTGAAACTACGTTTAAAGACGCTATTCAAAATTACTGAACATATTTCATCCATTTAACAAATGAATTACTTACTCGATTACCTTGCCATCACACTCAAACAAATCAAGTGTCTTTTCATAATTTCAAGTACATCACCACGTTAGTAGTAAAAACAAGAAATTATTCGCAAGGTTTAGAGATGCACCCCAAATGTCTATCTCTTATACAATCTTTACATAAAAGATTTATTTCTCAGATTTCAATTAACTTACATAAAGTCAACTTTCCATTTTAAGTTAATAAGTTATACGTAATAACTAAAATAATTTTAAACAACTCACGATTGAATTATTTAAATCCGCTCAATTTTCAAGTAAAACGATATTCAACCAAGGTTAAACATCCTTGAAAAACAAATTCTTAGAAAAAGAATTTTAGAGAGCTCAGTCCGTATGTGAACGTATCAACATAACTTAGGACTCATCATCGCTCGTTATTAGATAAAGGGCCACGTAGGTCGTTATATCATATAACTTTAAAGTTCGTTCGCTTCTATCAAAAATTCGAACAACAACGCCTTCCACAGTTCGGATCTAGGTTTTGATTTCCATTGGAAAAAAAGAACCCTAATCCCCTTTTAAGGCCGAATCCACCAAAATCAAATGCAACAAATGCAGTTGAATCAACATGGACTCCTGTGATCAAGGCGATAACGAATCGAGCCTCGATCTGTCCGAATTGGAACCACCGTCAGAGAAGGAGAGGCGCCTGCTACTTCTCCTCGCTCCTTGCCGTCGACAACCGTAGGTGGTGGCGCCGCTGCCTACAGAGCACTGGTAAGGAGCACGGTTGCAAGCCCGACGCCGCCAAGCCCTGAGTCTGGCTAGGAGTTCTCGATCGAGAGCACGAAGCCCCAATTTCAATCCCTCAAGAACCCATATTTCTCAGATCTGGTGAACCTGCCGCAAACTCGAGGAAAACAAATTTTCCAAGCAATAGATTCATATATAATAAGCACACACACAAGAGATCGAAACAACATCGAATCCCCTTATGATAGCATGCAATCAGAGAAAATGGCCAAGGGAGCATGTAGAAGAAAAGAGGGCACGATGAAAGAGGAGACATCTTCAAAATTGGGCAGAGTTTTTGGTTTGGTACGGCTCCACACAAAGAAAACACAAAAAGCATACAATTTCCATAGAAAAAAAAATTACAGTAGCCGTGTTCATCAAAATTTGACTTTTCAATTTGAATCTAGTTCTAGGAATTCATGCTGTTATGAATACGATTAAACAAATTCAAAGGTAATTTGAGTCTAAAGCACTGATACCAATGAAAGAATTTGAGGGATAAACGGATTACCTCGAATAGTGGAAGCGGAATCAATATCGTCTTGCCTTCGAATTTGATCACCGAGTAGATCTCCATAGCCCTAAACCTCGTTAGAGATTTAGGAGCAAGGGAGAACCTACGATTCACAGCCTACACACCATGGGAGAGCGTTGGAGAGGAAGGAGACTCTCTCCACGAAGGAGAGTTCTCTGTGGGTTTTCTTTTCCTGAGAGAACGTCTGACGCTTACTAGGGTTTCAGTGAATGACTGACAGACTTAGGAGAAACGTCTCTTCTCCTTATATTATAGGAATAAGAGAACGTATCTCTTATTTTATTAGATAAATATATAACGAATATATATATTATCTATCCTCATATTAATTAATTCTTAACGAAAAAGAATTAATTCCCTAATTACATAAATTAGGCTATTTATCTTTTGAACGTATATAAAATAATATCCGAATTATATCTTATAATTCTAACAGTAATAAACAATACTCCGATCCGTAGGTTGATACACAAGAACAAATTTTCATATTGTTCCTTGAATTTGTTCCAACATCAAACTCAAACAAAACTAAGAAATAATAAACTCAAAACTGAACTATCGAAAGTTCGAAACCAAACAAATCCAAGCGAAGATCGATCGATCTCATTGTTCCAAACTAGCTTCTCCTTCCTCGATACCGGCCATAGTATCATACAATGGCCGATTCAAAGTCTCCGGCACCAAAAATCCGAGCACTCCGGCAACGATACCACAACCCGCAAACACGATAAACGACAACTGCCCCCCCAAAACCACCACCAACGGTGCCAATATCGCTCCCATCTGCCCCGCCTGTGTTATGCATCCCAACGCAGCGTTTCTCACCACCGTCGGAAACAACTCCGTCGTGTAAATGAACAACAAATTGTAGGTTCCCGCCATTCCGAATATCCCCAACACCCCACACATCATCCTCACCAGCTTCCAGGACCCATGGGTCTTGAGGAGGCTCCCGATCAGGCAGAAAACGCCGCTAAACCAGAGCGTCCCGATTATTAGAGGCTTCCTCCCGTAGCGGTCGATCATCGACGCAGTTATAAGGAAGGCTGGCATCTCCGCCACGCCATTGAGGACGACGTTCAAGTAGAGATTGGTGTTGAGGTTGACGACGTTGAGGCTGAGCCCATAGTAAATGACGTAGCAGAGGAAGTTTATAACCACCGCAAGGAAGAGCCTTCTTCGTGTCATCTCTGATCGGAGTACATCGATGAGGGTTCCACTCGCACCCTCCGAGGAGTCATCGTCGTTCGAGGATTTGTCCAGGGTGAGGGTCACCCCGTTAGGGATGGGTGGCTTTCCGTTCGACACGGCAATGGAATGCATTACTTGCATCCCGCGGGCAAAGTTGCCACGGACAATGTACCAGCGCGGGGATTCAGAGAGGAAGGGGATGATGAGGATGATGAAGAGGAGGGAGGGGAGGGAGGAGGCGATGTACAGGTGGCGCCAAGAAGGGAAGAAGAAGGCAATTCCGGCAAGGAGGGCATTGCCGCCGGCGAAGAAGTAGAAGGTGGACATGCCGGCGAAGCCCCGGTAGGAGGGGCCGATGGGCTCGGTGGCGAGGACGAAGGCGCAGAGGCCGATTCCGCCAGCGCTAAACCCGGTGAGGGTGCGGAGGATGGCGTATATAAGGAATGACGGGGAGAAGGCGGTCAGGCAACCGAAGATGGCGCTGAGACAGCATACAACGATGAGGGAGCCTCGCCGGCCAAGGAAGGAGTCCGATAGGTGGCCAAACACTCCAGCACCTGTAATGTAAGTTCCAATTCCAAACAATCAATCAATATATCTATCCAATTCCTCAATATAATTATAATGATCGAGTACGTGTTAGCTTACTTAATTAGCAATATATATAGGATCGAAGAAACAATATATTAAATACCTATCATACAACCGACGAAGAATAAAGCCTGAACAAGGCCAACCTTGTACTTGTCCCCACAAACAAGGTCCCACTCAGAGATGGTGGAGGTGGTGGGACCGTCGACCCACTCCCACGCATTGCGAGGGAGACTGCATAGGTCGGAGGAGGCGGTGCAGGCTGAGGAGGAGGAGGAGGGGGAGCAGCGCCAAGAGGGCTGGCGGTCGGAGAAGATAATGACCATTGTATGGAAAGCCTCGAGAGACCAGGCGAGGCTGGTGAGAAGGAAGTGGCGCATTTGCCACCTCCCCATCTCACCGCAGTACTTGTGCAACATGTCGTCCATCGACAGCTTCTCCGGAACCGGAAGTCGACGTGACTGCAGCTCTTTTAAGGAGGAGAGGAGAGGGGTTTCGAGGTCCCGGATGTGGATCGGGTCCGACTCCGCTGAAGCCATGGTAAATGAAAACTAGGCCGATGTGAAGAGAGAGGGTTGAGGGCTCAATCTAGGCACCTCATATTGTAGTGTATATATCATCAACTATTCATCATTATCATATTAATTAATGCAGATCCAATTCAAGTGGAGTGGTTCCTGCCAAAAGATCATCAACAAGTCTAAAATCAAGACCATCTACACTAATGGGAGTATTTGTAATATCCATCTTAATTAACAATCATTAATTGGCGGACGACTCTCTACCGGACACGTACGAGGCATCAAAATCTGCACACAAACAGACGAAGCTAATGAGAGTTTTTGTCATATATCCATTTAATCAAAGTTATTACCGTATGTATTGTTGGATTCGGATAAGAGTAATGTCAGAGCCAAACAAAGCATGGGCGTTTTTAACAAATTCAGTAGCGATATATTAGTTTGGGAAAATTACAGAAAACCACCCATTAAATATGAGTGTTTTCACTTAACCACCCCTTAAATTCAAAATTACAGAAAACCACACTTTAAATGGTACTTGTTTACAACTCACCACCCATTCAACTATTTTCTTTAATTTATCATTAAATATATTATATTTTAATATTTTTAAACTCAAATTTGATTGTAAATATATTCATATTTTGAATTTAAGGGTTCAATCATATTTTAGGGATTATTTTATTTATTTTAAAAAAATAATAATAAATATAGCCTAGAACTATTATCTTGATTTATGGTTGAAAATGTTTATAAAATTTTAAAATATTATGGAAATTACTCTTATTTATTTATATTTTAAATAAGAGTAATTTACATAATGTTTTAAACATTTTCAAACATAAATTAAGATAATAATTCTAGGATTTATTGATTATTATTTTTAAAAATAAATACAATGATCCCTAAATATATATATAATTGGACCCTTAAATTCAAAATTTAAATATATTTACAATCAAATTTGAGTTTAAAAATATTAAAATATAATATATTTAATGATAAAGTAACGAAAATAGTTGAATGGGTGGTGAGTTGTAAACAAATACCATTTAAAGGGTGGTTTTATGTAATTTTGAATTTAAGGGGTGGTTAAGTGAAAACACCCATATTTAAAGGGTGGTTTTCTGTAATTTTGCCTATTATTTTATATAGTATATGGAGGTTGTAGTGAACGATGATATGATATATACACTACTAGAATTTTGTTATTTAACATCGGGTAATAGCCGATGTCTTTCAAAAAAAAAATCGATGTCTATGTGGGTGATGTAAAAAGTCAAAACTTTTTAACATCGGGTAATAGCCGATGTCTTTGTATGTTATAACATCGGTTATATTTTTAAATATGATGTCTTTGATATAGTATAACATTGATTATAAAATATATCCGATGTTATAATATACAAAGACATCGGCTATTACCCGATGTTAAAAAGTTTTTACTTTTTACATCACCCACATAGACATCGATTGTATTTTTTGAAAGACATCGGGTATTACCTGATGTTAAATGACATATTTGTAGTTTTTTTTCCGTTATTGTAACCTCTGTGGGATTTGAACCCGCATCTTTATACTTGAGTACAGCGCTCTATCCATTTGAGCTAGGAGGCTTTAAATTACCAATAATAAACCTAAGTGCAATGCCTAGCTTAATCTAAAAATACAGCAGTTTGACACTGGACATTTTGCAATGCTTCTAAACTAACCAGGTCACCATCTTCAATAAATGCCAACTAAATAAAGCCAACATCATACTTAAATTGAGATGCATAATTTCATATTCATAATAAACTCAAATTGAAATTTTTTCAAGACTTCAACTAAAATCTGCATTTTACTTAAACTAAAAGCTAAAATATGCATTTTACTTACAACTAAAATCTAAAATCTAAAACTGAACCTATTAAGATTGAATCTAATATCTAGAATCTAAGAAAGAATTGAAAGAAATAAGCTGCAAATGCATCTAAAGCTATTGAACCTTTGACTAATAAACACGCAAGCAGTAAGAAAATTACAGATTGCAGCTTGTGCAACTCGATGTGCCATAGGGGCATTTCCAACGAAGTATGTGCGAGGAAGATCACCAATCACATATTGCAGAGTCTGCGCACTCCACCAAAAAATAAAAACAATTACACTAAGAAAATTACCATAGTAGAAAGGAAAAGACATTATCTTCCACATATTACCTTGCACAATGTTTCTTCGTTCTCATAAACCTTTTCCGGAAAATGCCAGACATGCTTATCATCTTCAGAGCCATAGGTCTTTCCATGGACGAGAAGATATAACCTTCTATCAAGGGTTCTCTTCAATGACCTTATAGGAATGAGCAAGATACCATCACATACTTTCAAAGTGATATGAGATTGGAAATCATAAATTGAAGAATATTACGACTGTTCAGTTCAGTACATTAACTATTCCTAACTTGCCTCAAAGCATTCCTTTATCCAAAAATTAACTTAAAAGAACCAAGTTAAAAATGTGATTCATAAATTGCGGTAGAAGTACTTCTGGTAGACACAAACATTCCTTTTGTCACAAAAAAACCTAGAGTCCCAAAGACACATGTGCTAGGTTTACAGGTGATGTACCTTCTGTCATTCATTTTGTCTGCTTCTGTAATCCGTGGGAGCTGGGACATAATCAATTTGGTAATCTCCCTCTCCCCTGCATGTATAATTAACTTGAGAAGGATTCAGACAACATTACCTTCTCACTAATCGTAAGAGGTAAAGAAAGACAATTCAAGTGTGCTACAATGTAGCACAAAGCAAGAATACTCAGGATGAAGTGCTAGAAGCAGAGCATTCACCTAGCCTCATATTTTTTTTATAAAACTCATAGGATAAACCCGTCTGAACATAGCCATAAGAAAAAAGGGTTGAGTTTCAGGACCATAAGGTCTGTCAAGTGTTATCCAGTAGTTACAGTTAAAAAAAAAAAGTGAATCCCATCTAGAACCGACATTCGTTGACCGATCAACTAAAACCCTATCATTCACACTGATAATTTTCTAGAAGGAGGTTGTACAATAGTAGATAAAAATTAAAGGATGATAAAAAAGTTGAAGGTTTGAAGCACTCAAATAACGCTGATGTTAACTAAACTAATACCATGTCACAGTGACAATTTTCCCAGGAAGGATAACACATTGAATGCAGATATGATAGAAACAATTGGGATCCTAAATCAACACAGCTCAACCTTCAACCTGAAATCGAATCTATTCCATAAACATATAACACATATCACAAATTGATTGCTCAAAATTCCCCAGCAGGAGAATTTAGTTTAGGGTTTCAACAGAAAACATACACATAACAAAAAAAGTGATGGAAGATGAAAAACACAAACCTTGTAACAGTTCTGCCGATTTGGACATGCGGCTGGCCTTGCGGTGCTTTGCCAGTAACAGGGTTTCCTATATCAGTTAGGTCTTTCCTATTTCTCTCATCCCCTACCATGTTCTTCTGCTTTCCAACTGCCTCTTCCCCTACCATGGGCACTGCTGAAGTCAGGAGGAGAAGTACTAAACTTATAAGCCAAACCAGAAACCCTAAAACCGAGTAATAAACTTATAAGCCATAAATTCCTTACCATCAGAAGCTTAAATAGAAAAAGGAACAAATGAATCGAACCCTAAAAACCTGAAAGTATAATATAATTAAAAGACTAAGCACCCGAGGAAAGATAATGACATTTTCTTGGAAGCAATCTAAAACACACAACAAAAGAGAGAAGAAAATCAAAACCATTCATTCAAGAGACCCGCCAGTAGAAATTGCTTTCTATTAGCCCAGGCGTCTGCATTGTGATATCCCACATAAATAGGCATATCTCCCATTATCTTGACCCCTTTCTTTCTGGCATAGTCTTTGACCTTCTTACATTTTCTTTGGAATAAAAATTGTTGCGCTACAAAAGTGTTTACCTGTCCAACTTTTGTCAGTAAAGTAAGTTGTAACATTAAAGAAAGCACAAATATCTAATGAGGAAAAGTTGAGAAGAAAGCCAATACTTACATATTCTTTCTTGCTTTCATAAATTTGCACTAAAGGCGAAAGATGACGGTCTTTCAAAGGTTCAGCCATTCAGGCCACTGATACCAGCTGAATGAATTTACGGTATCATCAATTGCAGCAAAATAGGCAGCATCTTCCAGCCAGCCTAAAAAATGAGATTGTAGTAAAAAAATTGTTGAACTGTATGTGTAAATGCAAAGAGTCGCAGAAATAAAATCAATTTTTTTTAATGAATATCCATGTATGCTAACACATTTAGAATAAGACAAAAAATATGAACAAAGATGAGGAAAAATCCACTCATTATATCTGGATCTCTGCAGAAATCCTTAAAATGCTCTCTAAGTTCCCCTTCACTTGTAATTAACCTTTCTACAGCCTAAGAGAAACCAGTTGGGATCACCTGTCTCAAAAAAATTTCCCTATCCCTTGTGTTCCTTCTCACTGAAGAAAAACAGTACAATTGTAAGTCTGCAAGATCGTACAATGTAATAAGGATAATCACAAATTAAGTTTTTTCTATCATGAAATAAAGTAAATGATGTTTTAAGAGGCAAAGCAAGATAAATAACTCGGAAATTTTGCATGGTCATTAACCTTGTGGTTTGACTTTTCCATGTGATGCATATTATATTTTGCTGCCATGTTTATTTTTATTAAATACTAGAATGGCCTGAAATATAGGGCACCAATTGGATATCTTTACAAATGTGGATGCCACATGGAAAGTTACTGAGAGACAAAAAAATGTTGAGTGTCAAAGAAAATTAGATCAAGGTTGGTAAGCAAATCAAAGACAGAAAGGCATCCAAATGCATTGTCTCGGATGGAGTTGTGAGTCTTTCATCATGCACTTAGCCTAGAATGATCTAGATTTGTAGTGCTATTGTTTACCTTACTTCGGTATTAAAGTACAATAAATCAGTATATAGCAAATATCAAATCACTAAAGAAAGGAGGTGACAAGCAATTGTTCAGAATGAAAGCTATTTGCAGTAAAAAGTAATGTAGGAATATAGCAACCCAACTTGAAGCTAACAATTATGATTTATGACTTATGAGCATAGTTTGAATAATTTTTTTTTGTTAGTTGATAACTGGCATGATGTTTAAAGAGAAAAATGTTTCAGGACTTATTACCTTCGACACCAAAGGATCCTTGATATTGGCAACAGATGAGAAATCCACCATCTCAGATTGTCTGCAAGGAATTATATGAAGTGTGGGGGATTAAAAAAACAGCAAAAGAAAGATGGGCAAAAAGTTAATCAAGTGCAAAAGACAAAAGTAAGTCTTACATTGGGGCTGAGAGCTCACTCTCCAGCAGCAATCCATCCTCCACAAGCTCCTCAAGAGAAATCAAAAGAGTATTTCCACAATTTGCGTCCTATATAAAGCGATCAAGATATAAACTCTTAGAAATCAACAAAAATGTCACTCAGGATACTCTGTCATTGATTTTTAAGAACATCATCCTGGAGAGATTAAAGGCAACATGCCATTTGATTGATGATGTGTATAAATTTGACCCTATATGGCATGTAAGAAATCGTAGCGATAATACAACATAGGTTCAGCTTCATTTAAGAAACTCAACAACTTTCCCTAGGGCTTTATCTGCACATCCCCAAACTCCTATGAGGCGAAATCAAATCCAATAACAAAAAACCCTAAATCACAAATATTGAAAATGAAAAGGCAGAATTTCATACCTACAAACGGAGAACCCCTGCTCTTCTCTTCAGTCTAAAAGCCCAAAATCAGAGAACACTAGCCCCAAATTAGTTTCATTACCTAAATTAGAAAGTACTTCAAACCTAAAGAAACCCTAAATCAAAACTAGATATCAATTTTAGCTAGCTATACTGAATAAAACTGGTTCATATTGATCATGCATATTTAGGTAGTGTTAATATAGGCATTTAGATGTGTTTAGGTAGGGTAAAATGCATGAGTTTAGAGTAGTTTTCGTGTTTTGTTTATGTTTCAATTAGAGTCGGAATCTACATATGTTTGCACATTCTTTCAGGCATTGGTTGAGCCAATTGATGACATGGGAATGACTTAGCATCGAACAAGAGGGTAAAAAGCAAGAAGAAATCGGAATATTGAGGAGCTAAACTTACAAAGGATTGGAGCTGTCCAAGCTGGCGACGCTGCACTAAAACGAGTCGTACGAAGTCTGTATTTATCGGATCGGGGCGTACTTATACTTGTTGGAAAGAGGATTCGAAGACCTACAACTTTCGTGTTTACAACTTTTCCAAATTCGACCTTGAAAACAGCGAAATCGGGACGTCAAGATGGCTGCTGTAAGGAACTCGGGTGGAGAAAGAGGAAACTCGGCCGAGTTATTTAGTTGGCACACCCGAGTTTTATTCCGTCTTCAAGAGACAGCTGTTACTATAATTTATTTGATGAAATGTTATATTGTTTTTATATTTTAATTGGAGAGGAGATGAAACGAGGGGAGTTGAAAAACAACTAGGATGTTTTTAGTTTTGTTTTTTGGCTTCTGAATGGAAAAAGCACGAACAGTAGTGGCAACCATGGGAGACTTTGTGGATTGTGATTCTCTTCGATGATGAACAACTAATCCTCTGTGCTCGGGGAAATTAATCGAAGCTTCAGGTTTTCTATTTTATTGTGAGATTTCCGTTCTTAATACTCTTCGTTGAATATTATCAATTCTTTGCTTAGATTGTTTAGGGTTTTCGTGAATTTCCGTTAGTCTGATCAACTGATGTCTTTTCATGATAATCTATAGCTAGATATAGGTAATTTCTGGTTGAATTATCTATATTATTGTGTAGCAAAGTATAAATCTCTGAAACTGGTTGATTTAGGGATTTGTATAGAGAATTGATTTGCAATCGATGCAATAACTGGTTGTGCGTGTTGATTGTCTTTGTTGATTTCCTTTAAGCTTAATCGATTATTGAATTGAATCTTGATAGTTTCAAGATTGTTTGATAATTAGGGTTTTCAGGGTCTGGTTGTCCTGTTAACTAGATTTGATAAGGAATTGGATTCAAAAGACCTAGTCTTTCCACAACAAAGTATTCAAGAGGAAGTTATCTGTTTGATTTCAATGATCAATGAATAAAACCTGAGTGCTGAGATTGATTGACCTGAGCTATTCTCTTATATTCATTCATTCAATCTGTTCTATTTTATTGATTTGCTTACTTTTGCATTCTTAGTTAGTTTACTCCTCCAAAATCCCCCCTTTGTGTTTCTTGTTCTTGTTGACACATTCTGACTTGCATACGAATCGTTGACTCTCTGTGGGATCGACCCGTACTTGCCAAACTGCATTAGTTAGGTTAGTCGGTTATATTTGATAGGATTTAAGGCGACTGAAAATCCTCTGTCAAATTTGGCGCCGTTGCCGGGGAGTCAAGTTGTTATTTGTGTGCTTGTTTTTGTGTGTTAATTTAGCTACTAACTTTTTTTTTTGTGAACCTATCTTACGGTTCACAGTACATATGCTACTAAAAGTTTAAGATGTTGAGATTATTGCAGTTCGAAGGTGAGAACTTTCACCTATATCTCACTAGGTTGCAGAGGTGTGTGGACATCCGCAATGTGCGTGGTTTCCATGATAGTTTGCGAGATATGGTTGTCTGCGTAGTAGAGGGAATGACTGCTGAGACAAAGGAGCATGCTATATACATGAGCGGTGGAAGTCTAGCACGGTTAGGTTTGTTGGGAATTTGGGATCTTATCTGCTACATGGGTCACCAAGCGTTGCAGGAAGTATCCTTTGCCCAAGAACCTCAACCAATGGATTACTTTGACGCACCTTTGGAGGATCTATCCAAGGCCTCTTATGAGGAGAATGAGCAATTGTGTCAGCAGATCATTGAATTAGATGAACGAGTGCACCGAATGGTCCAAGTGGGGAATGATATTCTAGCATGTGAAGCGAGTGAACTACCGTCTAAACCGATGGTTAACCCGATAGAGAGCCTCACTATGAACACTCTAGAGAGTGGCAATGTCCTGTTTGTTACACCCGAGGGAAGCTCAGAAAGTCATGAAGATAAAGGTGAGTGTGTGTTTTCTATTCCCCCCTCATTGAGTTCATCCGAGTCTACTCCGCTACCACCCCCACACTTAAGCTATGAGCAAGACAATGTTTTGGCGGAGGAGGATATGTTCGCAGATAATGACAATTTCTTTAGTGATGAAGAGGATAGTACAGTGCTTCCTGACATGGAATGTTATGAGTCGACGCATGAGATTCTATTTGATTTGTTGTCTCCTTCATTCGATGAGATTGTCTCGAGCTCGCCTATCAAGGAACCAAGTCCGGAGCTGATTTCTGTAGCTCCTGAACAAAGAATTGATATCCTCTGCAATGGTGAGAAGTTCGGTGATTATGTCGATCTTTGGGCTCATTATTTCGACATACCACCAATGGAACTGAATTGGTGGTTCTACATACCCACGGCGGAGAGTCACACTCAGGCATATAAGGAGTTGAGGACATACTTTGACTTCAACTTATCCGTATGTAGTGTTAGTCTACCTAGATGGTGTGCACAAGAGTTTGATTTGCTGCTGAGGGCACTGACGATGTCCGAGTGAGTCTTAAATGGACAACCAAAACGTCGAGCTAACGACCATAACCAAGTGCTTCTTGGGAGGCAACCCAAGGTGAGTAGATTAGTTTTGCATATTTCATAATTTTTTTTTAGTTTCTCAAATTCCCTTTCAATTTCAAAAAAAAAAAAAAAAAAAAAGATCGTCAAAAATGGGGCCAAAATCAAGAGAATTACAGTAGGTTACTCGGACAAGAAGCTCGGCCGAGTTCTTGGCCAACCCGAGTGCGCACAGTTCTTCAAGAAGAACTCGGGTGAAATTTTTTTTTAACTCGGTCGAGTTTTGTTTTATCACACCTGAGCTATATTGTGTCTCCTTAAAAAAAAAAAAAAAAAAAAGGAAACACGTCTGCCAACCAGTTCTTCTTCTCCCGAGCGCTTGCCTCTCGCCCCCGAGCTCCCTCCGACCACCAGCAGCGCGCCGGCGCCGATCAAGTCCGCTCCAGCCATTGTATCCGGCGGCGCTAGCCTCCCTCTGACCACCAGCAGCCATCCCGGTGAGTCCCTGAGCCCTCAAGCCGCCCTCCAACGCAGCCCTCAGCGCCCGTCTCTCTCTCCCGAGTTCCCCAGCGCCAGCGCCCGAGTTCCTCGTCCCAGCCACCAGGCCGCCAGCAGCCACCTCCCGCCGTCCGTGTGCATCCACGCCGGCCAGCCTCCAGTCAGCCTTCCTCTCCTTCATTGATGTTTAAGGTGAGTTTTCAAAAATCCCCAAATTTTAGGTTTTTACAAATTTGTTAAATTTGTGGAATTTAGAAGTTATGTGGATGGGATTAAAGCTTATTTGCATTGAATTTGTAGGTGAATTTAGATTGATTGAGAGGTTTGTGTGCCTAATTGTTACATTGCAATTGCAAATTTGAGAATTTTCGAGTTTTGAGCGTTTGAATTGATCTTGTTTTTTTTATTTTAAACTTGATAAGAGTTTCTTGTTGAGTTTATTGATTTTGGTTTTGATCAATTATGCTTAATTGTCATCAATTTGCAAATTGTTGAGGTTTGTGGTGTTGTGTGTTATTGTAAGTGGTTTAACACCATCGATTGTTATTGTGAGTTGTCCTTGCCAGGACAACAAATATTTTCTTGTTGGTGTTGCCTTGTCTTTGGTTGTAGATGGTAGGTTGTGGTGTCTCCTTGAGGCCGAGAAGAGAAATAATGTTGGCTCACCTTACTCGATCTTGTGCTTGAATTCATCATCTCCGCTTGACATGTAGATGACTCTGTAAGTGTTTTCTTCTTTTCTCTTTTATTTTTCACATTGAGGACAATGTGTGAATTAAGTGTGGGGGAGTGAACATTTACATGTTTGCATTTAGGTTGCATTGTATATATTTCTTTCATATTTTGGTATTTCAAGTTTATTATTCTTTTGCACATTATATAAAAAAAAAAAAATCTGAAAAAAATAGAAAACCACAAAAATATCATGCATTGCATTTTAGATTTAGGATCTCTCAGATAACCCTATCTGCATCACTTGTCTTCTTAATCTAACTATAAGTCCCATGATATGCTTGCATTGTTGATCCTCGTCGAGTTTGTTTGATCTATTGGAGCATGAGATAATTGATTAATTGAGCATGTATAACTCTTAGGTTTTAGGTGTCATTGAAATCCAACAAAAATTTACCTTTTGAGTTATTTTGGCCTTATTGGGACTGTGCTTTATTGATGTCCTTTTTGCTTCTTGTGTGTGATACTCTCCAATGTGACTACCTCTGAGAATTGAGATTGATATCCATGTCAAGGCCGTATATTTTGATTATTACTTGTGATCTTCATATGATTGAGGCAATATTTTGTTAGCCATATCTTACTCTGTATCTACCTGTATATACCATCCTCTGCTTGAAACCAAATTTGAGCCTTTTAGCCCATTTTTGTTAGCTCCACAAAATGTCTTTTAGCCGATTTTAGCCTTACCCTATCCGGGAATTAGGGAGAAGATTGGTGAAAATGTGTATTAATGGAGTATTTTGAGCATTTGGAAGTTATGTATGTGTGGTGTATTGGTGTATTCTTTTTGAGCTTCATATGGATGATTATTGTGCTTAATACTCGGGGCCTAAGGAGAATAAAATTCACTTAGGAGTAAAAGTCGAGGAAAAATCATAAAAAGGAAAAAATCAAGAAAAGAGAAGAAGAAAAATCATCGAAAAATCAAGAGAGAAGAATTAACAAAGAGTGAGTTGGTTAACAAGAGTTGTGCTTAAGTTTTTATTTGTGGATGGAGTTAAAGTTTGAATTCTATTGGTTGAAGAAATATTTGGTTGTGAGTGTTTTTCCGGTTGTAGTTGAGATCTCTTTTTCCCGGATTTTTAGCACCACAAAGCCTAAATCTTTCCCTACCTTGATTTTCTTACCGAGCCCCATTACAACCCTTGCAAGACCTCATGATGATTATTGCTTGTAATGTCACTCACGGTGGAGATTGTGATGTGGATTTCAATTTTCATGGAGCTTAGTTGCATTGGATTGAGTTTGAGCGGAATTGAATTAGCCTAAACACAAGAGCGATGAGTGAAACACTTTATGTACCCGGTGAGGTTGGATTGAAATGTGCCTAAGCCTTTGAGTTGCTCAAATACATGTGAGGATGTTGATTTTTGTCTTGTGCTTCCTACTTGCTTTGGATTGTGTTTTGACGGGGTGAATGCATGAAGAGTGTATTTGTGGGATGTTTAATTGGATTAGTTTTATTTTCTTGAGGACAAGAAAGGTTCAAGTGTGGGGGAGTTTGATCATGCATATTTAGGTAGTGTTAATATAGGCATTTAGATGTGTTTAGGTAGGGTAAAATGCATGAGTTTAGAGTAGTTTTCGTGTTTTGATTATGTTTCAATTAGAGTCGGAATCTACATATGTTTGCACATTCTTTCAGGCATTGGTTGAGCCAATTGATGACATGGGAATGACTTAGCATCGAACAAGAGGGTAAAAAGCAAGAAGAAATCGGAATATTGAGGAGCTAAACTTACAAAGGATTGGAGCTGTCCAAGCTGACGACGCTGCACTAAAACGAGTCGTACGAAGTCTGTATTTATCGGATCGGGGCGTACTTATACTTGTTGGAAAGAGGATTCGAAGACCTACAACTTTCGTGTTTACTACTTTTCCAAATTCGACCTTGAAAACAGCGAAATCGGGACGTCAAGATGGCTGCTGTAAGGAACTCGGGTGGAGAAAGAGGAAACTCGGCCGAGTTATTTAGTTGGCACACCCGAGTTTTATTCCGTCTTCAAGAGACAGCTGTTACTATAATTTATTTGATGAAATGTTATATTGTTTTTATATTTTAATTGGAGAGGAGATGAAACGAGGGGAGTTGAAAAACAACTAGGATGTTTTTAGTTTTGTTTTTTGGCTTCTGAATGGAAAAAGCACGAACAGTAGTGGCAACCATGGGAGACTTTGTGGATTGTGATTCTCTTCGATGATGAACAACTAATCCTCTGTGCTCGGGGAAATTAATCGAAGCTTCAGGTTTTCTATTTTATTGTGAGATTTCCGTTCTTAATACTCTTCGTTGAATATTATCAATTCTTTGCTTAGATTGTTTAGGGTTTTCGTGAATTTCCGTTAGTCTGATCAACTGATGTCTTTTCATGATAATCTATAGCTAGATATAGGTAATTTCTGGTTGAATTATCTATATTATTGTGTAGCAAAGTATAAATCTCTGAAACTGGTTGATTTAGGGATTTGTATAGAGAATTGATTTGCAATCGATGCAATAACTGGTTGTGCGTGTTGATTGTCTTTGTTGATTTCCTTTAAGCTTAATCGATTATTGAATTGAATCTTGATAGTTTCAAGATTGTTTGATAATTAGGGTTTTCAGGGTCTGGTTGTCCTGTTAACTAGATTTGATAAGGAATTGGATTCAAAAGACCTAGTCTTTCCACAACAAAGTATTCAAGAGGAAGTTATCTGTTTGATTTCAATGATCAATGAATAAAACCTGAGTGCTGAGATTGATTGACCTGAGCTATTCTCTTATATTCATTCATTCAATCTGTTCTATTTTATTGATTTGCTTACTTTTGCATTCTTAGTTAGTTTACTCCTCCAAAATCCCCCCTTTGTGTTTCTTGTTCTTGTTGACACATTCTGACTTGCATACGAATCGTTGACTCTCTGTGGGATCGACCCGTACTTGCCAAACTGCATTAGTTAGGTTAGTTGGATTTATTTGATAGGATTTAAGGCGACTGAAAATCCTCTGTCACATATAAACCCTAAGGGTTTCGACTGTTGAAGTTGGGATTTCAAAAGCATACTTGAATGTTGACAGCCTGGCTCGATTTCAACGGTGAGAGAGACGACCACTAATAGAGGCAAAGCTCGGTTCAACGGAAACCACAAGCCACGCACCGGAGACAAGACGACGAGAATGAAAGAGGGATTTCGCGGTTGAGGAAAGAGTTCAGAGATGGGAACGTACGAGAACGAAGAAGGGATTTCACCGGAGGGACTACATCCCTACCGAAGCCACCCTCGAGTTCCAAAGCCGGCGAGATTGGAGGAGGAAGGGGTTGGGGGTGAACAGCAAGGAGTCGTTGATTTGGAAGAGGAGTCGGGACTGAGAGGAAAGGGGCTGAGTCCAGATTTGTAGTTGTGTTTTAATTTTTCCAAGTATCATAAATTCATAGGCCTTCGATCTATTCTTTTTGTAGTGTTAGAAATATTGGGAAACAAACTCAAACTTCAAAAAAAAATTCAAGTGTTAAACTCGCCCGCATGTATTTGAGATGGGCGGGATTTCTCGTATTCCATTTTTCAATCCCGCGTGTTAACTTTTTTCTAAATTTTTTTTTACATCGGTCAATAAATAAGTGTGATGTCTTCTTTATTTTTAACATCATCATTTTTTTAACCGATGTTAAAAATCTATTTAACATCACCTGCTTTTCTAGACGATGTTAATTGGCCGATGTTAAATAACAGAATTCTAGTAGTCCGTTCTAATTTTAGATGTAACAAATTCAGTAGCTATTAAGAGTTGTGGGAAGCACAAACGAACAAGAATGGGGCTGTTGGAAGTTAAGGTATAATATAATGTTGTAGATATGTGATAAATCCTACTAATTGGCATATGTATCTGGACTAAATTCTTTTATTACATATGTAGCTGCTACACCAACAACTCTTTCTTCTTCAGCTCCAGAATGGGAGTGTAAGCACATATGAATGTGCTTGATCAAGGCTTTCAAAGGAAGAACTCACACACTCACACCAAGCTTGCTCTCGGTTCAATTGACATATTTGGGAGAGGGGCAAATTGGTCTTTTCACACTCTAACAAACTCCAACAGCATTTTGTATGCTAGATATAGGCGGGAGTTCTAGTTTTCAATTCACTTCTTGAATTCATTTTTTGCTGTAACAAACCAGAAAACTCCAATGAAGATTTCCTGAGTTTTCTTCCTCCATTTTTGAGTGTTCATCTTCTTCGATTCACATAATTCCAAAGGGAGGATCGACATCAATGCCTACGTTACCAGCGGTTTATGCAAGAATCCTCATCGCGGATCCAGTCGTTGTGCAATTCAAATCCGGTAGCTTTTCCTGGGCAATCACAGGCAGTTGCTGGACAGTTATCTTTTCTACATTCTCTTGCTTTGGATGTTGCGAACCTTTCTCAACACCTACATTGCACCAAATTCGAATTGTTATTCATAAAAGCAAGCAAGTTCGCATTCCCACCGTTATCATCTAATCCCAATAACATGATATAGAAAACAATGTCTGCTAACATGGAAATCATAGCAATGATACCAGCAGTTCGAAAGAATGACTAATCGCTTTCAGAACATATTCGTGATGAATGTTAAGTCCTAAAAGATCTTTAAAAAAAATCCATCAGAAGAGAGACTGTGAACCAAGAATAGTACATGTAAGACAATAATGTGTTAAAATTACAAAGAATAGTATATCTAAGACATTACTAAGAATAGGTGTAAAGGAATACACATTACAAAGTACAAAGGAGGTAAATTTATCTAAGATTATTTGTTAGAATTACAAGTAATTTTCAAAACCAATGCATGTTTTTTTTTTTTTTTTGCCTGCAAGCCATGTCTCGTATACAATTGTGTCAAATAATTAATGAAAAAAAAGAAAGAATATAACACATAAGGTATGAGTAGCATACATCCCAAGGTTGAAGGCCATCAGTTACTGCACATCTTTAATGGTCATAAGATTGAAGACTGAAAAAGCTAATTTGTAGCAACACCAATTCTGCTATGCATAAATACACTTCATGAAAATAAGTAGTTGATTCGATTAATTGCTATAAAAGAAAAAATTGAGAAAATCATCTACATAAGAAGAAACATGAGACACCCCCCCCCCCCCCCCCCCCCCAATTATATAGTGTCGGTCTTGCTGATTTGTGTGGTTATACTAAGTTAGTATAACCACACAAATCAGCAAGACCGACACTATATAAAATGTACACACACAAATCAGATCATGAAAGGAAAAAAAAAAGGAATTTGGGGAAAGGAAAAATAATATAATTTGGATGCAAAGGCTACACAAAATGGAAGTACTTGTAATAAACTAAAGAATATCCATTTTCCAAGGTACTTGGCAAATTATTTTTTCTAATGATCAGATGAAAGCAGAACTTTCAAATAATTAGGACCCTTCGGCTTACAAGTGTCTTTAAAAAAGATAGCAAAAATGACGTTGTTACTTTAGTGAGCCAAATATTGTTGTAGCCTTATGACTTGTTGTAACCTTTATGCGTTTCCCTTTTTTGCAAGGCTTGAATTTGTAGGCATTCGGTTTTATTTGACTATGGAAGACCAGAAGATGGAAGTGACCTAGATGATATATGCAATTCCAATATTGCATTGTTGGGATACACTAAGCCCAAAAGAGACTAAAAATGTTGTTCTTGCCACATTTTTGGTTGCCGAATATGTTCTTTCTAAAAAAATAGTGACTGCAGTTGGTGATCGTCTAGTCTAGCTGATGCTGTTGCCAATCTTGTGGTATGACTTGCAGCCTCTGTACATAAATTCTCAATTATAACTATGAATTGAATTCTTTGTTGGAGAATTATGAAATTTGAGGCTTACCTGACCATTCTTTCATCCATTCCTAGGTCCCTGCGTGGAGTGCCTTTGTCTTGAAGGCCGTTCGTCTATTGACGAATATCAATGTCCTTGTCAAAAGCTCCTCTTAAAACTCATGAACATGCTCTCTCGACTTGTTACAAAAACTATATATGCTGAAATGAAACAGGTCCTTTACTTGGCAGCTTGTAAGTTGTAATGTGATGATTTATTATATTCTCATATGCTTGAGCCTTTGTACCACTATCCTATTAGCACCATTTTTGTAGGAGGAAAATCGAGAATGCAAATATAAAATATGATTAAAGTAAAGCAAACCAGATTCCGTCCCTTGCAAATGATTACAAGACTTCCTCCCGATGCAGCAGTGGGAAGTCAGGATCGATCCACGAGGAAGCGTGTCAGCGGGTCCTAGGCAGCGGAGAAATCTCACACAGGTCAACAACAGGGGTCCTCGATCTCGACTAGGGTTAGTCGACAGAAGATCGGACAGTCGAATAGTGCAGCAGCAAGTACAGGCGTTTTGGTCAAGATCGAGCAGAGGGTACTCGAGATCGAGTAAACTTTGTCGACGTCGGTTTGGCTTTATCGAACACCTGCACACAGAAGCTACAACGACCTTGATCGAGAATCAGTAACTCGAGATCGAGGAGTTCTAGTCGATCTCGAGGAAAGCAGAAAACTAAAACGAAACAAAGTAAATGCAAAGGCTTTGGGATTCGAACTAAACTGTATGTATAAGACTTCCACGATTGGGGTTTGCATCAACGATAACCAAGCATGCATAGGGCAAGAATTAAAACAGATAATCATGTGGATCGCATCAAAGGACTAAGCTTTCGCTTTTTCCAACAATTAGACAACTCTTTCAGGAAATCCTAATTGCCTCTACTGATTTTATGTTTACAATCCAAGTTGTTAGCATAGACCTCCATTAGATGGGTAATAAACACATAACAAGTAGTAGATGCTCAAAACATGATAAAAGTTGGATCTTTACCTCAAACACGCAGGGCTATCGTCGGGCTCGCCCCAACCCTAGAAGTGGGTGGACTACTCGCGCTTCATTGCAACCTCAGACATTGATTGAAAGGAAATAACAACTTGCATTAAACTAAATTCAAAGCCTTTACAATCCCGGCAATCCAACTCTCGTTGAATGCCAAAACCCTAAAACCTTCGAACTCCTAAATCGTCTCTGTGAACTACTTCTCTACTTCTGAATTGAATGATTCTAAAATCAGCCTCATGGGCTTTATTTATAGCTTTCTAATCCTTGCTATTCAAGGATAGAATATCTCTATCTCTATCTAAATCTATATCTAAAAGCTTAATGATAAATAAATGCAACAACATAATTAAATCTAATAAAGGGAATTATATCAAAAAGTATTCAAGTGGATAAATCTCTCTTCTTCATGATAGATGTTGATAGATCGGATAGAACTGGCAATCTTCGGCTCCAAGGATTCCCACACCGAGTAGGACTGCCCAACGCGTTACGCGGCTTATGGAAGCTTCCTCGATCTCGAGTAATTCTACTCGATCTCGAGTAACTCGGACGTCGACTTCAGTGGCTCGGCGTCTCGGGTTGCTGGTCCTCGACGTGGCTCGGACGCTGGCTTCGGATGTTTGTCGATCTCGAGTAACTTCCTCGATCTCGAGTAACTTCCTCGATCTCGAGTAGGGTGACCTCGTCGACTTTGCTGGCTCGGTCATGTCGGGTAGCTTTCTTCGACCTTGCCCGGACACATGCTCACAGGTTTGTCGACATCGAGGAAAGTCCTCGATCTCGAGGAAGGTGTTCGCGCGCCAGGTCGGGTAACTTCTCCTCGGTCTCCTCAGGCAAGATTTCCTCGACTCCGGGTGGTCTTTGGTGCTTTGTCGATCTCGAGTTCATAACTCGATCTCGAGTAACGTGGTGGAGTCAGGTTCTTCGTCTTCAGCTTCTCAACAAGGGCTACTCGATCAGTGCAGATGCCTAGACATGGGGTTTCGAGATCGACTAGGGTTAGTCGACATCGAGTTGGCTTAAGCTTCCGTCCTTGCTTCTTGGTTTTCTCCCGAAATGACTCCATATTCTGCAATATTAAACCAAAACTTATGTAGATCTCCATTTTTGACAAATAAGCATATACTACATAAATTCGACGTATTCCCAACCCGAAATATGCAAAATTTAAAGAATATGGAACTAAAATATGCATAAACACATGGCTACTTTAGAGACATCAAATCACCCCATACTTAGACTTGCTTGTCCTCAAGCAATAACCGAACAATAACCAAGACCTACAACACATCCTTCAAGTCTTCACCCTTGTCAAAAGCAACATCTTAAGCAGTAGCAATGTAAGACAAGTGAATTTAACGTCATCATACATATATGAGCGATCCATAGGCATAGGTAATATAAATCCAACCTCACAGGAATAATGTGTTTACACTCAACTCTCAATGTGTTTAGGCTATGAAGATCAACTCTCAACTCAATTCCATATACAATCTCATAAATATTGCAATTTAAATATGAATCCACTTCGCAACCAATTATGCAAATGCAACAAGAATTATCAGGAGGACTTCGCTCAATAGAAGTCTTCAAAGAAGATTCCATTCGGCGGGGTTGTAATGGGGCTTGGTAAGAAATATAAGGGTATGGAATTATTTGTCCATGTGGTGCTTAATAAAATTCGGGAATCATGACTCCTAAATCTCCAACACAACTCATCCAAACCATAACTCTCAATCATATGCATCAACCAAACTCTCCAACTTATCTCAATGAAGTATGTAACCTTTCAAACTTCCTTAATCTCTCCAAAGTATGTATCTTGCGAATAATGAAGGAAATAAGGTAAATTTGGCTCATGCACTTTATTCACAAACATATATACTTTTTTCTCTTCTTTTTTCGATTTTTGTTTGAAACGAAAATAAATAAAAACTAATGGTGCATTTATAGGGTGAGCCAAAAATCCTTTTACATAATATGCATAGCAAGATAAAAATATAAAACCAACCCATAAATTCAAAAATCCTCCTTACTTGAATTGAAACACAAGCTCATTCCTTCCGCAAATCATCATTCCAACCAATTCTAAGTCTTAATTCCCAAATGGGGGTCAGGCTCAATTTGGCTAAGGATAATTTTGTGGAGTTTACAATAAAAGTCTCAGGCTAATGTTCTGGCTTCAAGCAGGGATAATGCAGGGTAGGTAAAGAGATGATAAAATTGGCTTAAAAGGTGCCTTCATCATTTAATTCTCATTCACATCATCATATAAATGCATTGGCTTTGAATAACTATCTCAACATTTAGAGATGCATAGGAAGAGTAAATACACCCAAGAAAGCATAGAGATTTTTTATGTTCTCTCTATAAGGCCAAAATTCTCACTAGGACAATTTTTGTTAGATTTTAACCTTTAGCTTATGATCATATGTGCTCAATTTCATCACAAGTTCACAATCCACATAAAAACAATTTCGAGGACTTAGGCTAAACCTTCCAAACATGCCATAGGGTTTACATGATCAAGTCAATCATTATTCATCATCATAGGACATCTAAGTTAGGGTATAAAACTTAAAACAATGCAGAAATTTAAACTTGCATTTTTTTTTCTTTTTCGACATTTTCTATTTTTTTTTCAATTTTTTTCTATGCAACTAAAAACAAAACTAAAGTATGACAAAAGACTAAAATGCATAATATTTAAACATGAATGCATAACATAAAAATTTCACCATGTATAAACAAAAGCAAGACTAAAACATATGATAATGACAATGAGCTCTTCCCCCACCCCATACTTAAAATATACAGTGTCCCCACTGTATAAAATCAAATAAAAACAAGAGCAAAGGAAGGAACTCACAGAATAACACGTCGAGGAGGAAAACAGTGCAGATCGAGGAAGGATGTTTGTCGATCTCGAGTACAGAACTCGATCTCGAGGAGCTTGTTTACGTCCAGTGGCTTCTGAAGTCGAGGAGCTTCTGAGCTTTGTCGATATCGAGTTGGCCTACTCGATATCGAGGAGTTTCTGGGCTGCTCCTCCTTGTCGTCGTCGACTTCGCCTTCGTCGATTCTGACTATTTTTCAGGGACTTCTTATTCCACTTTTTCACGATCCTTATATGCTCGCCGACCTAAAAGTGTTAGATTGTACACAAAAACAAGACTTTCCACATGAAGTATTCTAAACTAACAAACCAAAAACAAAACCAAAAAGTTCAAAAAGTCCCAAAATTCATAAAGTCTTATATACATGCTCTAGATTTTAGAGTCGATAGGCCGACTTCTCCGTTTGTGCTCAAGGACCATTAGTGTGGGGCTCGCTCATGCTTGACCCTTTTCCTGGATCATCTAGGTCCTGATGGTAGTATGCAAGCTCAGCTAACATGTGGTTGCTTGCATAATCTTCCTTCTCTTTCTTCTTCTTCCTTCCAGCTCTTAATTTTCGCAGATTCTCTCGCCACGGGGCCTTACCTCCCCTTAAATTATTGATAAATTTCTTAATAGACTGAGGTGGAGTAGAATTCATACCTGAATTTACCTTTTCGGGCCCAAAACAGAAATCTTCGGGCTTGGGGTTAGTCGATGTCGAGTACGACTGGTCGACATCGAGTAGAGGGACCCCATACTTAGGCTCTGGGCAAGTCTGTGGCTCATCAGAGGAAGTCGACATCGACGAATTTTGGTCGAGATCGAGGAGCATGCTTGTCGAGATCGAGTTACCCTTGTCGATCTCAAGTTGGCTTTTGATGTCTTCCTCCATTGTTTGCTTGGTCCCGTGGTTGCTGATGCTCTTTACCTCCAGCCATGAAATTTCCTCCTTTGCAGGGCCAAAAGAGAAATCTAAAACCTCATCGCCTATGGTGAAGGTGAACGATCGATTCTTAACACTAATCTTGGCATCTGCAGTAGCTAAGAATGAAATACCCTCGTATTTCCGTTTATTTAATTTTAGAATTTAATTAAATAAAAGTCGGAATTACTTCTTATTTCTATTATTTTAATGTGTCAAGTTCGTAAGATAATTATTTCACATTTTATAATGTGAAATTGGGGAATTAATTTATTTAAATTATTTAAATAAATTAAAGTTTCGCAAATAATATTTATATATTATTTATGGGTAAATTAGTGGACTAGTTATATATATATATTATATACATACAATATATGTGTATTTAGGTCTATATACATATACTACGTTATATATATATATATACACACACATGTACATACTACCAACATAAATGGAAGAAGCCCACAACAGCCAGGTCCACAACAGCATTCCGAAACGAGCCCAGCCAGCCCAGCAAATCTGCACACGGAAGGAAGGAAGATTAGGTTTTTGTTTTTAAACAAAATTCTATCTTTAACTAATTGATAACTAGTAATCTTTGGCCAGATTTTTCAACCTCAAATCTCTATCTTTAGTGGATTCGGATTAGATCAAATTGAAGAGAACGCTGCATTCTTCTATTCCAGTTAACCCTCTCGCCATAAACCTTTCCCATTCATTCTCTACAAACCCATCAACAGCGACCGAAGATCACAAATCACCAACTATCTCCGATCACCCTCGACCGCGATTCCGGCGACACCAGGGCTGAAGGCCGCCACCACTGGTCTTCTCCCACACCCAGGCAACCACCGTGCAAGCCCCGACACAGCAGCTCACCGGAAAGACGTCCAAATCGGCGTCGGAAGTTGCTGCAGAACAGTGTTCGACAAGCCTACTTTCGGGCTTTGCCACCACCTGCACCGTGGTCCAAATCCAGAGACGCCGACTGCATCAGAAAGCTTGCAACACCCTCTGTTGAACCCATCTGTCCGTTACTTCATACCTTCTTCGAGGAAATCGCAACACAGCCTCGAACTTGACTGGTGAGCAGTGTTTCTGTAGTTCAGAAAAACGTGATTTATGTTCGTTTTTCCCTCTTTCCTTCAATCCAAGGGCTTTTATCTGACCAAAATCATTCCTTTTCAGATTCATATCATATCAAGGGATCATAGGCTCGAAACTTGGACGTTCCGAGTCCCGTTTGGGTAAGATCCGCTCTATTCATCGCTAATTGTCGAGTTTCGAACAAGTATGCGATGTTTAATCTAACCTACCTACTGTTTTGGAACAGTTTACAGCCTTTATATCTCCTGAGATTGTGGGTTACAGAATCGGTTTGGCTTTTGGGAAAAGCAAGGGTAAGTTTTGAACTTTTTAAAAGTTACGGTGCCGTTTCCGTAATTTCTGAAAAGTTACTAATACCCTATTTAATTCTGTAAAATCTCAGGTCCTTTATCAGATTATTTTGCTCAACCACGAATAAGCATTTCGTCGGATTAAGGCAAGTAGTTTGGTTCAATCAGTGCATTTCTGCAAATTTCGTGCCTTTTACGCAATTATTGCTTTTTGTGTCCGTTATAAGTTCCATGCTATGAGTTTGTGATAAATATGCAAGTTAGTTCAGTTTGTTGCTATTTATCAATTCCTTAATCTCACATAGCATGTCAACTCGAGTAATTATGATTTGATCCTATGGTTTGAGAAAATTACATTAAATGCCCGAACTTCCTAAAAAGCATGATTTGTCCATTTTGTTCCTTCATGCTAGTTAAGTATGGTATATTATTGGTTTTGAATATCCATGCTTGTCAGTTATATTATTTCGTGCACTTTAAAGATCTAAAGTGTACATTATGCTTTTGTGGTCACCTAGGATGTATTTGTGGATTGGTACTTATACGAGTTGTGTTATTATTATTGTTGTTGTTGTTGTTGTTATTGTTATTATGATGTGTCTTAAATAATGGAAAAAGGGTAAAGTCAGGTCAAGGTTCGGTTATACCTTGCTCTATAAACGTCTCATGAGATGCCCCTTCGAAATTGCAAATCTCTCGAATGGGTACATCTACCTAAGGGTAGTAGGTCATCCGCCCAGTATATGCGGCCGAGGCCGGTACCACTCGTCCTAAGTAAACGATAATGTTGTGTATATTGTGTTATTACTATTATTGTTGTACATTACTTACTAATAGGTGACCCACTTTCAGTGATGTTATATCATATTCTTTCCGTACTCGGAATATGATTCCCTAGGATCTCCGGATCCGCATCCCATTCAAACACTCGGTCCTTTTTGGATCATCCTGTTATTTTATTTTATATTAATCAAACGAGTCAGGTTCCACATAAATATTTACTCCTAATTTGTATTTTAGTCTACAATCACCAATACCCTTTTATGGTCAATGGGTGGTAGACGGAGTCTTGAACATTTTTACTTTCTGCTACTTGCTAGTCGTAAAAAGACTAACCGTCCTATTTTTCTCCTTTGGACGGTTGGGGTCCCTGGTCTGCATACTACACCTCAGTCGTCGACCCACAGGTTTAAGTAAACGGTCTTGAGGCGCTGAAGAATAAAAGATTGCATTGTTTTCAGTTTATTTGTGTTTTTGAATTAAGGTACAAACTTTTAGAATTTATGGGATTTATTTTATTCATTCCGCTGCTACTATTTGAATATTATTTCCGCTGTCGTTATTTCATTATTTTGGGTTATTGTACTTGGACCCCTTTGTTTGGGTAACTTATTTTATTTTAGAACATTATTTTATATTTAAGTCTTCCGCTTATTTAATATTTGTATTTTATCATCTTGTTTATGGGAGCATGGTTGCATGTCCCTATAAGCCTAAGGCGGTTACAAAGACATTAAAGTCTGCGTAATTGCTGGCGCTGCAACATCTCTTCAGTGTATTAAGAAGGGGTGTTACAAAGAATGGTCTATCAAGAATAATAGGGCTAGTAGGATCTTCAGCACAGTCTATAATAAGGAAATCTGCTGGAACAAAGAATTTACCAACCTGGACGGGGACATTCTCAACTATACCTGTAGGGATGACCACTGTATTGTTTGCCATGTATAGCTTGGCATCCATATGCTCTATGCATCCTATTTTTACCTTCCGCCAGATTGATAAGGGCATGATGCTCACACTTGCTCCTAAATCACACAGAGACTCATATTTATATTGTCCAAAACCCACAGTAACAGAAAACTTACCAGGGTCAGGTCTCTTTTCAAGGAAGTGGAGTACTTTGCATTTGCATGCGATCTCTGAGATGGATCGCTTCTTGCTCAGGATTTCCTTCAAAAATTTGACATATCCAGGCATCTCTTGCAGGGCTTCTGTAAAAGGAATAGAGATGTTCAGTTCTTGCAGCATATTAACAAACCGGTTAAACCTACCTGCAGTGGGATCTTTATGTGCTTTAGAAGGGAAAGGCAGTGGCTTTTTCTGCTTTGGAGCCAGATCAGACGTCGGAGGTGTTGCAGAGTCGTCGACCTCGGCTTGTTTTTCCTCGATCTCGACAAGGGCGTCCTCGAGATCGACTTGGGTTGTTGACTTCGAATTGCTGGGCTGTGCAGTGGAGTCCGAGCTCAGCTTCTGGTCTATGTCGAGCAGGTTCTTGTCGAGATCGAGTAGTGGCTCCTCGACATCGAGTTGCTTCTTTTCTTTGTCGAGTTGCTGCTCCGCCTTGTCTTGATGTTTCCCGACCTCTGGCTCGTGTAATTGATGCCTACTTCTGAGTTTGATAGCTGCGACGTGCCCGGTCTTCCCCTTAGGATTTGGTTCTGTTTGCCCAGGGAGCTGTCCGGATGGTCGTGGGATCTGTACAGCGATTTGTCCCATCTGAGTCTCTATCCCCCTTTTCCAGATGTCCAGTTCTCCAAGTTTTGTAGTGATGTTCTGGAACTGGTTGTTGATGGTGCCTTGAATCCTACGCATCTCCTTAAGGATCTGCTGTGGATCGTCCTTCTTTTGATCCCTTTCTGGATGTCCTGGAGCTCTGTAGGGTGGGGGTTTCTAGGGGGACCTTGGTTCCACTGTGGTTGATAGAACCTTTGATCTCCCATGTAGCGATTGGGACCCCCAGCGTAGGCTACCTCTTCACGTGTCTCTGCCATCCTGGCTTGCTCAGTGTGTAGGCACTCAGTAGTGGCGTGCCGCTGTGATCCGCATTCGATGCAAGGCTGATTGACAGACAGATATTTGACTTGCTTGAGGAGCTTGCGATTCTGGTCTCTGTAGAACTGCTCCCTGACATCCGGATCAATCTCCTTTGCTGGCTCATAGAGTGGCATAGATGGTGCTGGCCTGACATAGGAGTTCTCCTCATAGTTGGCAGTAGACCCATATTTGTTGTCATAATTGGTGAGCTTGTCTAGCACACCCCAGGCGTCAATTGGTGGCATCGTCAGATACTCATAGCGAGTATACTGGTTGATTCTGTCCTTAGTGACTTGGTCAAGAGAGTTGAAGAAGATCTCCTAAATGACGTAGGGTGGCTGTCCATGAGTAGGGCAAGATCGCAGCAGTTCTTTGTAGTGATTCAGGCACAACGAGAGTTGGATGCATATAATCCTCTGCAGTGGTTGGATATTGGGCAAGCTCAGCTTCTGCTTATTCCCTTGTTGCATTCTCAGCGGCGATAGCAGCATCTTTAGTGGCCAGTTCCATTGTAAGCCTCGCAATCAGCTGTTCTTGTGTCTCTGCGGCCGCCATGGCTCTTTGTAGTTTAGCTCTGATGTGTAGAAGGCATTCTGGTTCGTCTAAGCCGTCAAACTCAGGTGGTTGACCAGAACGGCGCATACACATGTAAAGTAACTCAAAGTAGATGTGAGATTTAACTACCTAAGGCGCGAATTATAGCTTCCTTGGCAACGGCGCCAATTTGTTGTATGAGGAAAATCGAGAATGCAAATATAAAATATGATTAAAGTAAAGCAAACCAGATTCTGTCCCTTGCAAATGATTACAAGACTTCCTCCCGATGCAGCAGTGGGAAGTCAGGATCGATCCACGAGGAAGCGTGTCAGCGGATCCTAGGCAGCGGAGAAATCTCACAAAGGTCGACAACAGGGGTCCTCGATCTCGACTAGGGTTAGTCGATAGAAGATCGGACAGTCGAACAGCGCAGCAGCAAGTACATGCGTTTTGGTCAAGATCGAGCAGAGGATATATTGTTAGGAGGAAATCGAGTATTCAAATAATAAAATAGAAATTAATCACAGCAAACCAGATTCCGTCCCTTGCAAAAAATTACAAGACTCCCTCCTGATGCAGCAGTGGGAAGTCAGGATCGATCCACGAGGAAGCGTGTCAGCGAATCCTAGGCAGCGGAGAAATCTCACGAACGTCGACAACAGTGGTACTCGACCTCGACTAAGGGTTAGTCGACAGGGGTCAGGCACAGTCGAACACAGTGCAACAGCAGTCACAGGCAGAGGCTCGTCGATGTCGACAAGGCCTACTCGATGTCGAGTAGAGTCTTCGTCGAGTTCGCTTTGCCTCGTCGAGTACCTGCACAAGTAAGCTACATCGACTTTGGGTCGAAGATCAGTAGTCGAGATCGAGTAGTGCTATTCGATCTCGAGTAAGACAGAAATTAAAACGAAAGAAAATAAATGCAAAGGCTTTGGGATTTCGAACTAAACTTAATATAAAAGGCTTCCAAGATTGGGGTTTGCAACAACGATAACCAAGCATGCATAAGGCAGAATCAAACAAATTATCATGTAAATCGCATCAAAGGACTAAGCTTTCGCCTTTTCCAACAATTAGACAACTCTTTCAAGAAACCCTAATTGTCTCTACTGATTTTATGTTTATAATCCAAGTTGTTAGCATGGATCTCCATTAGACGGGTAATAAACACATAAACAAGTAGGAAGATGCTCAAAACATGATAAAGGTTGGATCTTTACCTCAAACGCGCATGGCTATCGTTGGGCTCGCCCCAACTCACACATTGATTGGAAAGAAATAACAACTTGCATTAACTAAATTCAAAGCCTTTACAATCCTGGCAATCAACTCTCGTAAACTGCCAAAACCTTAAAACCTTCGAACTCCCTAAACCGTCTCTGTGGAACTACCTCTCTACTTCTCCTCTCTAGAATTGAATGAATAAAACTGAGCCCCATGGGCTTTATTTATAACCTTCTATTCCTTGCTACTCTAGGATAGAATATCTATATCTATATCTAAAACTATATCTAAAATGCTTAAGGATAAATAAAAGCGATAAAGAAATTAAATCTAAATATATCTAAATTGTCTCAAGTGGATAAAACTCTCTTCTATGATGTATCTTGATAAATTGGATAGATCTCGGATTACTCGACTTCCTTCGTGCCCAAGGAATCCCAACTCTACTCGGACTTGCTCACGTCGACGCGTTTCCAGATACGGGTCTACTCGACATCGACAAGGGCTCGTCGACATCGACTAGGATTCGTCGTCGAATGGTGGTCTCGGGTGACTCTGCTCGACAAGGCTCGGACATGGCTCCCGGGCGTCGTCGATCTCGACTAGGGCTCGTCGACATCGACCAGGGTACTTCCTTTCCGCTTTTGCGAGCCCTTCTTCCGCTGCAGCGAGTTCGTCGATCCGCAGGTGCGAGAGACCCCTTCCGCTGGAGCGAGTTGGCGAGCTTCGTCGTCTTGGTGCATCCCGCTGGCAGCGAGGATTTCCGCGGCAGCGAGAGGCTCACTGCAGCGAGGATTTCCGCGGCAGCGAGAGGCTCGCTGCAGCGAGTCTAGTCGCTGGCAGCGAATGCTGCCTGGTCGTCTTCGTCCTCGGCTTGTCTCTTCTTCTTGTCGACTCCGGGTGTGGCGCTGAGGTGTCGTCGATCTCGACTAGTGGTCCTCGAGATCGAGTATGGCTCCCCAGCTGGGTTGGTCTGGCTCTCGACGCAGCTCCTAGTCGACAAGGCCTGTGTTCGGATACGCTCGTCTAGATCGAGTAAGGCTTTCTCGAGATCGAGTAGCCTGGGCTCTCAGCTTGATTCGATTGGTTCCACTGCTTCTTTGACCTTGGACTTCTGTAGTGGTTTTCCGAGCTTTTTTGACCTTTCTTAGAATTGCTGTAAAACGTCTCGAATTCTGCAAATTTAAACAGAAACTGGTGTAGATTCCATAATTTGGCAAATAAACATAAACTACATAGATTCTGTACTAGCTAACCCAAATGTATGCAAAGTATGCAGAAAATGATATTAAAGTTACTGTAAAATATGGTAAATTCAGCTCACAACAAACACCCCATACTTAAGCTTGCTTGTCCTCAAGCAATACTTTTATCTGTAATTCAGGGGAAGAAATCGAAAATTCTCAACATATCAGATTCATTCTTATATAATCCAGCAGTTAATTACCATCATCGAAAAGGTACTATTGTCACAAATCCATGCATGTGCAATTATATCAAAGCAACATCTACTCACAAAAGGAGGGTTATGCAAAAACATTCATAAGTGACAAAGCATTAATAATCAAGATGACTTTAATTTAAGCTCAACTAAGGAGTAGATTTGGTAAAAGGCTAAAAGGTGGGCAGTTTTTGGCAATTTGGTGCTAATGATCCGGGGAAATGGAGTATTTTCAAATTGAATTTCCACATCCCTTCTCCATAATATTCATCACCTTTCATAATGCTTTTATCAGTAATAATGCTTTTACCTCTCTAACCTCAGCACTGCCTTCTCGCGAGTCGCAAACATGGGTGTCATGAATGACCCCGGATACTTAGTGCCTTAGACTCCTCACAATGTGTCCCATCTCTCCAAACTATTATCTCAGAGAGCAGGGTCAATCTACCTTTATCTTCTGAGGTGATTGGATTTTCTTTCACTCATTAAATTTTCCATATATTTCAAACAATTTCCTTCCAAACTCCAATAATGATAATAATCCCAACACAAACACCATGTAACATTATTCTCAACATAATCCCCGGATAAGGTAAAGAATGGAAAATATTTAGATCATGTGGAGCAATAATTGAAATAAGGCATATTATGGCTTTTGTGATGCATAAGCATAGGTAGGTCTAGGATTTCAAACAATGAGCATTATATGGAAATATAAAGTCATCCATCCTCTTATCATGCAACATGTCAAAAGCAATTTCAAAATTTACCTCATTTCATGGTTTTCAAGAAAATAATGCACTTCATTATGACTTCTCTTTACTAGGCAATTTCATGCTATATCTCTAATGAATCCAATTTTCCATCGTCGAGTCCAATATAAGCTTCCATGACATTATTCAAAATTTTCAATGGGGGTGATTTTTTCAAACTTTTTTTTGGAAAACTTCCATATAAGCATATAAATCAATAATGCATTCCAAAATAGCCATGTAGCAATTCAAAGAACTAAACTTTAAACATGCTCAGATCAAATATGGCAAATATGCACAAAGTAAGCCCTTCCCCCACCCCATACTTAAAACTTAAAGTGTCCCCACTGTATAAAAATTAAATAAAAACAAGAGTAAAGGAAGGAACTCACAGGATAAATCATCGAGGAAGGCAGATCAGTGCATGTCGAGTAGAGGTAGGCTTGTCGATCTCGAGGAGCCTCGTCTGCGTCTAGTGGTTTTCTGAAGTCGAGGAGCGTCTGGGCTTGTCGATGTCGAGTTGGCCTACTTGAGATCGAGTAGTGTCTAGGCTGCTCCTCCTTGTCGCCGTCGACTTGGCCTTCGTCGATTTTGACTGTTTTTCAGGGACTTCTTATTCCACTTTTCGCGATTCTTTTATGCTAGCCGACCTAAAAGTGTTAGATTGCACACAAAAACAAGACTATCCACATGAAGTATTTTAAAAGACATAAAACCCTAAAAACAAAAATTTCAAAAGTCCCAAAAAAATCATAAAGTTTTATATACATGCTCTAGATTTTAGAGTCGCTAGGTCGACTTCTCCGTTTGCGCTCAAGGACCATTATTGTGGGGCCCGCTCATGCTTGGACCTTCTCCTGAATCATCTAGGTCCTGATGGTAGTATGCAAGCTCAATTGACAGGTTGTTGCTTGCATCATCTCCCTTCTTCTTCTTCCTTCCAGCTCTCAGTTTTCGCAGATTCTCTTGCCACGGCGTCTTGTCTCCCCTTAAATCATTGATAATTTTCTTTATGGACTGAGGGGGAGTAGGATTCATACCTGAACTTGCCTTTTTGGACCCAAAACAGGAATCTTTGGGCTTGGGGCTAGTCGACATCGAGTACAGCTGGTCGACTTCCAGTACAGGGACCCCATACTTAGGCTTTTGGCAAGTTTCTGGCTCTGCAGTGGTTGTCGAGATCGACAAAGTCTTGTCGACATCGAGTACGTCCTTTGTCGAGATCGAGTAGCCTTTGTCGATCTCGAGTACAGTGTTGGCTCCTTTCTCCGCTGGTTGCTTGGTCCCGTGGTTGCTGATGCTTTTCACCTCCAGCCATGAAATTTCCTCTTTTGCAGGGCCAAAGGAGAAATCCAAAACCTCATCGCCTATGGTGAAGGTGAGTGATCTATTCTTGACACTTATTTTGGCATCTGCAGTAGCTAAGAATGGTCTACCAAGAATAATAGGGCTAGTAGGATCTTCAGCACAGTCAATGATAAGGAAATCAGCTGGAACAAAGAATTTACCAACCTGGACAGGGACGTTCTCAACTATACCTGGAGGGATGACTACTGTATTGTTTGCCATGTATAGCTTGGCATCCACATGTTCTATGCATCCTATCTTTACTTTCCGCCAGATTGATAAAGGCATGATGCTCACACTTGCTCCTAAATCGCACAGAGACTCATATTTATATTGTCCAAAACCCACAGTAACAGAAAACTTACCAGGGTCAGGTCTCTTTTCAGGGAAGTGGAGTACTTTGCATTCGCATGCGATCTCCGAGATGGATCACTTCTTGCTTAGGATTTCCTTGAGAAATTTGACATATTCAGGCATCTCTTGCAGGGCTTCTGTAAAAGGAATAGAAACATTCAGTTCTTGCAGCATATTAACAAATCTGGTAAACCTACCTGCAGTGGGATCTTTCTGTGCTTTTGAAGGGAAAGGCAGTGGCTTTTTCAGTTTCGGAGCCTGAGCAGCCGTCGGAGGTGCTGCAGAGTCGTCGACGGCCACCAGACGCTGCTCGTCGATCTCGACCACGGGCTCCTCGACATCGAGTAGGGTGGTTGACCTGGAGTTGCTGGTCTGCGCAGCGGAGTCCGAGCTCAGCTTTTGGTCTATGTCGAGTAGCGGCTTGTCGATGTCGAGTACACCTTCCTCGAGATCGAGTTGGCTGTGCTCTGTGTCGAGTTGCTGCTCTGCCTTGCTTTGCTATTTTCCGACCTCTGGCTCGTGTAATTGATGTCCACTCCTGAGTTTGATAGCTGCGACGTGTCTGGTGTTCCCCTTAGGATTTGGTTCTGTTTGCCCAGGGAGTTGTCCGGACGGTCGTGGGATCTGTGCAGCGATCTGACCCATCTGCGTCTCTATTCCCCTTTTCCAGATGTCTAATTCTCCAAATTTTGTAGTGATGTTCTGGAATTTGTTGTTGATGGTGCCCTGATTCCGACGCATCTCCTCAAGGATCAGCTGCAGATCATCCTTCCTTTGATTCCTCTCTGGATGTCCTGGAGCTCTGTATGGTGGGGGATTCCTAGGAGGACCTTGGTTCCATTGTGGTTGATAGAACCTTTGATCCATGTGTCGATTTGGACCCCCAGCGTAGGCTGCCTCCTCATGTGTTTCTGCTATCCTGACTTGCTCGGTGCGTGGGCACTCAGTAGTGGTGTGCCTCTGTGATCCGCATTCGATGCAAGGCTGGTTGACAGATAGATATTTGACTTGCTTGAGGAGCTTGCGATTCTGGTCTCTGTAGAACTGCTCCCTGACATCTGGGTCAATCTTCTTTGCTGGCTCATAGAGTGGCATTGATGGTGCTGGCCTGGCGTATGAGTTCTCCTCATAGTTTGTAGGAGCCCCATATTTGTTGTCGTAGTTAGTGAGCTTTTCTAGCACACCCCATGCGTCGCTTGGTGGCATCGTCAGATACTCATAGCGAGTATAATGGTTGATCCTATCCTTAGTTATTTGATCAAGAGAGTTGAAGAAGATCTCTTGAATGACGTAGGGTGGCTGTCCATGAGTAGGGCAAGATCGCAGTAGTTCTTTGTAGCGTTCCCATGCCTTTGCCAGCGGTTCCCCTTGCTTCTGTTTGAAGGCGGTGATTTTCTGACGAAGAAGTGCTGTTTTGGCGGGTGGGAAGTATTTGTTCAGGAACTCTTGCTCTACTTGAGCCCAGGTGGTGAGAGATCTCGGCTTCAGCCCTTCAAGCCACTTCAGTGCAGGTCCAGCGAGCGACCAACATAAAGATTTCATCTTGACATATTCCAGAGTTGTACCTTCAGCAAGAGTACGACACATATCATGAAAGTTAGTAATATGTTCAAGAGGGCACTCATTAAATTTGCCATAAAAAGCATTATTTTTAAGCTCTATCAAAAATTGAGTGCGAATTTCAAAAGAGTTATCAGGGATTAGAATCGCCGATTCAGGCACGACGAGAGCTGGATGCATATAATCCTCAGCAGTAGTTGGATATTGGGCAAGCTCAGCTTCTGCTTGCCTCGCGCGCTCAGCTTCTTGTTCCCTCGCTGCCCTTTCATTGGCGATAGTTGTATCCTTTGTGGCTAGTTCCCTTGTAAGCCTTTCGATCATTTTCTCTTGTGTTTCAACGGCCGCCATTATCCTTTTGAGTTTAGAGTGGATGTGTAGGTAGCGCTCCGGTTCGTCTAAGGCGTCAAACTCAGGTGGTAGACCAGAACGACGCATACACCTGCGAAGTAACTCAAAAGAAGATGTGAGATTTAACTACCTAAGGCGCGAATGATAGCTTCCCCGGCAATGGCGCCAATTTGTTGTTAGGAGGAAATCGAGTATGCAAATAATAAAATAGAAATTAATCACAGCAAACCAGATTCCGTCCCTTGCAAATAATTACAAGACTCCCTCATGATGCAGCAGTGGGAAGTCGGGATCGATCCACGAGGAAGCGTGTCAGCGGATCCTAGGCAGCGGAGAAATCTCACGAACAACGACAACAGTGGTACTCGACCTCGACTAAGGGTTAGTCGACAGGGGTCAGGCACAGTCGAACACAGCGCATCAGCAGTCACAAGCAGAGGCTCGTCGATGTCGACAAGGCCTACTCGATGTCGAGTAGAGTCTTCGTCGAGTTCGCTTTGCCTCGTCGAGTACCTGCACAAGTAAGCTACATCGACTTTGGGTCGAAGATCAGTAGTCGAGATCGAGTAGTGCTATTCGATCTCGAGTAAGACAGAAATTAAAACGAAAGAAAATAAATGCAAAGGCTTTGGGATTTCGAACTAAACTTAATATAAAAGGCTTCCAAGATTGGGGTTTGCAACAACGATAACCAAGCATGCATAAGGCAGAATCAAACAAATTATCATGTAAATCGCATCAAAGGACTAAGCTTTCGCCTTTTCCAACAATTAGACAACTCTTTCAAGAAACCCTAATTGTCTCTACTGATTTTGTGTTTATAATCCAAGTTGTTAGCATGGATCTCCATTAGACGGGTAATAAACACATAAACAAGTAGGAAGATGCTCAAAACATGATAAAGGTTGGATCTTTACCTCAAACGCGCATGGCTATCGTTGGGCTCGCCCCAACTCACACATTGATTGGAAAGAAATAACAACTTGCATTAACTAAATTCAAAGCCTTTACAATCCTGGCAATCAACTCTCGTAAACTGCCAAAACCTTAAAACCTTCGAACTCCCTAAACCGTCTCTGTGGAACTACCTCTCTACTTCTCCTCTCTAGAATTGAATGAATAAAACTGAGCCCCATGGGCTTTATTTATAGCCTTCTATTCCTTGCTACTCAAGGATAGAATATCTATATCTATATCTAAAACTATATCTAAAATGCTTAAGGATAAATAAAAGCGATAAAGAAATTAAATCTAAATATATCTAAATTGTCTCAAGTGGATAAAACTCTCTTCTATGATGTATCTTGATAAATTGGATAGATCTCGAATTACTCGACAATGCTCCTAGTCGACAAGGCCTATGTTCGGATACGCTCGTCTAGATCGAGTAAGGCTTTCTCGATATCGAGTAGCCTGGGCTCTCAGCTTGATTTGATTGGTTCCGCTGCTTCTTTGACCTTGGACTTCTGTAGTGGTTTTTTGAGCTTTTTTGACCTTCCTTAGAATTGCTGTAAAACGTCTCGAATTCTGCAAATTTAAACAGAAACTGGTGTAGATTCCATAATTTGGCAAATAAACATAAACTACATAGATTCTGTACTAGCTAACCCAAATGTATGCAAAGTATGCAGAAAACGATATTAAAGTTACTGTAAATATGGTAAATTCAGCTCACAACAGGGTACTCGAGATCGAGTAAACTTTTTCGACGTCGGGTTGGCTTTGTCGAACACCTGCACACGATAACCAGAAAACTAAAATGAAACAAAGTAAATGCAAAGGCTTTGGGATTCGAACTAAACTGTATGTAAAAGACTTCCAAGATTGGGGTTTGCATCAACGATAACCAAGCATGCATAGGGAAAGAATTAAAACAGATAATCATGTGGATTGCATCAAAGGACTAAGCTTTCGCTTTTTCCAACAATTAGACAACTCTTTCAGGAAACCCTAATTGTTTCTACTGATTTTATGTTTCCAATTCAAGTTGTTAGCATGGACCTCCATTAGATGGGTAATAAACACATAACAAGTAGTAGATGCTCAAAACATGATAATAGTTGGATATTTACCTCACACACGCAGGGCTATCGTCGGGCTCGCCCCAACCCTAGAAGTGGGTGGACTACTCGCACATTCATTGCAACCTCAGACATTGATTGAAAGGAAATAACAACTTGCATTAAACTAAATTCAAAGCCTTTACAATCCCGGCAATCCAACTCTCGTTGAATGCCAAAACCCTAAAACCTTCGATCTCCTAAACCGTCTCTGTGAACTACTTCTCTACTTCTGAATTGAATGATTCTAAAATTAGCCTCATGGGCTTTATTTATAGCTTTCTAATCCTTGCTATTCAAGGATAGAATATCTCTATCTCTATCTAAATCTATATCTAAAAGCTTAATGATAAATAAATGCAACAACATAATTAAATCTAATAAAGGGAATTATATCAAAAAGTCTTCAAGTGGATAAATCTCTCTTCTTCATGATAGATGTTGATAGATCGGATAGAACCGGCAATCTTCGGCTCCAAGGATTCCCACATCGAGTAGGACTGCCCAACGCGTTACGCGGCTTCTGGAAGCTTCCTAGATCTCGAGTAATTCGACTCGATCTCGAGTAACTCGGACGTCGATTTCAGTGGCTCGGTGTCTCGGGTTGCTGGTCCTCGACGTGGCTCGGACGCTGGCTTCGGATGTTTGTCGATCTCGAGTAACTTCCTCGTCGACTTTGCTGGCTCGGTCATGTCGGGTAGCTTTCTTCGACCTTGCTCGGACATAGGCTCACAGGTTTGTCGACATCGAGGAAAGTCCTCGATCTCGAGGAAGGTGTTCGGGCGCCCGGTCGGGTAACTTCTCCTCGGTCTCCTCGGGCAAGCTTTCCTCGACTCCGTGTGGTCTTTGGTGCTTTGTCGATCTCGAGTTAATAACTTGATCTTGAGTAACGTGGTGGAGTCAGGTTCTTCGTCTCCAGCTTCTCGACAAGGGCTACTCGATCAGTGCAGGTGCCTAGACATGGGTTGTCGAGATCGGCTAGGGTTAGTTAACATCGAGTTGGCTTAAGATTCCGTCCTTGCTTCTTGGTTTTCTCCCGAAATGACTCCATATTCTGCAATATTAAACCGAAACTTATGTAGATCTCCATTTCTGACAAATAAGCATATACTACATAAATTTGACATATTCCCAACCCGAAATATGCAAAATGTAAAGAATATGGAACTAAAATATGCATAAACACATGGCTACTTTAGAGACATCAACCATATAATGTGATTGTTGATTTACTACTGTTTATTGCCTCCATGTGCGTAATGGGTTCTCACTCTAGATGTTTTCCATATATAGCTTGAGCTTACAATAAGATCCTTTACCATTTCCTATAGATGAATACAAATCAAAACTATCTAGCTTAGTTAGTACTGGACAAAAGCAATGAGTATGGTCTTTGATTTGTATATTCCATTTTGGGTAAAGTGTTTTTTTTATTCCAATTTCCAAGTTATATTCCATTTTAGTGTTCAATTGCAAGTTATAATGTATTAATCAATCAGTCTAGAGTCAATCTACATGTTATAGAGTTACCTTGATGTACTAATCAATATAGGGAATGTCGATGATTATAATATTGAAGACTCCACCTTGATTATAAGATCTTGAGAACTAACGTGTAGGTGATCTAAAGGATGATGAAAGACAAAAGGCTGGGTTTCAAGGTCTTGAAATCCAGACTAAAATGTTTGGATGCGTTTTTATACGTTTATCTATTGACTTGTTTTTTTTACAGGAAATGATTTGAGTGCAACTTTGTTGGGCCTAACTATATCATGGGCTTCACTTTGGGCCACGATATTCGATTTGATCTTAACCTATATAAATGTTTCTCCCCTAACCCATTTTGTGTGTTAGATGTATTATGTATGTTTCTTAAGGATATCATGTGTCATACAAGGAAAGATCCGATCCATATCTGATCATGCATGATCATGAAGAAGATTGAAGACACAACCTTGGAAAGCACACAAACGAAAGGAATTCAAATAGTTTGGAAAGGTTTTGAATTTCTAATGGCCTTCCCTCCAAGGAAACCTCGAAGGCATTTGGTTATATAAAGACGAAGGCAAAAGGACTACAATCACCTAAGCAAGCACTCGAGCAATCATAGCATCCTAAAGCATTCGTCATTCCAGTTTCTCTCTTACGTTCTCCTAAAGCCTAAGTGTTGTTTATTGTTTGAGGGTTGAAGGAAACACTAGCACTTATTGTACAAGTCATTCATCTTACACTTAGAATATTTTATACTCGATCAAACACACTTGGTGTGTGGTGTGAGCTTTTAATTCACTTGTAAGGTTGAGAGTTAGAATAGAAGCGGTGAGGCTTTGTATAGAGAAAGGGTTGTTTCTCTAGGAAGTTCTAGGCTCAAGAGAAGTGAAATAAGAAGTGGTTGAATCCTACGGGTTGGATAACCCTAGGTGGGGGCGTAGGCCAAGTTCGTTCCGAAACTCGTTAACAATTCGTATGTTCATCTTTTACATTCCGCATTTACGTTATCTTATTCGATCTCAGTTTGTCAAGTCCTGGTAGGCTATATCAAGGTCTTGACAAGTTGCTTTAAATTTATTTAGTTGTGAAAATTATTTATACTCTATTCATCCCCTCTTCTAGAGTATTATTCATCGTCTTATAGACTCTTCAATTGGTATCAGAGCTTGGCTCGGTGCTTTTTGATCTAACAATCTTGTAAGTTTTCAGCATGTCTACCATAGGTAATGGAGGATTTGCTCAAGGGAGATCAACCAACAGACCTCATCTGTTTTGTGGCAACAACTTTGTCCACTGGAGATCACTAATGTAGATGTTCATCATTGATCAAGACCTTGAGCTATAGGACCTTGTCAAGAAAGGGCCACACGTTCCAATGAAGACTGTCGATGGAAAAGAAGTGGAGAAAACCGAAGCTGAATTCGATCAAACCGACCTAGTGAACATTGCTAAGAATTGCAAAGCCATGAATCTGCTTTACTGTGCTCTTGATGCAAATGAATTTAACAGTGTCTCAGCTTGCAAAAGTGCCAAGGAAATTTGGGACAAGCTTGTAGTCACATATGAGGGCACCATTCATGTCAAGGAAAGTAAGATCATCATCTTTCTTAGACAATACGAGCTATTCAAGATGAATCCTGATGAGTCAGTGAAGGAGATGTTCACGAGATTCACTCAAATTGTAAACAACCTAGACTCACTTGGAAAAACCTTCTCCAACCTAGATAAAGTTAGGAAGGTTCTTAGGAGCCTCCCAAAAGCCAAATGGGGTCCCAAGGTTACTGCAATTGAGGAAGCTCAAGATCTCACAACAATTCCATTAGATGATCTTCTCGGAAAACTTATTACTCATGAGATGATACTAAACGAGGAAGATGGAGAAGTACCTTCAACAACAAAGAACCTTGCTCTCAAAACTAAGAAAGATCAATCACAATCTGAGAGTGATGAATCTGACGACGAGGATGATCCCTTTGCTCTCATCACACGGGGATTAGCTCGAATTCTGAAGATGAAAAAGCAATTCTCCAACAGAGAAAATGTCGAATCATCTAGATTCAGAGGTAAGTCTCCCAACTTCTCAAAGGAACCAAAAGTGCTAACATGCTTTGAGGGTGGCGAGACAGATCATCTCGTGAAAGAATGTTCTATGAAGAAAAGAAACAAGTTCAAAAGAAATGAGCAAAAGAGAAAGGCTATGCTCGCCACCTGGAGTGACTCAGATTCATCAAGTGACTCAGACACTGAAAAAGAGCAGGCAAATCTCCGTCTCTTGGCTGAACACGAAGGTTCCCAAAATCAAGACCTTGAACAAGTGGTATGAAACTTAATGTCCAGCCCCCCCCCCCCCCCCCCCCCCCCCCCGATGTTCTTTCTGATGTTCTAAGAAATATGATTTCTAATGAAGAAGCTTACAACAGTGAAATCAACACCTTGAATGAAAACCTGAAAGATCAACAGAAATGTATTAGTGATATGTCGCTGGAAATGAAAAATCTTGAAACTTCTCGGTCGACCATTGACATTAAAGTCAAGACCTTGAGCTCAGAGAATTCTGATCTCAAGCAAAGCCTCTCGTCTCTAAATAATTGTAATGATGTTTTAGAGAAGGAGAAGGCAAAGCTAACCGATAAGTGTAAAGACCAGCAGACTTCAATTATACAGTTCGCTAGATCTAAAGCCAATCTTGACAAGATGTTGGGTGAACAACAACTCTCTATTAATAGAAGTGGTATTGGCTACAACAAGAATTTTCCAAAGAAACCTAGTACCACTTTTGTTAAGGCTAAAGGTCATTGGCGTTCACCTACTTGTTTTTACTCCTGCAAGAAAGGTCATGTAAAGGAAACTTGTCCATATAGACGAAAAGATCCCCACATCATTAGAAACACATTTCCAGATCGACTTAATGAGAAGATAAAACAAGTTTGGATTCCTAAGGGGACAAGACTACCTAATATGGTCTATCCTCATTATGAATCTAAAACTATATATTGGTCTAGCCGGAAAGGATGATGTTTGTCTTGCAGGATATCACCAAAAACAAGGAGCCAAAATGGATAATGGACAGTGGATGCTCACGACACATGAGTGGAAAGAAATATCTATTTCAAGATCTTAACGAGCAAACCACTGGAACAAATACTCTTGGTGATAAAGGGAAGTGTAACATTATTGGTATCGGTAATATTGATAATTCAAAAAGCTAAGGATGTATATCTTGTTGATGGATTAAAATATAACCTCGTAAGTGTTTCTCAGTTGTGTGACAAAGGAAACAAAGTGGGATTTGACAGACACAAGTGCGAAGTCATGAATGAAGAGACTGGTGATCTGATCCTCACTGCTCACATGCACAATAACACTTATGCAGTAAACGCTAACCACATTACAGGTACAAAACTCAAGTGTCTCAAGGCCTTGACAGAAGATCCCAGTCTATGGCATAGAAGACTAGGTCATGTAAGCATGCACACCCTCAATAAACTTAAAGCAAGAGATCTTGTTCGAGGATTGCCTGACCTGAACTTCAAGAAAGAAGAACTATGCAATGCATGTACAAGAGGTAAATATACACGTGGTTCCTTCAAACCCAAAAAGGTTGTAAGTTCCTCTCGCCCTCTTGAGTTGTTACATATGGACTTGTGTGGACCTATGCGCGTCAAATCTCCAAAGGGTAAATAATACATCCTAGTTATCATTGATGATTTCTCTCGTTTTACTTGGATTTCATTTTTAAGAGAAAAATCAGAGGCTATGTTCGAATTTTCCAAACTTTGTAAGGAGTTGCAGACCTTGAAAAACATACCTATTATCTCCATTAGGAGTGATCATGGTAGAGAATTTGATCAACCTAAATTTGATTTGTTTTGTGCCAAATATGGAATTTCTCACAACATTTCAGCTCCTAGGACTCCTTAACAAAACGGAGTTGTGGAACGAAAGAACCGCACTTTGGAGGACATGTCTAGGACAATGCTTTTGGAAAATGGTTTGCCAAAGTATTATTGGGCAGAGGTTGTTAACACAGCTAACTATATTTTGAAAAAGACTCCTTATGAACCTTTCAAAGGAAGAAAGCCTAGCATTTCCTACGTACTTTAAACCTTTTGGATGTACTTGCTTTGTTCATAACAATGGCAAAGATAACCTTGGGAAGTTTGACGCACGTAGTGATGAAGGTATCTTCCTTGGTTATTCTACTAATAGCAAAGCTTATAGAATTTATAACAAGCGCACCAAATTGTTGAGGAGAGTATCCATGTGGTTTTCGACGAAAGCAATAATGGTGTGTTAAGTGAATGTTTTGCAGATCTCAATCTAAATCACCATGATTTGGATGGAGAAGAAGAGGACAAGACTGAGAACAAGCAGGACCAAGAAAGAAACATGCAAGAACAAATCCAAGATACTAACGAGCTATCTCAAGACCTTGAGAAGGAACTACATAATTTGGATATAGTTAATCAGGAATCCAACTCTCAAACTGTCGTTCAAGACCTTGAAGAAATGGCTGCTACTGTCTCGAATGATCAAGGCCTAAAGCAACGAAAGTTGAAACATGCATCTTCACACTTAGCTCAAGACATCATATCAGATCCATCCTCTCGTATACAAACTCGATCGAGATTAAAGAATCTGTGTGCTTTCTATGCGTTTGTCTCTCTTGTAGAACCAAAAACCCCAGCTGAAGCACTCAAAGACTCGGACTGGATCACGACCATACAAAGTGAGTTAAATGAGTTTGAAAGGAATAAGGTATGGACTCTCCAACCTAGACCAAAGCACCCATCAGTCATTGGAACTAGATGGGTGTTCCGGAATAAGCTGGACGAAGCAGGCAAAATCATTCGAAACAAAGCAAGGCTTGTTGTTCAAGGATACAATCAAGAAGAAGGTATAGACTACGAGGAGACATTTTCTCCCGTAGCAAGGTTAGAAGCCATACGTATATTACTTGCTTTTGCATCTTTTATGGGTATCAAGCTATTTCAAATGGATGTCAAATGTGCATTTCTAAATAGGTTCTTGGAAGAGGAAATTTATGTTGCTCAACCTCCATGTTTCGAAAGTGAAGAATTTCCAAATCATGTTTATAAATTGGACAAAGCTCTTTGTGGTCTCAAACAAGCCCCAAGAGCTTGGTATGAGAGACTGTCCAAATATCTTCTTGAAAATGGTTTTCAAAGGGGGTTGATTGACAAAACTCTCTCTATCAAAACCCATGGAAATGACCTTTTGATTGTTCAAATATATGTTGATGATATATTATTTGGTGCTACTAACAACTCTCTTTGCAAAGAGTTTTTTGAGATTATGTGCAGGGAATTTGAAATGAGCCTCATGGGAGAATTAAACTTCTTTCTCGGTCTACAAGTTCATCAAACAAATAAGGGAATCTTTATAAATCAAAGGAAATACACAAGGGATTTGCTTAAGAAATACAAGATGGAACAATCGAAGGTAGCAAAGACCCCTATGAGCTCCACACTCTCCCTTGATCAAGATAAGAATGGTAAGAATGTGAACCAAAAAGAGTATAGAGGTATGATTGGTTCACTCCTCTACCTTACTGCTAGTAGACCAGATATAATGTTCAATGTCTGTATGTGTGCTGGATTCCAAGCTGACGCTAAAGAATCTCATCTTGTTGTTGCGAAAAGGATTTTCAGATATCTGAATGGATCTCAAGAACTTGGGCTCTGGTATCCCAAGCAGAGTAACTTTAATCTAACATGCTATTTAGATGCAGATTTTGCAGTCTATAAGGTTGATAGAAAAAGCACTTCAAGATGCTGCCAACTTCTAGGATTTTCCTTGATCAGTTGGCACTCCAAAAAATAAAATTTAGTGGCCTTATCAACTGTAGAACCCGAGTACATTGTTGTTAGTGCATGTTGCTCTCAGATTCTTTGGATAGCATAACAACTCAGAGATCTTGGGATTGATCTAAAAGGTATCCCTATAAAATGTGATAATACGAGTGCTATTTCCCTTACTAAGAATCATGTGCAACACTAAAAAAACCAAGCACATTGATGTGAGATATCATTTTATAAGAGATCATGTGGAGAAAGGTGATGTATCAATATCCTTCGTATCTACTGAATTTCAGTTGGCTGATATTTTCACTAAACCACTTCCTAAAGATCGCTTTAACTTCATTAGATTGGAGTTGGGTATGCTTAACAGGGAAGCACTTTCGTAGGGGGAGTAATCACTCCCTTTGCGAAAGTAAAAGATTCAATTGACATCTCAAGACCTTGACTTCATAGGGTCACGAGATGCTCATCCGAATAATATTATATTGGATCAAATTCTGTTGGTATCTTATGGATATGTGACAGAATATTTCTTTTACTATTTATTTCAAAATTCGGTTATCAAATCTTTTATTTTTATCCCTTTTTAAAATTGATTCAAAATCTTTTTATTTTATGCAAGTGGGTGTGACTCCTTGGTTGTAAAAAATCCGGTTGATCATTACTTACTGTTGAGAGAATTAATTGAAATTGTACTTGCTGATTTGAAAAGGAGGGAGACGATTCAGTTTCTATTTTTCTTTCTTTAAAAATCCATCATTCTCCTTGTCAAATCCACTATCCTTTTCACTCTCTATGTGCTCTCTCTCTCACTCTCCGATTTCCAAAAACCCCTTTTCTCATACCCAAAAATGGTGGGATCCAAGCGCTTATCAGCTTCCCCATCTTCTGCTCCGTCTGCTAAATGATACAAGATGCCGACTAACAAGGGCAAGCAGATTATGGAGGAACCTGAAGAACATTCCGAGGATTCCAGCGAGAACTCCTCCTCTCCGCCACCACTGATCAGAAAATCCAAAGGCAAAACACCGGCCACATCTGCTCCTGCTCGACATCCTCAGGTATCATCTGGCATTTTCCCTAACTGGTTTTGCTCTAAAGAAGTTGCAGAGTCCTAGAAACAGGACTTTTGCAACCGAAGGTTTTGCTTCTACGATGCTGTCGATTTCTCCCTCCTTCAATCCATGCCCTTGTCATGCGTCTCCCTTCTCAAATCAACCTGCTTCTGGTCTATCCTCAACCCTGGTAATTTCACCTACCCCTAGCTTACTCCCCTATTCTATGCCAATCTTATTGTTCATCGAGTAAATGGAACCCTAACCCTCGTATCCAAGCTCAAAAACACCCGAATCTGTCTCTCTCCCAGTAGCCTTGCTCTCATCCTTGATCTTCCCAGTGAAATCCCCATAAAAGAGTTCCCAAGTCGATTCGAGTGTCTCTCACGAGCCGGGATGAGTTCTTCCTGAAATCTCAAGGCCCGGAATCTTCATCTTCTCTCAAGACGACTCACACTGCTCTGAACCTTCAAGCAAAACTTATCTTTACCATTCTGGCTCGTTGCATTTTCCCACGTATCAATTCTAGAGAACTGGTGATCGAGAATCTTCTCGAAATCCTTTTTCTAATTATGAACGGATATGAGCCTCATTTTCCCAAGCTAATCCTCGATTATATGAGTCATGTCTCTACCTCCTCTCGACCCATGCCATTACCTTATGCAAACCTTTTGCCCAAAATCTTTGAAGCCTTTGATGTCGACACATCAGGAGAAGAAAAGCAAACCTGCAGTGGCAGCATTGATGAGAACTGCCTCGAGAGATTGGGGGTTGCTAGAAATCTGAAGGGACAGTGGTTTTTAAGAAAAGATTCGAAAGGAAAAAATGTTGCTAATTCCAATGTGAACAGGGATAGATTGGTTGCTGTGGAAACTGAAATTCAAGACCTTAGGTTTGATCTGAGCAGAATGTGGTCCGATGTGGTTATTCGCTAGGATCAGACCCATGAGCTACTCTCTATGGTTGATTGCAAGCTGGACTAGATGATACTTTTGAATGCTCTGACCTACACTACTATAGGTTCTATCATGACATTGGATTCAGAGGTTTTTGATCATGTTTGAGAAAAGACTAGCAATGTCATCTTGAACTGTGAAAACTAGGTGAAGAAAAGGCCTATTATGCGCCCCACACACAAGGAACCCACCATTCTCACTATTGAGCAGTATGGTGTGGTCAAGAAGTACAAGGATGTGGAGATGCAGAGACAACTTGCTGAGATGGAGAGGAGCAATATCACGAAGAAAGCTATGGAGAGGTGGCAGAAGAAGTACATGGACAATGTTATGAGGAAGTACCTTCCGCCCAACAAGCAATACCCCACTTTCGGAGAATGGTGTGAGGAAGGTGATGGCATTGCTCCTCCAGAAGATCCCGCAGCTTCTAACGCCCCTGGAACATCCTCAGCTGCTGAACCATCTTCTGTTAAGGCAACCAAGAAGTATCTAAGGAGCAAGAAGAAGAAGCATGCAGATGGGGAATTCGACTCAAGGCCTTGACTTCCCACCCTCTCTATCCTGTTTTCTTAAAACTCTCTTTTTACTAATGGCCTTTTAAAACTTCTGGCTTATGGTTGTTGTTTTCAGACATTTCCACCTCTCTACCCTTTTGTTGGAAGACAAAAAGGGGGAGAATGTTTTGGTATTAGCCGCGTTTTGGCACTGTTTCATTGGTGTTAGACGTTTTTAAAACTTAGATGATCCAAACATTTTATGCTCATATTATATAATATGCCTATATTTTATATAGTGGTTGCTGGTACTATATTATGAATTCTGAAACAAGTTTTGTCTTCCATCAAGGGGGAGATTGAAGACTCCACCTTGATTATAAGATCTTGAGAACTAACGTGTAGGTGATCTAAAGGATGATGAAAGATAAAAGACTGGGTTTCAAGGTCTTGAAACCCAGACTAAAATGTTTGGATGCGTTTTTATACTTTTATCTATTGACTTGTTCTTTTTACAGGAAATTATTCGAGGCCAACTTTGTTGGGCCTAACTAAATCATGGGCTTCACTTTAGGCCATGATATTCGATTTGATCTTAACCTATATATTTGTTTCTCTCCTAACCTATTTTGTGTGTTAGATGCATTATGTATGTTTCTTAAGGATATCATGTGTCATACAAGGAAAGATCCGATCCATATCTGATCATGCGTGATCATGAAGAAGATTGAAGACACAACCTTGGAAAGCACACATGCAAACGGAAGGAATTCAAATAGTTTGGAAATGTTTTGAATTTCTAACGGCCTTCCCTCCAAGGAAACCTCGAAGACATTTGACTATATAAAGACGAAGGCAAAAGGACTACAATAACCTAAGCAAGCACTCGAGCAATCATAGCATCCTAAAACATTCGTCATTCCAGTTTCTCTCTTACATTCTCCTAAAGCCTAAGTGTTGTTTATTGTTTGAGAGTTGAGGGAAACACTGGCACTTATTATACAAGTCATTCATCTTACACTTAGAGTATTTTATACCCGATCAAACACACTTGGTGTGTGGCGTGAGCTTTTATTTCACTTGTAAGGTTGAGAGCTAGGATAGAAGGGGTGAGGCTTTGTATAGATAAATGGTAGTTTCTCTAGGAAGTTTTAGGCTCAAGATAAGTGAAATAAGAAGTGCTTGAATCCTACGGGTTGGATAACCCTAGGCGGGGACGTAGGCCAAGTTCGTGCCGAACCTCGTTAATAATTCGTGTGTTCATCTTTTACATTCCGCATTTACGTTATCTTATTCGATCTCACTGTGTTAAGTCCTGATAGGATATATCAAGGTATTGACAAGTTGCTTTAAATTTATTTAATTGCGAAAATTATTCATACTCTATTCACCCCGCCCCCCCCCCCCCCCCCCCCCGTCCCCCCTTCTAGAGTATTATTCATCGCCTTAAAAACTCTTCAAATATTCCAATGCCGCTTCGCATAACTGGTGCACTGTTGATAGGAGGATATCGAGTATGAGATATAACAAAATAAATCAAACCAGATTCTGCCCACGCAAATAATTACAAGACCTCCTCCTGATGCAACAACGGGAAGTCAGGATCGATCCACGAGGAAGCGTGTCAGCGGATCCTAGGCAGCGATGGAATATCATGGTCAGAAGTCGACAACAGGGTCCTCGATCTCGACTAGGGTAGTCGATAGAAGATCAGGCTAGTCGACCAGCGTAGCAGTCGCAGGCAGAGGCTACTCGATATCGACGAGGGGCTACTCGATGTCGAGTACAGTCCTTGTCGACTTCGGGTTGGGCTCTTCGAGTTCCTGCACAAGTAAGCTACAACGACTTTGGGTCGAAGATCAGTAGTCGAGATCGACGAGTGCTATTCGATCTCGAGTAAGACCGAGACTAAAACGAAATAAAATAAATGCAAAGGCTTTGGGATTTTGAACTAAACTTAATTTAAAAGGCTTCCAAGATTGGGGTTTGCAACAACGATAACCAAGCATGCATAAGGAAGAGATAAAACAGATAATCATGTGAATAGCATCAAGGACAAGCTTTCGCCTTTTCCAACAATTAGACAACTCTTTCAAGAAACCCTAATTGTCTCTACTAATTTTATGTTTATAATCCAAGTTGTTAGCATGGATCTCCATTAGACGGGTAATAAACGCATAAACAAGTAGGAAAATGCTCAAAACATGATAAAGGTCGAATCTTTACCTCAAATACGCATGGCTATCGTTGGGCTCGCCCCAACCCTAGAAGTGGGTGGACTACTCACGCCTCATCGCAAACTCAGACATTGATTGGAAAGAAATAACAACTTGCATTAAACTAAACCAAAGAAAGTACAACCGAAAAAAGCCAACTCGCTCTCGCTCCTTTGCTCCACTCGGCCTCAATTTCTCCCTCTACTTCTCCTACTTACTTCTCTCTCAAATTGAATGAATAAAACTGAGCCCCATGGGCTTTATTTATAGCCTTCTATTCCTTGCTACTCAAGGATAGAATATCTATATCTATATCTAAAACTATATCTAAAATGCTTAAGGATAAATAAAAGCAATAAGGAAATTAAATCTAAATATATCTAAATGTCTTAAAGTGGATAGATCTCTCCTTCATGATGTATCTTGATGATTTTGGATAGAATCGGCAATCTTCGAGCCCAAGTAATCCACACCGAGTAGGATTCGTCAAACCGCGTCACACAGCTTCTGGAATCGTCGTCGATGTCGACAAGGGTCTTGTCGATATCGAGTAGGAGTGTTGTCGACTTGGCCGGCTTCGTCGTCTCGGCTAGCTGGTGCTCGATGTGGCTCGGACATGGCTCATGAGTGTACTCGATCTCGACGACAGTCTTGTCGACATCGAGCAGGAATGTTCATCGACTAGGTCTTCTCGGGTGGCTCTGCTCGACATGCTTGGGCACGGCTTCCGGGCTCGTCGATCTCGACAAGGTCTCCTCGAGATCGACTAGAGATGTGGTCGAGGATGGCTCTCTGGTGATGTCGAGTACTCCTTCTCGGCATGGACTCGGACAGGCGCTAGGTGGCTCGTCGATCTCGACAAGGTCTCATCGAGATCGAGTAGAGATGTGCTCGGTGTCTTCGTCCTCGGCTTCTCGATCAGCTCCTCTTCACATCGATGCCGGGTGCGGCGCTGAGGTGTCGTCGATCTCGACTAGGTCTTGTCGAGATCGAGTTGTGATCCGGGAGTCGGGTTGGTCTGGCTCAGCTTTCTCGACCAGGCTTTGTCGACCAAGTCTGCTTGGGCTCTCTACTCGAGATCGAGTAAGGTGTACTCGACATAGAGTAGCCCTGGCTTTAGCTCGGTTTGTCCTGGTTCTGTACTCTCGGATTCTGGACTTCTGTAGTTGTTTTTCGAGCTTTTCTGACCTTTCTTAAAATTTCTGTAAAGCGTCTCGAATTCTGCGAATTTAAACAGAAACTGGTGTAGATTCCATAATTTGGCAAATAAACATAAACTACATAGATTCTGTACTATCTAACCCAAATGTATGCAATGTCTGTAGAAAACGATATTAAAGTTACTGTAAAATATGACAGATTCAGCTCACAACATGCACTAAAGAAATATGATTGGGGTGCCTTGCCTTTCAACATGAAGGCGTGTAAGACGAACCACATGCATGAGCAAATCAGCGATGAGGGGCCCAAGGGAGGTACAAGTGTCATTTATAGCGGAAGCTGTAATTGAACATGTAGCAGCCAGCCTCTCCATAGATGTAGATGCAGTTTGAGTGAAGAATCTCCACACTGTCGAAAGCTTAAGAAGTTTTCACAAGAAAGGTGCTGGCAAATCTCATGAATATACATTGCCCTCAATTTGGGACAAATTGGATGAGTCTTCAAGCTTTACAAAAAGATCCCTAATGGTGAAAACACCTTTCTCAATTTGGGACACATTGCCCTCAAAAGGTTTTTTCTTGTTTTAGATGATGTTTGGGATGATATTCGTGAGCGATGGCTTGGATTGAAAGCTCTACTAGATGTTGGTGAGAGAGGAAGTAAGATTTTGGTGACCACACGTCTAACTACAATGCACAAAATCTTGCCACGGTCATACCCTACTATACTTTAAGAGGGCTATCAGATGAGCACGCTTGGTTGTTGTTTAAGAAAATGGCTTTTGATAACAACCAAGAAGAGGATATCAAGCAAAGGAAGAACTGGGAAGACAGATCATCAAGAAGTGTGCTAATGTTCCGCTTGCTCTAAGGACAGTGGGTAGCTACTTGTACAAGAAAGATAAAAAGAAGTGGTCACATCTTGTCGACAATCAGGTGATTAATGAGATGCGTGATCACCCTGAGAAGATGATTATGGAAGTGTTGAAAATCAGCTATGATGACCTCCCTTCATCATTAAAACATTGTTTGATGTATTGCTCTCTCTTTCCGGAGGATTATAAATTTTATAATACCACTTTGATCAATATGTGGATGTCTCAAGGTTTTCTTCAACCATCTGATGAAAATGAACTCGTAGAAGATGTTGGTGAGAGATACTTCCAGTGCTTAGTAGAGATAGGGATGGAAATCATCCACGGACACCCGCTCCACCCGACCCGAAAAAATGGACGAAAACCCGATTTAAATGGATAAATAGATGGGTGGTGGACTGATGGATGATGGATCGGATCGGATTCGGGTGAAGGGGTCTCCGATCCACCACCCGATCTGTCACCCGATCCGCCTACCCAATCCATCTCACCCGAATATATTTAGTATTTATTTTTATGTATGTTACTAGATATTTCTCATGATTATTTATGTTACTTGCAAAATTTATAGGTTTTGCAAATGATCAAATGTTTGATACTATCCTGGAAGATGTCGATGTGAGAATCTGCAATGCAAGCAAGTTCAAAGGCATGTGCTATTTCTTAATTATATTTTATATTATATATATATCTCATTAATGATTGATTATTCTCATTTTGCTAAATCTCATTTTTGTTTGATTTTTTTTGTTAGGATATTGAAGTGGATCGTCACCTCAATAACTACTGAGGGCATTGGAGCATTTTTTGTTCTACTATTTTTTTTAATCTCAATCATGAGACTTCTGTTTATTATTTTATGAATTTCAATTGTTACTTTCTAAGTAATAAATCTCGAACTTATTACTGTATAAGTTATGTTGTGGTATTTTTTATGATTTAAAGATATTGATATATAAGAAATTCTAGGTTACTAAATCATATTACATTTTATACGTTATTAAGTCTTACAGAGGAGTGGTTTTTATATATATGTTTTGCAATTTATGGAAGGAAAATCGCATGAAATTTTTCATCCGCTTATTTCACCCGATCCATCCGATAACCCGTGGATGACGGATGGATCGGATATGGATAATAGATTTAATGGATGATGGATGGATCGGGTGGAGCAAAATAACTAGTGGATCGGGTGATGGATTCCCTCCATCCACCCATAACCCGATCCATTTTCATCTCTAAGTAGAGAGATGCTTCTTCCAAAATATTCATGCATATGAAGATGGGAAGAAGTGCGTAGAGATGAAGCAACTTGACAATATCAAGGGAAAATCTCCTCGACATTTGTGTGTAAGGGATATTCAAGGCTTGCCACTTCAAGGTAAAGGATTACGAATTCTTGTGGCTCCTGTGTTGGATGGTCTATTCATGAAGTTTACAAGCTTGCGGACATTGAGTTTGCAGCAATTAGACATAGATGAACTACCGAGTTCCATAGCAAAGTTGGTTCATTTGAGGTATCTTGATCTCAGAGGGAGTGAAAATTTGAAAAGGCTTCCAGCTTCTCTTTGCAAGTTACAAAATCTGCTAATATTAATACTTGGTGATTGTTCGAAACTGAACACGTTGCCTGATGACCTACAAAAACTAGTATGCCTAAGATATTTGGAAATTGGTGAATGTAATGAGTTGGATCGAACATCTGCAGGATTGGAAGAGTTGACTTCGCTTGTTAGGCTTGACCGACTTATTGTGAACAAATATCAAGGAGGGCTAAGGTATTTAAAACAACTCAACAACTTGACAGGTGCTTTGCGTATTGATTTTGAAAGAGGTCTGTCGAAAAATTGTGTTTTTGATGCAGAAGAGTCTATGCTAAGTTGCAAAACAAAATTAAGCAAGCTAGAAATATCATTTTGCAATTCAAGAGAAGGAGAAGAGATGGCATATGCTGATGCGGTGCTTGATAGGCTCCGACCCCACAATTAGTGATCTCTTTGTATATTACTTTCCTGGAGTAAAATTTCGAGATTGGTATTCTTCAATCTCTTATTGTCCAAATACTGGAGAAAGAACCGTGAAGAATGAACGAATACAGAGCTAGAGGATGAGCTCAAGAAGAAAGAAAACCATTGTGTAAATTGCTCTAAGATTTCGACCTGTAATTGATTGGTACTGTTACATTGTTCTAGAGTTTATATGTAGGACAAAATCTGTTATATGAGCTATGATTCTATACAATAAGGTGCACCACAATGCTATGCACTGTTCTAAAAATCGCGCCTAGGCGCCGCCTGGGCACCGCCTAGGCGCTAGGCGACCCCCCTCCGCCTAGAGCTAAATGGCCGCCTAAGCACGCCTAGGCGTTCGCCTTGATCGCCTAGCCGCCGTCTAGGCGCTAGGCGGCCCCTTACTACCTAGGATCCGCCTAGCTCTTTTTAGAACACTAATGCTATGTGACCTCACCTTTTGTACACATGATCAAAATGTATATGTATATCTCAACACCCCCTCAAACTTGGGGTGGTGACAACCCAAGTTTGGACAAAAGATGGTTCTGTTGATGCGAGCGCCTAGCACTGGAGACGGGTCGCGCTGCCACCAAGCGGCTGAGTTCCTTGTAGCGGCGGCTTGAGTTCGAGAATGGTGTTGGGCTTGCTGTTGAAGAACACGGATGATGGTGATGATTGTGAAGTGCCGAAGTAACAAGAACATACGAACCGGATAGCTTTTGGGATTGATAATCGAAGAACCCTTAATCCATAAAGGGTTTCTCCAATTCTATTCAATCTGATTAATTCAAAGTGCATAAACATGAATATATAGAAAAGCTATGGGAGATCTAGCCAATCCTTTCTTGCAAAGGAAAGGGGTTTGGATAGATCTATTATATCTAGAGATAAATAAAATAACCTAAGATAAATATTTCCTAATAAAGATAAATGTTTAATAACTTAGTGGCCAAGGATTATATCTAGAAGAGATATAATTAATTCCACCTTATTTATCTAAATTGCATAAAATAATAACATAATTAAATTAACTAGATAAACCGGCCCAAGCACAAGAGAACTCGGCCAAGCCCATCAACCCACTCGACATTGGTATGGGCCGAGTGACATATGTGTGTGTTGATCAAGGAGGGTGTTGACGAGTCTTCATGAGCTCCGTGTGTGGACGCAAGCTCACTTCTTGTGTTGCTGGTGTAACCTTGAGCCAAGTGATCCAGGGTGGCCTGAACCCTTGCTCTAAAGTTCCATGGTGAAGGACAAGAAAGGCTTTAGTTACAACTTGAATCTTCTTGGCCCTTGCACGAGTGACAGGACCATCGAACGGAACCTTCATATTGTCCTCAATGTCACCAGGAGTCATCGATAATTGCACTGCATCACCTTCTACCATATTCTCTCGAGTGAAATGACAATCTATCTCAATATGTTTCGAACGTTCATGGAACACGATTTTTAGCCAACTGAATGGCCGACTGACTGCCATAGAACATGGTGATAGGTTTAATAGGAGCCACATTGAGCTCTTCCAAAACACGAACCAACCATGTGATTTCTGCAGCTGTCTGTGCCATAACTCTATATTCAGCTTCTGTAGAACTTCGTGAGACAACCCCTTGCTTCTTAGACTTCCAACTAATAGGAGAATCACCCAATAAAACAATGAATCCAGTGACTAAACGCCTGCTGTAAGCACATGAACCCCAATCAGAATCAGTGAAAGCAACAATTCGTGGCTTGTCAAACCCATTGAGAGTGATGCCATGACTGAGAGTCCCGGCCAGATATCTAATGGTATGATAGAGAGCATCTATGTGCGAGCTGCGAGGAGACTGCATGAACTGGCTATGACACTGAACAGCAAAACAAAGGTCTGGACAAGTGTTTGTGAGGTAGTTTAACTTGCCCATGCATCTTCCTATAGTAAGAGGGATATGAAATCAAGTCACCTTGAGAGGGATCAAGCCGAAGATTTTGAGGGAGGGGAGTGCAAGCCGGACGAAAGCCATCCAGTGAAGATTCCTGCAAAATTTCCTTAGCAAATTTATGTTGGGAGAGATGAATTCCATTGGGACTATATGAAACCTCTAGTCCCAAAAAATAGTGAAGCAGGCCTAAATCTTTGATCATGAAATTGTGATCAAAGAAGGCTTTAAGACTGGCAATTTCAGAGGGATCCGATCCTGTAACCAAGATGTCATCCATATACACAGCAACAATAATTATGTGAGCACCAGTCTTCTTGATGAACAAAGAGTAGTCCAATTTGGATTGAACAAAATGAAGATACAAGAGGGCAGTGGTAAGCTTGAAGAACCACTAACAACTGGCCTGTTTTAACCCATAAAGGGATTTTTGGAGCTTGGAAACCCTCAGGAGCCCTCATATACACCTCTTCATACAAATCACCATAGAGAAAAGCGTTGTTGACGTCCATCTGATGTAAGGCCCAACCACAAGCAGCAGCAATAACAATGACAATTCGAATAGTTGTCATTTTAACAACTGGAGAGAATGTCTCGTGGAAGTCAATACCTTCTATCTGAGTGTATCCTTTGGAAACCAAGCGCGCCTTGTATCTTTCAAGGCTACCATCTGCCTTCAACTTTACCTTGAAGGCCCATTTACATCCAATGGCACGCTTCCCTGCATGCAAAGGTACTAGAATCCATGTATGATTAGTAGTTAAAGCACCTAATTCTTTCTCCATTTATACCACCCAACTTGGATCTTTGACATCTTCTTTATAGGATGTTGGCTCAACATAGGAAGGGTAAGTAGAGGTAAAAGCAAAAGAATGAGGAGAAATGGCTGAAGCATAGAAAGCTTGAGAAAAATCAGAATGAGGAGGGGAGGAGCACACATTGCATACATAATCTCTGAGATGGGGAGGTGGATGAGGGACTCTTGTGGATCTCCTGCGAACCAAAAGAGGAGCATTAGCAAGTATAGAAGCCTCATGGGATGGTGTAACACCAGGATCATCAGTTGGTGGATCAGGTGGGGAATCAGTATCCAAATTCACGGGGGGTGAGGGAAGTGGTGAGGTGGGAAGAGTTTGATGATCAGTAGGTGCAGGACTTGTGTTTAGGAAAATGGATGAAGGAAAGGTGGAGGCAGGGACATGAAGTGTAACAGATGAATCAAAGGGAGATTTGGAATGGAATGGGAAATAAGTTTCATGGAAGATCACATCTCTAGAGTGGAACACAACTCTTGTGTGAAGATCAAGGACAATATATGCACTTTTGCCATAACTGTATCCTAAAAACACACATGGAGTTGCACGAGGTTGAAATTTATCATGCCCTCTCCTCAAAGTACTCATATAACATAGGCAACCAAACACATGCAAATGTGTATAAGTTGGGGGTTTATGAAACAAAAGTTCATAGGGTGATTTATTTGAGAGAACTGGCAATGAAGATCGGTTTACCAGGTAAGTAGCTGTCAAAACACATTCCCCCTAGTAGCATAAAGGAAGATTAGACTGAAATTCCAGGGCTCGAGCTACTTCCAACAAGTGTTTATGTTTCCTTTCCACAACTCCATTCTATTGGGGGGATTCTACACAACTAGTTTGATGGATGATGCCATGAGATGTAAAAAACTCAGTCATAGACTTATCAAGACACTCAGCTGCATTGTCTGATCTCATGGCTTTGATTGAGGCTTGAAACTGAGTATTCACGAGGGAAATGAATCTTTGCAGCATAGGTAATGTGTTTGTTTTAGAGGCCATTAGGAAAGTCAAGGTGCATTTGGTAAAATCATCCACCAAAGTTAGGAAAAATCTATAACCATTGTGAGTGCTACACTTGTAAGGTCCCCGGCCAAGTATAAAAAAAACACCATATCAAAAGGGGCCAAAGACCTGTGATCACGAAGAGGAAATGGATGCCTGTGCAATTTAGCTTGAGGACAAATCTGACATAAGCAAGAGGGAAAGACATTCAAAGAAGCATCAACATGTTTAATTTGAGAGAAAGGTAAGTTCCCCAATCGGCAATGTAACAGCTCAGCTGTGCAACTTGCAGAAAAACTAGAAGGATTCTCAGGTGTAGAGTGCACAAGAGATTTATTAAGATTAGGAAACTGAGTTTGCAAAGTAAAAGACAGCTCTGGACAAGGTTCCAGTTCATATGGCTTGTGTGCATTGTATAGTCCCCGCTCTTCACTTCCAATTACCAATGGTTGCTTCATCAAAGGGCCCTAAATGATGCATGAGGTAGGGGTAAACAAAACATTAGAACAAAGATCAGTGGCAAGTTTTCGAATAGAGAGTAAATTGAAATGGAAATCAGGCACATGGAGGACTTCATTTAGGGAAATTTGTGGAGATAGATGAACTTTTCCAACTGAAGCAATGTCAGCTTTCTTATTGTTTGGCATAGTGATTGAAGAAGGCTTAGAAATATGAGTAAAGGAATGAAACAATTGTAGGTTAGGGGACATATGGTATGTGGCTCCACTGTCAAGTATCCAAGAAGTGCTAAGTAATGAAGAAAAAAGATAGGTGTTCTTACCAGCTAACATAGCAGTGGAATCTGATACTTCATGCCTTTGTAAGAGTGAAAGTAACTGCTGATATTGATCCTAAGATATGGTAGAAGAGGACGACACAGTAGCAGCAGCTTTCCTTCCTTTTAAAGGTGAATCACTCGGGTAGCCACGAACCTTCCAGCATTTGTCAATCAAATGACCAAGACTCTTGCAATGAGTGCAATATGGCCTATTCCCGTTAGAACCAGCTGAACCAGTGGAGCTAGAAGATGTTCCTGAGTTGCTGCAAGATGGAGGGAACCCATGAAGTTTCCAGCATTTCTCCATTGAGTGTCCTCCATTCTTACAATGATCACAATATAGCCCTGAGCTCGAATTGGTTAGATAACCATGGACCTTCCAACACTTGTCCATGGCATGACCAGTGACCTTACAATGATCACAGAACAATGGCTTCTTAGATCATGGAATTTCTCCCTTGAATTGAGATGAGAAAGCTGCATTTTCAGATCCAGATACACTGCTCTTGCTCAAACCTCGATGTTGTTCTTCTTGGACGAGAAATCGATAAGTATCATCTAAGGTGGGAGGAGGAGTCATCATCAAAATGCTTCCCCTCACAGTTTTGTAAGCTTCATTGAGCCCCATCAAAAACTGAATAACCTGTTGATTCTCAATCATCCTTGTCACAGCAAGGTTCGATCCACAGTCACAGGTTTCCGTTTCACCTAATAACACATACTCATCCCAAAATCGCTTGAACTTAGTAAAATAATAAGCAATACTATACTAAGGCTATTTTGATCTAAAGCAGCAATATCCTTTTGGACTTGATATAAACGAGTGCGATTCACACCACCAAACATGGACTCTAGTTACTTCCAGATTTTTACTGCAGTTCTACAATATATGACTGCTTCTGCTATGTCCTTTTCTACAGAGTGATATAACCACGAGATGACCATATGATTGCAACGATCCCAGTGTTGCTAAAGCAAAGGATCAGTAGCAGGACGAAGACACATACTAGTAACGAAGCCGAGTTTATTCTTTGCCAAGAGTGACACCTCCACTGATCGCTTCCAATGACTAAAGTTTCGGCCATCACGGAGTCTCGTAGAGAGTATGTAGTTAGGATGATCTGAGTGATGTAAGAACAGCTCACTCATTGGATCTATCCCATCGTCGGTGCGCCGGAGCTCAACACCACCAGGGATCTCAGAACCACTAGGGAGCTCTGATACCATGCCAAAATATTGGACAAAGCGCCGTGAAGAATGAACGAATACAGAGCTAGAGGATGAGCTCAAGAAGAGAGAAAACCATTGTGTAAATTGCTCTGATATTTCGATCTGTAATTGATTGGTGTTGTTACATAGTTCTAGAGTTTATATGCAAGACAAAATCTGTTATATGAGCTATGATCCTATACAATAAGGTGCACCACAATGCTATGTAACCTCACCTTTTGTACACATGATCAAAATGTAAATGTATATCTCAACACTTACAAATCTTCTCAGATTGTATCTTAATGGCTGCATTAGTTACCTTGTGATTCCGCGTTTGAGTCTGCTATGTCAGCTTAAAGATCTGTACCTTATTTCAATGGATCTTCTTGAGTATAAAGAGAATGATATAAGTTATGATGGTGGGGGTGGATCATTCTTTCCATCACTTCAGTCACTATATATATATATCAGAAATGCCAAGTTTAAAGGGATGGTGGAGGCCAGCTGGAGGACAAGTTAGCTACGCTGATCAGCTATTATTTGCACGAATTTCTAACTTAAATGTAGAAGGTTGTCCACAACTGACTTGCTTACCTGGGTGTACTTCTCAGGAATCTTTGACTCTCATAGATCTGAATGTTAATCTGGTGACACAATTAGTGCCAGAGACAAGAGAATTGGAAGCAAACAACTGTAAGCTAGATTTACGGCCGGATGAATTTAAGCATGTCTCTGCTCTCCGCCACCTCGAGATTTCCAAATGTCCACACTTAACGCCATTCAGTCTTCCGCCCTGATAGATTACATAGGTCTTAATATTGTATAGTGGGCTAAAAGCCCATTAAGGTACAATACCTTTGTAACCTATATATATATATATGTTATATAAATGAATGGAAACCCTAAGGAGGACTTTACATCAATACCTTTGTAACCTGCACCACCATCCTCTTCATCGCTTCCCCTGCACCGCTTATCCGAGCTCTCTCCTTCAGCAGCATCCACCGCCGACCACCTCCCACACCAGATCCAGCACCCCGCCACTGTTTCCGGCCACCCTCGAGCCCAGATCCGGCCTGCTGAACCCCGGATCCACCCTCGAGCCCCAGATCCGGCCACCTTCGCCACCCCCCACACCCTCTCTCTCGACCGCCGCCGATCCCAAATCCGGCCCTTTCTCTTCGATACCTCCCCCGCCGACACTCCCTGCAGCCACCGAACTTCACCGAGCCCCGATTTGGTGACCCCGTGCCCGACCTCAGCCGCAAACCTCATCCCCGTCTCTGAACGTGTTTCGACGGAGAAGAAAGAATCTCTTTTGAAGAAATTCGAAAAACAGCCCTTGTGTTCTCCTATTTTCGTTTCTGACCCTAACTTAATTATTTATTAAGTTAGGTGGCATAAAAAAAAAATATTTTACCATGGCTCTCTACGATTACCAACATCACGCCTTCTCTGGATACTCTAGATATCCTACCTCTCGACATGCCGGTCCTCAGGCCTCTCTGACATCGCCTGACCTAGGCTATGTTCCGCCAGCTCTGCATCACGCCTTCTCCTCTACGCAGCCGACATCTTCAGACTCTTCTTGGTACATGGACACTGGTTCCACCTCCCACATGACGAACTCCTCAGGTAACCTCTCATCTATTTCTTTTAAGGGCCCTGCCCACTCTATTATTGTCGGAAATGGTGGTCGTCTTGCTACTTCGGGAATTGGCCACGCCAATTTACAGACCCCAACCCACCCACTACACCTGAACAATGTCCTTATTGCCCCAAAGATTGTCAAAAACCTTATCTCTGTCCGTCGGTTCACTACTGACAACAACGTTTCCCTTACGTTTGATCCCTATGGTTTCTCTGTGAACGATCTTACTACGGGGGTTACTCGCATGAGATGTAACAGCACCGGGGAGCTCTACCCTGTCACACCACCTTCTGCGTCCAGTCAGTCGTATCTGGTCGCCTTCTCGGCATCATCGTCCAGCCTGTGGCATGCACGCATGGGCCATCCCAGCGCTGCCGTTCTAGATGTCCTCCGTTCCCAGAACCTTGTCACTTGTACTAAAGACCCACGCTCTGGTTTATGCTCTTCCTGCCAACTAGGCAAACATGCCAGACTGCCGTTCCAACGGTCTTTGACCTCGACCCTTGCTCCCTTTGATATCATTCACAGCGACATTTGGACCTCTCCCGTGCCTAGCAAGGAGGGTCACAAGTATTACCTCTTGTTTCTGGATGATTACACTCATTACTTATGGGTCTTCCTGTTGCATTTCAAGTCCCAAGTGTTTCCTGGTTTTGCCAGATTCCATACCTACATCAAAACACAGTTTCACATGTCCATCAAATGTTTACAATGTGACAATGGCCGTGAATTTGACAACAAAGACTTTAACTCCTTCTTTGCCGCAAATGGGATCTCATATCGCTTGTCTTGCCCCTATACTTCTCAGCAGAATGGCAAGGCAGAAAGAATCATCAGAACCATTACCAACATGATGCGCTCTCTCCTTTTCCACGCATCTATTCCCCTTCCCTATTGGCCTCACGCCTTATCCACCACATGTTATCTCCTAAACATTCTCCCTTCCACTACCCTACACCATCGCTCGCCAGCTCAGACACTTTATTACGCCGAGCCTAGGTATGATCACCTTCGCACCTTCGGGTGCTTGTGTTTCCCAAACCAGTCATCCACAGCCCCACACAAGCTTCACCCGCGCTCCACTCCATGTGTCTTCCTAGGCTATCCGTCTGATCATCGCGGTTACATTTGCCTCGATATCAAGACCTACAAGATCATTCTCTCACGTCATGTCACCTTTGATGAGTCGCGATTTCCCTTCGCGTCTCCCACACCCCATGTGTCGTCGACGGAGTCTGAGTCACCATTCCCTCACTTCATTCTTCCCCAGAGCTCTCCCAGTGCTCCTGCGTCTCCCCCCCCCCCCCCCACCCCCACCACCCCCCACCACCAGACCACACACCCATAGCGTCTCCGGTGTCTTCCGACCCCGTCAGATCGTATCCATGACGACCACCCATCGCCCCACCATCCAACCTCATAGCCTAGCAAAGCAGTCCCCCCGCCAAACACCAATGTCGCAGGCGCCGCACACTGCTGCGCCCGCAGCCTATCAATTGCCCATGCCCCCCGCATCGCATCACCTACTGGCGGCGCCCGCCGCAACACATGTTGTGCCCGCCGCAACACACGCTGCGCCCACCGCAACACATGTTGCGCCCGCTGCATCCCTCCCCGTTTCGCATCACTTACTGGCGGCACCCGCCGCAGGGTATGCTGCGCCCGCCCCATCCCACACCGCCTCTGCACCCCTTACCCGCAGCTCTACTGCGCCCGCCACCTCATCCCCATGCTTAGCCCCTCTTGCTCCTATCCGTCCCGACACCCAATCACCCTCTGCCTCCACCTAGACCTCCCTCTCCCCCATTCCCACCTCCCACAAAACAACCCTCCAAGACCCGAATTGACAGGCGGCTATGCTCGACGAATACAGGGCTCTTACGAAGAATGGGACTTGGATTCTTGTTCCTCGCCCTCCTGAGGCGAACGTCATTCGGTGTATGTGGCTCTTTCGTCACAAGTTCCGATCTGATGGGACTTTGGAGCGCTATAAGGCCCGTCTTATGGTGAACGGTAGATCTCAGCAGGCAGGTATTGATTGTGATGAGACGTTCAGCCCTGTGGTCAAGCCTGCCACTATCCGAGTGGTCCTGAGTCTAGCTCTGTCGCGCAACTGGGTCATCCATCAGTTAGATGTCAAGAACGCATTTCTCCATGACCATCTGAATGAGACTGTCTACGTGTTTCAGCCGCCGGGGTTTGCTGATGCTGACCGCCTAAAGCATGTCTGTCTCCTAAAGCGCTCTCTGTATGGTCTGAAACAGGCTCCGCGGGCTTGGTTCCAGCGTTTTGCCTCTCATCTGCTCCGTTTGGGTTTCACTGGCAGTCGTTCCAATTCGTCTCTATTTATCTATCGCCGAGGCTCAGACTTGGTATTCCTGTTGCTATATGTCGACGACATCATTCTCACCGCCTCTTCTGATGCTCTTCGAAAGTCTATTATTTCACAGTTGAGTGCGGAATTCGCCATGTCTGATCTGGGTCAGTTGTCTTATTTTTTGGGAGTTGCTGTTCAGCGTTATGCGTCAGGTCTGTTTCTCTCACAGAGTAAGTATGCTGCAGAGATTGTTGCTCGAGCTAAGATGGTCAATTGTAATCCAGTCGCCACCCCTGTCGATACATCCAACAAGCTCAGTGCTCATTCTGGTCCTTTGGTTGATGACCCGACATTGTACAGGAGCCTCGCTGGTGCTCTTCAGTATCTCACTTTCACCAGGCCTGACATTAGTTACGCCGTTCAGCAGGTCTGCTTGTTCATGCATGCACCTAGGAAACCTCACTTTCAGGCTTTGAAGCGGATCATTCGGTACATCAGCGACACTCTTGAGCTCAGCACCACGATCACTCCTTCCTCTAAGCTTGATCTTGTTGCTTACACTGATGCAGATTGGGGTGGTTGTCCTGACACCCGTCGCTCCACGTCTGGGTACTGCGTCTTCCTCAACGACACCCTTGTGTCATGGTCTGCCAAGCGTCAGTCCGTCGTATCTCGCTCCAGCGCTGAGGCCGAATACAGGGGTGTTGCCAACGTTGTGTCCGAGTGCTCTTGGCTCCGGAACCTCCTCCTTGAGCTCCGTTGTCCCCTTCAGAAGGCCACTCTGGTCTATACGAACAACGTATCCGTCGTCTACCTGGCTAGCAACCCAGTCCAGCATCAACGCACGAAGCACATTGAGCTTGATCTCCACTTTGTAAGGGACAAGGTTGCCATTGGACATGTCCGCGTTCTCCATGTCCCGTCCTTTTATCAGTACGTTGATATATTCACCAAGGGTTTACCTCGACAGTTATTCATTGATTTTCGTTCCAGTCTCACTGTAAGGACCCCTCCCGTTTCGACTGCGGGGGTTTGATAGATTACATAGGTCATAATATTGTATAGTGTGCTAAAAGCCCATTAAGGCCCAATACCTTTGTAACCTATATATATATGTTATATAAATGAATGGAAACCCTAAGGAAGACTTTACATCAATTCCGCTATTCTACACGCCCATTGCAGTATATGCCTTCTCTTGAATCACTGGAGTTTCGTGGCTTGACAGAGATAGAAGAGTATATTGATGATAAGGAGGGCATTCCATGGATGTCACTTACAAGGCTTAAGAGTTTAGGCTTTGAATCTGGGAATGATCCACAAGGGGCTCATCTTTTCAAAGGACTTCACTACCTCAACATGTTAGACAAATTGGATATCAATAACAAGGTGCCAGATGACATTGATACACAATGGATAGCTCCTCCGAACGTGAAATTCTTCCACATTCATGGTATGAATAAGGTGGGATGTCTAAATAGGGTTATTCAAAATTTGAAAAAGCTTAATTCATACTTTATATTTTTGGTCATGCAGATTTGATGAAGAAGAGTGGGAGAAGTTACCGTGGGAAGACCTTAAGGCTTTGAGACGCCTCTTATTCGGGAGTTGCAACTTCAAGTCTTTACCAGAGGGATGTCGACATCTCCCTGCAATTGAAGATATATTTGTCATGGAGTGTCCTGAGTTAACATGTTTACCTACTTGGGTTAGCCGACTTAAATCATTTGAAATTGATTTGCCCCACCTAGAATTGAAAGAGAAATGCAGAAATCCGTTGGGCTCATATTGGCCCCTACTTCAGGACATTCCTCGTTTCGGCATAATTCAACCTTCGAGCTGTACATAGTTTGATGATGAACCCTATGACATTGCACATATGCTTGGCTTTGACCCTTCCCGCTGGTCAAGCTGATTGAGGCAATTAAAAATGACAGCCCTGCATGCTCTGGTTTGAATCACTATCTACCATCTGATATCGGTTTCCATCGAATTATATTCTGGTGAGTTGCTCAATTCAATGAGTGCTGAAAATCCGATCAACATATACCCCTACTTTTTTTTTCTAATTTTCTTCCCTTTAATTTATGACTACGTACGTGAAGCTATTACATACTTCATCCGTCTCGCAATACTTGTTGTTTTAAAGTAGTATAGTTGTACCAAAAAACTTGTTGTTTTAGCTATAATTATTATCTTTAAAGGTAATGATTGCTCTTTTTATAGGTAATAATTGTTGTTTTTAGGTATTTTAACCTATAAAAGTAAAATAAACATAGGTTTTGTTAATAAGTGTGCATAGAGCTAAAACAACAAGTATTACGAGACGGAGGGAGTACTTTGAAAGGTTGCGAGACGGAGGGCGCCCTCAAGTACAGGCATTAAGATATCTATTTCCCACGATCATCTCAAATTATGTCATCTATTGCAAATGGCACTTCCCATCAAAGAATTGATGGACCCGACATGTATTGATCTTGTCTGTCCAGATATATTCAAACTATCGGAGCTTTTCTCTGTACTACTGGTTATTAATGTCTAAAATACTGTTTTGAAAGTTCAATTTTATCTTCTTACTTTAGTCTTGCATTGCATCATCTTGAGAAAGAGCAGCTAAGCCTGATTTTTAGAAATTCCTATCTTTTTGCATATATGTCTAGAGGATAGATGGAAGTAACCCAGATGATGCTGATGCTACTCTTGTCCCTGGATTAGTGGAGAAAGTTGCAATTCCATTAAGCACAAAGCACAAAAGAGACGAAAAATATATGTTGTTCTTGCCACAGTTTTGGTTGCCAAATATGTTCCTTCTAGCGAGGCTCTAAAAAAAATAGTGACTGCAGTTGGTGATCGTCTAGTCTAGTTGATGCTGGTGCCAATCTTGCGGTATGACTTGCAGCCTCTGTACATAAATTCTCAATAACTATGAATTGAATTCTTTGTGTGAGAATTATGAAATTTGAGGCTTACCTGACCATTCTTTCATCCTAGCTAGGTCCCTGCATGGAGTGCCTTTGTCTTGAAGGTTGTTCTACTTGCACCGAGAATTGCTGCATATCGATTTAGTGGTGTTGTTCGTCTGTTGAGGAATATCTGCCTGTGCAAAGAAATTGATATTGGCACTACCTGTCCTAGAGAAGCTTTTACTTGATGATATTCTGGCTGCAGAGATTCTTCCTCACGTTCGTTCCCTTACTTCGGAGCTGAACATGGTGATTTTGCGTCTTTCACCTCGTATAGTTTAGGACCTGGCAGGTGAAAACAAAAGCTCATTAGTTTGTACTTTTGTAGTATATTACTCCGTAATCAATTGGAAAAATGAGAAAATAAACTCAGAGACTCTGTTGAACCTGTTTTCTCTCGTTGTTAACAATGAAGAAGAAAAAGAAGAAACAGAAGTCACACTACCTTGAAACAATCCAAAGCTTCACTTTGTCTAAGTTTAGTGTTTGCCTTTTTCTTCATTGTTCTTGTTGCATTTTATTAGTATTGCACATAAGCATATATGTATACCTTGTAACTGAATCTGTTTCCATATTAACCTTCAACCCCTTTTTTTTTAATGCTATTCTGCATTCACATGTGCATTACTACTATAAATTCAGAATTTGATCGGTAATGAGATTCATATTCAATGTCTTTGTCAAAAGTTGCTCTTAAAACTCATGAACATGGTCTCTCGACCTGTTACAAAAACTATGCTGAAATGAAACAGGTCCATTACTTTGCAGCTTGTGAGTTGTAATGTGATGATTTATTATATTCTCATGCTTGAGCCTTTGTACCACTATCCTATTGACATCATATAATGTAATCGATTTGAGAAATTCTAAGTCCCTTCTTAACCAAGTCAGCCTGATACTCTGAATGACATCAGTTACTAGTTTGCTGTTACTTATTGGCTCCATGTGTGTAATGGGTTCTCACTCTAGATGTTCCATAGAGCTTACCATAAGATCCTTTACCATTTCCCTAGTTACTTATAAGTACTGGACAAAAGCAGTGAGTTTAAGTGGCTTGTCAATCATAATAAGAGTATAAGACTATGACACCAATGAAGTGCTAATGTTAATTTTTCTAGACTCTGTTTGTTGGTAACTAAAAAGGTGAATGGACATCTTCTTTTGTCCTAAAGACATGTTTTTTCCACATAAAATGAATTAAAGAGTGAATAATCTGATTGACAAGTTGCATCTTCGATCTGAGAGATTTGATCTTTTGAAAGGGAAATTTTGAAGAATCACACATGGACAATTCATTTAGTTCCATCGGACTAAACACAATAAGACAGCCAAGCATCTCCTAATATAATCAACAAAGTACATAATAACAGAGCCTAAATCATACGAGTAATAAATAATGGTTTGATACACGAGAACAAATTTTCATATTGTTCCTTGAATTGTTCCAACATCAAACTCAAAACAAAACTATGAAATAATAAACTCAAACTGAACTATCGAAACCAAACAAATCCAAGCGAAGATCGATCGATCTCATTGTTCCAAATTAGCCTCTCCTTCCTCGATACCAGCCATAGTATCATACAATGGCCGATTCAAAGTCTCCGGCACCAAAAATCCGAGCACTCCGGCAACGACACCACAACCCGCAAACACGATAAACGACAACTGCGCCCCCAAAACCACCACCAACGGTGCCAATATCGCCCCCATCTGCCCCGCCTGTGTTATGCATCCCAACGCTGCGTTTCTCACCACCGTCGGAAACAACTCGGTCGTGTAAATGAACAACAAATTGTAGGTTCCCGCCATTCCGAATATACCCAACACCCCACACATCATCCTCACCAGCTTCCAGGAGCCTTGGGTCTTGAGGAGGCTCCCGATCAGGCAGAAAACGCCGCTAAACCAGAGCGTCCCGATTATTAGAGGCTTCCTCCCGTAGCGGTCGATCATCGACGCAGTTATAAGGAAGGCTGGCATCTCCGCCACGCCATTGAGGACAACGTTCAAGTAGAGATTTGTGTTGAGGTTGACGACGTTGAGGCTGAGTCCATAGTAAATGACGTAGCAAAGGAAGTTTATAACCACCGCAAGGAAGAGCCTTCTTCGTGTCATCTCTGATCGGAGTACATCGATGAGGGTTCCACTCGCACCGTCCGAGTCGTCGTCGTCGTCGTTCGAGGATGTGTCCAGGGTGAGGGTCACCCCGTTAGGGATGGGGGCCTTCCCGTTCGACACGGCAATGGAATGCATTACTTGCATCCCGCGGTCAAAGTTGCCACGGACAATGTACCAGCGCGGGGATTCAGAGAGGAAGGGGATGACGAGGATGACGAAGAGGAGGGAGGGGAGGGAGGAGGCGATGTACAGGTGGCGCCAAGAAGGGAAGAAGAAGGCAATTCCGGCAAGGAGGACATTGCCACCGGCGAAGAAGTAGAAGGTGGACATGCCGGCGAATCCCCGGTAGGAGGGGCCGATGGGCTCGGTGGCGAGGACGAAGGCGCAGAGGCCGATTCCGCCAGCGCTAAACCCGGTGAGGGTGCGGAGGATGGCGTATATAAGGAACGATGGGGAGAAGGCGGTCAGGCAACCGAAGATGGCGCTGAGAAAGCATACAACGACGAGGGAGCCTCGCCGGCCAAGGAAGGAGTCCGATAGGTGGCCAAACACTCCAGCACCTGTAATGTAAGTTCCAATTCCAAACAATCAATCAATATATCTATCCAATTCAATATAATTATAATGATCGATATATGTACCAAGAAACAATTAAATAAATACCTATCATACAACCGACGAAAAATAAAGCCTGAACAAGGCCAACCTTGTACTTGTCCCCACAAATAAGGTCCCACTCAGAAATGGTGGAGGTGGTGGGACCGTCGACCCACTCCCACGCATTGCGAGGGAGACTGCATAGGTCGGAGGAGGCGGTGCAGCTGGCTGAGGAGGAGGAGGAGCAGCGCCAAGATGGGTGGCGGTCGGAGAAGATAATGACCATTGTATGGAAAGCCTCGAGAGACCAGGCAAGACTGGTGAGAAGGAAGTGGCGCATTTGCCACCTCCCCATCTCACCGCAGTACTTGTGCAACATGTCGTCCACCGACAGCTTCTCCGAAAGTCGACGTGACTGCAGCTCTTTTAAGGAGGAGAGGAGAGGGGTTTCGAGGTCCTGGCTGTGGATCGGGTCCGACTCCGGGGTGTCCGCTGAAGCCATGGTAAATGAAAACTAGGCCGATGTGGAGAGACAGGGTTGAGGCCTCAATCCCTCAAACTAGGCACCTCATCCACTATTTATCATTAATTAATGCAGATCTAATTCCAGTGGAGTGGTTCCTGCCAAAAGATCGCATACTCAACCACTAGACCTGTCAAACCGGTCATTTCGATCGGGTTCAGGTCGGATCACTTCAGATCTTGGATAAAACGGGTTCTGAGTAAAACGGGTTTCGGATATTTCCAGGATGACTAGAACCCGGATTTGACCGGGTTTCGGGTCATTTCGAGTCGATTTCGGGTTTGCCAAATTTTTCTTTTTTAAATTAAAAAAATCATGATTTGACCGGGTTTTGGGTCACCGGGTCAATCTGGTAAATCGGGTCAAAATTACCGGGTCAATCGAGTCACTGGGTCGAAACCCAGATTACCCGGAAAATTTCCGGTTTTTCGGGCGGTTGGGTCAGATTTTCGGGTCGGGTTATGTTTTGACAGGTCTAGGTGCAGTTATATTAGGTGTTGATATCTTATTTAATTTCCAACCAACTCTTCCAATCGAACTACTACCTCCGATCCAAAATATATGTCGTTTGACTTTTCAACACGTATTTTAAGAAGGTAAAAACTATATAAAAGATCAACTTTTTAAAAATTATTTTTTTACAACTTAATATTTATTGGTAATAAGTATTAAATTTTAAAAAAATTATAAAAAAAAAGATAATATATTATATAGTTTTTAGCTCATTAAAATACGTGTTAAAAAGTCAAACGACTTTCCAACAGTTTTGCTAAAATAGAGAAAAAGAGAGATTTTAGAGAGAAAAAACCATTTTTTTTCTCTCTAACAGCTTCTCTAAATTCATTTCTACAATAATAGAGAAATAGATGGAGAGAGGGAAAAAATCTCTAAATTTGGAGGAAGATAAGTTGATCTCTATAATTCAATGTTCACTTGTCCCTCTATATAGAATTTAATGACACAACCACACATTTCACCCATAATATAGAAAAAAAAATTAATTTCATATTTATTAGTAAGAAAATATAATTATTTTTAAAAATTAATATATAAAAAATGATATGATTTTATATAATATATAAATTAACTGTATTAAATCAATATAGATAGATAAACAAAACATCATAATTCTATATTAAATTTTATAAATAAAATAACATAATTTCTAATAAAATGTATATTAATCAATTGAAAATAATAAGATTAAATTTGAATAATATTTTATCCAATTTTATGATAACTTTTATAGTAACAATCTAAATTTCATATTAATACCATTGAAAAAATAAATTTCAAATTTATCACTAGAGTTTGTTTTTAAAAAAGTATCATGTGATAATATAATATTAATAAAAAAAAATTCCGTGCAAGAGCATGAGTAATATATACCCGTTCACCAACAAATTTGAGGTTAAATGTTAGAATTAAGTTTAAATGAAGTTTTTAGAAATATAGAATTAAATATTTTTAATAAATGCATTTATTTATTATAGTCTTTAACAAATGTAAAAATCTGTAAAATAGAGAAGTTGTTGAAGTTGAAGTGAATTTTTTTTTTTAGAGATTTTAATATTTTAATATCGACTTTAGAGATTTTTTTATAAAAGTTGTTCAACTCATCATGTATGTGACACGACTCGACTTACTTTGGATGCTAGTCGTGCGGCTCTTAGGCACTTTTCTCGGTCAGTGACTAAGTCAAGCCTTGAGTGTAGCGGAAGAGAGATGGCTAAGAACTCCGAAAGTTGTTGGAAGGTTTTAAGAAGGCTTTGTGTGGGAAATGAGAGCTTTGATTGCTTGTGAATGCTTGGATGGTTACAAATGGTGGGGTGGCTCCCTATTTATAGCCAAGGCCCCATGTACAAGGAAAATTCTAGACCAAGGCTTAGCTAGGTCTTTCTAGATCCTTCCCGGGCTAAGCTAGCTTCCTAAGTCTCTAGAATTCTCTAGGACTATCTATACATGGCTAAGGATCCCTACAAATCTCTACAAGTCTCCGTAAGGTTCCGGAGACTTCTACACAAGGGTGGAGACCTCCATAAGGTTCTCCAGGATTCTAGAACATTCCGGACATCTCTAGATCAGCCCAGAAGCTAGCGGAGGCATCACCGGGTTGTTCCGGAGTCGGAAACGCGACCCGTTACAGTCTCCCCCACTGATTCTCGCAACGCCCTCGTTGCGGTGTCTTCGTAGTGCTCGATCTTGTCCTTGAATTGCCACAAGGACTCAGCTGGTTCCCACGACATCTCGGACTCTGGTAGTCCCTTCCAACGGACTAAGTATTCGAGCCTCGGACGTCGGTACTTCTGTCGCACCTCTCGGTCGGATACGATCTCTTCGACCTCTCTGTCGAATGATGCCTTGATGCCCATGGGTGCTCGTTGGTCTCGACCTCGAGCAGGATCATCCTTGTCTTCGTGATAAGGCTTGAGCATACTCACGTGGAAGACCGGATGAATCTTGAACTTTGGCGGCAACTCTACCTTGTAGGCGGCCTTGCCGATCCTCTTGAGAACTCTGAAAGGTCCCTCGTACCGCCGTATTAGGGCCTTGTGTAGCCCCGAATGCCGCATGATGAAGTGAAGCTTTACGAGTACCATGTCGCCTACTTGATACTCGATGTCCCTTCGACGCTGGTCTGCCCACTTCTTGGTGCGCTTGTTCGCCTTGTGAAGGCAGGCCTGCGTGAGATCCAGCTCCTCTTGCCATCCTTTAGCGAACTTGTAAGCCGCAGGAGTTGGACCCTTATAGCCCGAGTTGATGGTGCTCGGGGTGCTCGGCTGGAATCCCATCACGATCTCGAACGGACTTTTCCCTGTGGACTCGTTCCGTTGGAGGTTGAACGAGAACTGGGCGACATCAAGGAGCTTGGGCCAGTCCTTCTGGGATGCGCTCACATAATGTCTCAAGTACGTCTCGAGCAAGTTGTTGGCCCTCTCGGTCTGTCCGTCGGTCTGAGGATGGAAGGCCGTGCTGAACCTCAAGTCTGATCCGAGTAGTTTGAACAACTCGGTCCAGAATCGCCCCGTGAACCGAGCATCACGATCACTGATGATGGTCTCGGGCAGCCCCCAATACTTGACGATGTGCTTCAGAAAAAGGCGGGCTGCTTCCTCGGCAGGGCACTCTTTGGATGCCGGAATGAAGGTAGCATACTTGGAAAGTCGATCCATGATGACTAGGATGCTCCCATATCCCTCGACCTTGGGCAATCCCACGATGAAGTCCATGCTGATGCTTTGCCAAGGTCGCTCCGGCACGGGCAAGGGCTCCAATAGCCCAGCGGGTAGCCGCGGCTCGATCTTGTCTTGTTGGCACACAAGACACGTCCGGACATAAGCCTCCACATCATCGCGGAGCTGCGGCCAATAGTAGCGTTCTTCCACAAGCGCCAAAGTGCGAGTGACTCCTGGGTGTCCGGCCCACTTGGAGTCATGGCATTCCCGGAGGACTTCTCTCCGTAGTCCTCCATAGTGGGGCACATAGACCCGTCGTCCCTTCGTGTATATAAGGTCTCCTTCGATCCAAAATCGCCGGGTCTTTCCTTCTTGAATGGCCTCCTTGAGTGATCTCACGGCTGGATAGTGATCGAGACCTTCTTTGATTTGCTCGTCCAAAGCCCCTTGTGGCCTGCTAATGGCAAGTAACTCGACCTTCCGGCTTAGAGCATCGGCCACAACGTTCGCTTTGCCCGGCTTGTACTCCAGTTCATAATCGAATTCCGCAAGGAAGTCCTGCCACCTTGCTTGCTTGGGCGTCAGCTTCTTCTGGCTTTGGAAGTAACTCGTGGCGACGTTGTCCGTCTTTACCACGAACTTGGACCCGAGGAGGTAGTGACGCCAAGTCCTTAGGCAATGGACGATGGCCGTCATCTCCTTTTCCTGAACAGTGTAGCGCCGCTCAGTGTCATTAAGCTTCCGGCTCTCGAAAGCTATGGGATGCCCCTCTTGCATCAGTACTCCTCCGATAGCAAAGTCAGAGGCGTCGGTGTGAACTTCGAAAGGCACTGTATAGTTGGGCAGGGCTAGCACGGGCTCCTCAGTCATAGCCCTCTTAGCAAGTTGAATAGCTGAGACAACATGGGGGCTTGGACCCGTTTCTCGCCGGACTTGTACCACACATTGGTGCTCCGGGTCCAAGATGCATATGCAGTTGGCAAACGGCACAAGGAGAGCATGGATACGATCGAGGAAGTTAAGACCGATAACGAGATCATAGTCATCAAGGGGGATTACCTCGATCGGGACCTTGCCGGTCCAGTCACCTAGCTTCACCTCGACTCCTCGTGCGATCCCAAGGGTCGGCACTTCCTTGGAGTTCACGGTCTTGATCCACCCATTGCTCTCGGACACCACAAGTCCTAGCTTCTTAGCTGTGCCTTCGGACATAAATAAGTCGGAAGCTCCGGTGTCAACCAAGGCACTAAGCTTTGTCCCCGCTACCACGGTGTCCACGAACATTAGTCCCTTCTTCTTGGCGAACCCCTTCGCCTTGATGGAACTTAGCATCATGGCGCCCAGCTTAAGTCTGTCCGCTTCTGGCTCTCGGTCTTGCGATGCTATGGCAGTTAACTTGGCCTTCGTCGGACAGTCCCTCATCAGGTGGTTCCCATCACAAAGGAAGCATGTCAAGGGCTGTCTCTCCGGTCTCTTGCCCTTGTTTCGGTCCCACCGCGGCTTGTCCTTGGTCCTAGACTCCTTGGACTCCTTAGACTCCTCGTCGCTCCTTGGGGACTTAGGCTTGCTCCGCTCACGGTCCCTACCGGTACGTCCCTTGTTCTTCGAGGAGTCTCCGCTCTCCTGTCCCTTAGTGAACTCGAACAAGGAGTCAGCGGTGGTCATGGCGTCGGTTATGTTGGCAACGTTCCGACGTTGGAGCTCTAGCTTTGCCCACGGTTTGAGTCCATCCATGAACCCAAAGAATGCCTCCTCCTCACCAAGGTTGGTGATTTGGAGCATGAGCTCCGAAAACTCCTTGACATACTCACGCACAGTCCCTCGTTGCGTGAGTCGACGAAGCTTGGCCCGGGCTTCGTCGTTGGCATAGGTGGGGTAGAATTGCTTCTTGAACTCGGCTTCAAAGTCGGCCCAAGTTGTGATCGGGGCACCTCCAGCCCGGTCACTAGTTCTACGCCTCCACCAAAGTAAGGCTATATCGGAAAGGTAAAGGGTTGCAGTACTTACCTTTCGTTCATCGTCCGTGATCCCCACCACTCGGAAGTATTGCTCCATGCCCCAAAGGAAGTTTTCCACATCCTTCGCTGACCGGCTCCCCTTGAACTCCTTCGGTTTAGGTGTATCCACCTTTTGCGCGGGCACGATGGTTCCCCCAAGCATGCCGGCACCCACCGCCGTCTTGCATGCCTCGAGCTCCCTCTCGAGCTTCTCCATCTTCTCGCGCATTGTCACCACCAACTCCTCAAGAGTCTCATTGCGCCTGGTCACGGCCACCACCATGGCCTCGAGATCATCGTCCTTCTTGGACAGATCTTCATGGGCACCCTTGAGATCATCGACGGACTTCTCCATGTCGTCGACCCTTCCGACGGTGTCCTCGATGTTGTCACGGACTTCTCCCATGGATAGCTCTACCTTCTCCAAGCGAGCCTCAAAGCTTGCCACGATGTCCTTGGAAGCCCCACTTGGAAGCCCCACGGGTGATCTTCTTCTTCTGGGTTTGATCGAAAACATCGGGTGTAGGAAATTCGGCCATCTCGAACCTTATGCTCTGATACCACTTGACACGACTCGACTTACTTTGGATGCTAGTCGTGCGGCTCTTAGGCACTTTTCTCGGTCAGTGACTAAGTCAAGCCTTGAGTGTAGCGGAAGAGAGATGGCTAAGAACTCCGAAAGTTGTTGGAAGGTTTTAAGAAGGCTTTGTGTGGGAAATGAGAGCTTTGATTGCTTGTGAATGCTTGGATGGTTACAAATGGTGGGGTGGCTCCCTATTTATAGCCAATGCCCCATATACAAGGAAAATTCTAGACCAAGGCTTAGCTAGGTCTTTCTAGATCCTTCCCGGGCTAAGCTAGCTTCCTAAGTCTCTAGAATTCTCTAGGACTATCTATACATGGCTAAGGATCCCTACAAATCTCTACAAGTCTCCGTAAGGTTCCGGAGACTTCTACACAAGGGTGGAGACCTCCATAAGGTTCTCCAGGATTCTAGAACATTCCGGACATCTCTAGATCAGCCCAGAAGCTAGCGGAGGCATCACCGGATTGTTCCGGAGTCGGAAACGCGGCCCGTTACATATGCATATGGTTACAGAACTATTAAAAAATGGGTACGTACTATGCAATTCAATCCTACACGCTACGCCATTTCCTGACTGGTAACTTAAGAAGGGCCAAAAGTCAAAACTGACCATTTGTCTAAAATCACATATACACTACGCCAGGCACGACAACAACTCTAGCTACGGACCTTAAATCACATCGGGGCTCACATATTAATTTGACATAAATAACGAGCAGTTGGGATCTCCGTAGAATATATTTATACTCCCCTCTCTACTCCACAAAAATATTTTAACATTTATTTTATCTTAAAAATAATTATAAAAATTATATTGATATTACTAACATCTATTTGAATATATCTATAAAAATTTATTTTTAAAAATCATGTTTTAAAATTTTTAATAATTGTATTTTCTTAAATATTGCCTTTTTAATTTTTTAAAATGGTAAAATATGATTTTTTAAAATAAAATTTTATAAATATATCAAAATATATGTTGGTAATATAAATATAATTTTTATAGTTTTTTTAAGATAAAATAAATGTGAAAATATTTTTGTGATGTAGAGAGGGGTGTAAGAGGTGGAGTAGAAGATCTCCACTGAATAACGAGGGCGAGTTGGGCCATCGGATGCAGGATTACATTATTCATCCTGCATTTCGGGCCATCTAAGTGAAATAAATAATACTCCGGTAGTACATTACTACTACTACTACAATATGATTATTATTACTAAATATGACGTAATGAATAATAATAATAATAATAATAATAATAATAATAACTAATTCCTTTTGTAAATTTGAAGAAAACAAAGGGAATAGATTAAAAATGAAGTTAAAGAGTCTTGGGGCAGGCTCACTAATATTTTTGCTGAAAATGTAAAAAGTTGTGTTTGGATTTTTTAGCTGATGTGATAGTTAAAAAGTTAAGATTCTAAGACGAGGCTCACTAATAAACATACTCTAACATTTAGAGTTGTAACACGATATTCTACTTAGTAGCTATTTATTGTGCCTATTGCTATCCAATTAATCCATTTTTTTTTTCTTTTTTGTCTTGGGCCAAATGTGCATGTGTACGTCGGTGTATTATTGTATATATATAATACTCCATCCGATCCAAAATATATGTCGTTTGACTTTTCAACACGTATTTTAAGAAGCTAATAATTATATAAAATATCAACTTTTTTTAAATGATTTTTTTACAACTTAATATTTGTTGGTAATAAGTATTAAATTGTAAAAAATTAATAATAGAAAGTTTAATATATTATATAGTTTTAAACTCTTTAAAATACGTGTTAAAAAGTCAAACGACATATATTTTGGATCGGAGGTAGTACATTATATGTGTGTGTGAGAGAGAGAATTTACGTTATTTTACATTTTAATAATTTTATATTATTTATTATTTATTAAATAAATTATAAAATATTGGTTTTTAAAAAGAGTAATTATAAAATTTATAAGAAGAAAATTGTTCAAAATATTAGAGAAGTTTTTTTACAAATATTTAGAAGATAGAAAATTTTATGGTAAATAATCACAAGATATTTAGAAAACTTATTAATTAATCCAATCTTGCATAATCATTATGGTAAATAATTTACTTTTATTCAAAATTGTTATAATACGAGGGGTATTAACCGAGAATGATCTTTCATGGAAGAACAAGAGAGTAGAGAGGAGACTTCTTATTCACATGTGTATTCTCTCAAGTGGGGTTACAAGCCCTTATATAGGCAAAGTAGAGAAAGAGTACATAAATGGGACGGGGGTTTAGGAAGGTGGAGCATCCACAATAAGTGACTTTATAACACTACCCCTTGGATGCACACCTCTAACATTACAAACTGTCTCGTTAAAAACCTCACCTAGAGAAACTCAATGGGACAAAAACTAGGACAAAAGGAAAAAAAGTACAAATGTCATTTGATACGCTTTGGTGATACTACATCATTAAAAACCTTGTCAGGAAAACCAAGTGGGACAAAACCCGATCGAAGGAAAAAAGAGTCCAGTGTGTACATTCTCCCCCCGAATTCAACAACCTTCTTGCAGCTTTTTCATTTTGATAAGCTCTTCGAACTTCTTGATAATGCTGAATTCATGAGTTGTATGGTCGAGTATGAAAATATTGCCTTTGATGTGTACAAGGAGAAATAGAGTTAACCTTGGAACTGATCAGAGCGCGAAAAAACGGAAAATGGCCGAATCCTTCAAGCGCACCTTTACGAGGGATAGTCCTGAGTATTGTCATACTTCGGAGTCCATTAATGATTGGGGGAAAGGCGAATCATCTCGCGTACCCAAAGAGAGTAAGAAACCTATCCGCGTGGTTCCGGGTGATTTCGCCTTGCCACCTTATAAACGAATAGGGGCAGACAATTGTAGTTTTTGTGAAGGCTATGCTCCTGTTGCGCTTCCTCCCATCCCAAAGATTTTTACAGAACGTGTAGCTCCCACCGTGACTAAAACGCTGGGATAAAAATCAATTCTTGACGTGAAGCACTTGGAGGAGGTGGCCAAGCTTTATCCGTGGCCAGCTGGGATAGAAATAAGCCTGGCTACCGGGAGTGGGGGATGCCTAAACGAGTATAAAGACCACGTTGTTGTCCACCTGAGATGTTTGCTTCAGGGGTTCCGCCTTCCTCTCCCCCGACTTTATTCAGAATTTTTGGCACATATAAACTAATGCCTGACCCAGCTTGCTTTTAAAGTGTGGATGTACCTCGCAGTCTATATTATGCGGTGTGCTGTCATCAAGCAAACACCATCATTAGACCATCTTTTTTCTCTTCTCTCCTTGAGACGCAGCGACGGACTGGTGTCCGCCTCTTTATCTGTCAAAATAGTTGAGAGGTTGTCGAGCAGCCTGGGATGGGGAAGGAAATGGTTCCTTGTTCGTGATCCAACAAAGACCTGTTTGAACTTTATGACCAGACCTGGCAAGTATGCCTCTCCGAAAGACAAAAATGTCGTGGCGGAAAGATGGATGGTTGCGTTTAGGGAAGGGGTCGTGTCAACATGAGGTTACAAGAAAGTCGTAACTCCGGTTCGTCTGGAGATGGTCGGGCTTAGCCTCCCGCATCGTCCGGGTCGGTGTCTAGGATTTTTAAGCTTTCTAGTATTTTGATCACGATTTTCTCTGATTGACTTCTGTTCCAATTCTTTTGCAGATATGTTGGTTGATAAGGCAAAAATTTATGCATTAGCGGAGAAGAAAAGTGCTGCTAGGGGTGCATCCAGGCCTACTCCTATGATTACCCCGCAAGTGGGTGGTGGCCAACATAATTTTCCTCACAATCCCCTCTCGCGACGAAGAGCTCGAAAGGGAAAGAGCCTGTTGTAGACCGGGAGAGTGTATTGTCAGAAGACATACCTCTGGCTCAATGCGGGCGAAAAAGACAAAGGGAGGGGGCATGGACAACCATGCTTTTGAGCACTGAGCTGATTACCTCATCGGGGATTTCCATGATGGTATACCGGCAACCCAGGTTTGATCCGATTAATATTAAGAAATTGGAGATTCCTAAGAAGAGTTGTCCGGCCGAACGGGAGTATCTTCATCATCTAACATATGAAGAATTGTTGGAGCATGGTAAAAAAACAGAGGCTGGATAACTTCTTTCGCGATTTATCCTTTCCTTCTTTCCTTATTTTGTGTGCGTGTTCACCATTCTCTGCATGTCGTCGTAGGATAACCTGCAATGGTCTGAGGTGGCGGGGCGTCTAAAAAGCTATGACGACAAAGTGAGGGAGTTAAAGGCGATGCACTAAACTTTGAAGACAAATGTGGAGAAATTGAGGGATGCGGAGCTCTAGGAGGTAACCATCGATAGTTTGAAAGAGGCCTTGGAGAAATCCCAGAAACAGGTGGAGGCGGTGAAGAACGAGTTGGATCTGTCGCGAGTCGAAATCTCGAAAATCCAAGACATGGGGTCAGAGCGTGAACTAGAGATCACGCGTTTGAACAACCGAGTTAAGGAGCTCAAGACTGAGTTGGGAACAGCCTGTGAAGAGCTTATTGGTGTGAGAGGTCAGTTGGAGCGCTTCACTTCTGGAGAAGACATTGTTCTTACCAAGAATGCACTTCGCGAGTTTATGCTAAAGGATGAGGGCCAAGGGTGGTTTGCTAGGTTTATGGTAGAGGATGGTCGAGGTTGGTTGAATCGCTACCTCGAGACAGATAGGCAGGATGTCCTTTATGATAAGGTGACCGACGCCTTTACGGAAGGGGTGGAAGGTGAGATTGCCCAGAGCGTCAGTCATTTTGCTCATCTTGGGGATGTCGTGAGGATGTTTCCTCCCAGTTATGAACCCAGGGATATGAAGCTTAATGATCCTCAATGTGGCTTGCCTGCTCCTCTTCATGCTCCTATTGACGACATTGTAGCCCTCGATCCTCCGCTTGCTGATGAGAACATTCCTGAGCCAACTCGCGATGGCAACAACAATCCTCCTGTTGATGCTTAAAAAACTGCATTTTCCTTCTTATCAAGTTTTTGAAGTTGTTTTGCTTTGGGAAGTTGAAAACATTTCTACCTGTGGTGAGAGCTTTGTGCTTCGCTGCGGTTCATATTTTTGGGGTGGAGAATATTTCGGCCCATAACAAGCGATGTCTTGTTATGGTATTTTGATGTTTTGTGAATATTTTATCTTTAACTGTGATGTATTTCTGTTTATATCTTTTGCTTGTTTTTCTTAAGGGTTTGCTCTGTCGTTATTACTCTTGCCTTCTCGTGACTAGAGTTTGACCTGTTATTGTTAATGCTCTCGTTTGAAAGGAAAATTCACGATACCCTTATCCATCTCCTATCATTGAACGTTTTATGAAATGAATCGTGAGATGATAAAAAGGTAGGGTTCGCAAATGTATTAGATGTTATGCTGATGACAGATAAAGATGTCATTTATTAGCGATGAAATATAGTAGAGATTGACTTGTATCATCTATAGTTATATTTCTTCGTAACACAGGTAGTTGGGCAAAACATCTCCTTTTTTTTCTGGGCTCAGTTGCTCAATTGTCACATCAAAGTGAGATTCTCCTTGGTACTCAAAAGTAAGGCAGCTCCCTGTTCTCATGTTGTTAGCGCTCGCGAAAGATCTCCAACCTCCTGAAAGAGAAAACCAGTCCTCTTCGTCCCTTTCGACTAGTACACCCAAATGTATAAAATTTATACAGAAATCGATATAAAAGTAAGTATAAAACATGGCGAATTAGGCTCACAACAAAATGATTTTTGACTTCCAAACATTGTGGAGAACACCAGCCTTAGAATATAAACAACAACATTAGGATATAAACAACAAAACTTATCTTCTAGTGTAACCTCGGAACAATTGATACTAGAAAATTGATGATTATCATGAAGATCTGAAGATGAACTTAAACATAATAAATGAGGCAATTGAGCCTGTAATAACTGATAAAGTTTCCATGAGCTAGTTCAGCTCCAATGCTCTCAACTTTTTATCATCTGAAATCAAGCAAAATCAGAATGTGATGTTTACAGTTCATCTTGAAAAGAAAAACTTGAGGTCAAGCAATATCAGAATGTATTCCTAGCACATATGCCTACCAGCTGTTCCAAGTGAACATTTTGATTAATTGTCCGATTATTTGGTATACATATTATTCCAATCGATGAAAAGTGGGGGTCAGTGAGCCCACATGCCCCGCCTGGTTTCACCACTAGTTCCAGGATTAGCAGTCAGGCATGTATGCCAAGCACATTCCAATTTTTATAATGGAAAACCCTAGAAGATTCAAACATGCCTTTTAAAAAAGGAACACTGCAGCTAGAAAAGTTATCACTAACAAGGTAAATTGCATTTCATTTTTCAGAAACAAAACATGAAAGACAATTTTCCGCTTTTCCCATGCATCCCAGAGTTTCACACACAAATGTAAAATTTCCACTAAACTAGTACACCACCCTTGTCACTTCCAATCAGATTTACAAAGTCCTCTATAAACCAGAACTGGAAATATATAAAAAAATCCCATGAATACAATTCCAATACATACAAATTTAATTCAAGAAGATAGACGTGCTCATAAAGGAAGAACAAAGCACCTGTTAAAGAACCCAAAGTTTCTGAAATGAGAAACACCAACATTATTCTTGGGGATTGGCACACCAAAAAGGGCAGCTAAAGTCGGGGTGATATCAACCTAGATTACTAAAAGCAAGGCTGCTCTTACATGCAAAATGAACCACAAAATCATATTTCCAGAATACACTATTCTGTCAAAGGGAATGGAAGATTTAATGTGCATGGTATTATGAGCACAAAATTCCAAAATCCCATAAGATGAAGAGGCTAACTTGTATTTCTGCCGGATATAATAAACATGCAAAAAAAAAAAAAATACTGGCAATTGAAAGCTTATAAGGTCAGGCTCAAGAACAGAAAGGTAAGAATAGCAGATTACCACATGAATCAATGAAACTCATGCAACAGTAAATAAAATCTATAATGAATGCTTTATTACAATGTTACCTGTTTAACATTGTTACTAGTGGCTGAAGTATATTCAGAGTGCCTAATGTGAGGGCTAATGAAAAGCGCTAAAGAATCAGTTTCTTGAAATGAAGAACCCCCGTGATTGCCACTATCAGTCATTCCATGATCACGGACACCAACCTGCAAAAACACTCATATATATATGAAAGAAAAAAAAGGACCATATATTAGACCCTAATTAAAATGAAAATTTTAGCCGGTATTAACATAAACATGATCATCTAAACAAAGTAGAAGTGCTTTAAACATATTGCTAGTAGCCGGTATTAACACAAACATGATCATTTCCAATGTGTTTGACTTAGATTTATGATTCCATCAGGGACTATATATATATATAATACATTGATTGGTCAATGGGATTGCATTCCCCGTTGATAATCATTTCGCACTTGGCTTAAGCTAGGCTTAAACTGATATCAAAGACTTATTGAATTCAAATACACAGTTAATTTATGCAGTGAGAAATAAAGAAGCACAAACCAGAAGGGTACGCTCTCTATCTTCATCACAAAGAAGAATTTTATTTTGATGAATTATTTTGATCACTTCATCCATCTCTTTAAGTTTTGGAACCATCAAATTAAATGCTGAAATGATTGTACAAGAAAAATCCTTTAAATGGTGCACTTATATAAGGTAGCTAAAAAAGTCCACCATTAAACAATCAACCAATCATATTATGCCTAAAAATACCTTTTATGTCCACCAGTATGTCCAACAACATGATCCAACCCTCGATAATGCAGAATCTGACAACCAAGTTGCACTCAATATTAGAAAAGGTCCACCCTACCAACTCATAAAAAAATATCAATGAACATCACACACAACCAAACAGATTCTCTCTTTGCATAATTCAGGCATGACAATAACACAGTTCTGATGCACTTGTGATTTGGAAAATGTGAAAGAAATAGAATCACTGCAGAAGTAACCAACTGTAAATTAAAAGGATTCAGTAAATATATGAAGACTACATGAAAACTAAAAAGAATATAAACCATTCTGAAAATATATCACAAATTATACCATAATATTATTAGATTAGATGTACTCACCAAAAGACGCCAATCATTCTTGTTAAGTTCTTTTGGCAAATGTCGAGAAACATTGTAATTTACCTGTATAATATCCTTGACATGTGTCAGAAATTTTGCTTATCAATTTTTTTACCATCTCCCTTGATCAGGTGACAACACTACATCGAGAAACATTGTAATTTACATGTATAGTATCCTTGACATGTGTCAGAAATTTTGCTTATCAATTTTTTTACCGTCTGCCTTGATCAGGTGACAACACTACAACTCATTCAAAATTTGAGAATGACTAAACCTCTTCTAAACTAAGCCAATGACAAGAATACAAAGGAGAAAATCAATTGATCAAAATCATATTTTAATTATACAAATGATTTCATATATCAATTGTATTGCTAAATTGAATTAAAACTAACAAGAAAATCAATTGATAATATCAATTTATACAATAGGCTCTAATACCACTGTAGGAAAATTAGATGCGCACCGAAATTGTAGAAAACTATTTTCTAACATCTAATTCGGGATCTCATGTATGAATCGATATGATCAATGTAGAAGGGAAAAGTCGTATCTTTCTTGTGCGGAACCTTGATTCGAAATCACATTTGGAGAAAAGAGCCTCAAGCCCGACTCCTCTACTTGGTCCACACGAGCACGTGATTGGATCTCCTTGTCTTCGTTTGCTAGAACGAACGACGATCGAAGGATTGCAACTCACACCTAACACTTTAGGATGCTAGTGGTTTTTGGTAGGAGAAGAAAAGATGCACAATGCCCAAAAACTAGGTTAAGACTTATTCTCAATAAGTCTCCTTATATAATGCACAAACTAGGTCACATATGCCTTGTTTTTTACTTTATTGCAAAAAATACCCAAAATTCATAGGACATACTGGGTCAAACTAGGTTAATACTTATTCTCAATAAGTCTCAATAAGTTGCCTTTATCTTTTAGGAAGAATAGCAAAAAATACCCAAAATTCATAGGACATTTGCAAATATGCCTTGTTTTTTACTTTATTGCAAAAATGCCTCATTTTATTGCAAAAATGCCTAATAAAATTGCAAATGTCCCCAAAAGAAAAAAAATATGTGAAATAAATAAATAAATAAACCAGATTTTCCTCTTTTGTAAAAAAAAAAGAAAAAAAAAAGAAAAAAGAAAAACAAAAAGACCGGAAAAATAAATAGAAATAAAAAGAAAAAGAAAAAGAAGAAAAAGTTGTAAATGAGAAAAGATCAAAATAAAAAAAATCAGTAAATCTCCCTGTTCCTTCTCTCTCGAACGAGCGAAAAGCTCCTCCTCCGTCGGCGTTGAAGATCTTCTCTCAGACCGAGCCTCCTCCGCCGACGGCTTCTCACTGGAGTAGGCTCTTTGGTCTCGCCATCATCACTCCACCGTTCCGCCGACAGTTTCGCCCCAAAGCATCTGCTCCTCTCGACAGTTTCGCCCCAAAGCATCGAGCACCACCGTTCCGTCGCCGCAGCCAGCAAAAACATCGGCGAGGAGATCGGAATTGTCGCCATCGATCATCATCAGGTCGAGTGTTGTCCCTCGAAGCCCTCTGTCGTTGAATTCGAGAAACCCTAGGTATGTTACTTGATTCCTCCATTCTCTTGCTGATGTCCGATTTCTGCCAAAATTGGCTTACATATTCTAGGGTTTTTACACATTTGATTTTCTCTCTGTTCAACCTTTAAAGAAGAGAAAATAATACCTCAAATTCAACAACAGGGTTAGTGGATAAAACCACAGGGACAGGAGGTGTATATTATGATATATCCTACTAGGAACTCGACTCGTATTATATTATGCTAAGCTGGAAACCTTAAGCTTAACATTCATGGGTTTAGTATTTTGGAGTTTGAATATTGGATTATGCTAGGCTGACAACTCCCACTATTGGTTCCTTCTATCATCATTGTCCCTTTTCTTTTTAGGCTCTGACTCATGTTATGACTAATATGTGATCTGATGATGTTCTATTATTATGGCATTGACTACACTGTAGTGAATATTGAAGTTGAGAACGTTCATATAATGTTCTTTATTTCCCATTCCTGCTGAAATTCCTGCTGTCAGCAAATCATATTTCAGTTTGGTGCATGAGTTATTGGCTCTTTGAGCCAATAGCATATAGGTCCAAGTTCTCACACTTTATTGACAACACCTTTTCATTCTTGCTATAGGATATGTGAATTTGACATTGAGGTCCAAATTGCTTTTGTAACTAACTGATGTTCTTCAATTCCTCCCTCAACACACACATGCACAACACAAAACACACACACACACAGCTATTCGGTTGGAGATTGAGGTCCAGACTGCGCTTGACACTTGACTAGAACACACCTACAACATGTCAAGAAAACTAAAATACTATGACAAGGTATTATTATCAACATGACATGATGAAAAAAAAATCTTGATAGGATGCTACTAAAATAAAGACAGGAAATTTTCATAAATATGTTAGGATACATAACAAAATGGAGCCAACTTCAATCAAACAATTGTCGTAGCTATGACGTGAACCCGGAATCCTAATGTTTTGTTCGGTACGGACCTCATTCACCACCGGTTTTGACACTTGACTGGAACACACCAACCACATGACAGGAAAATTAAAATACTATGACAAGTTATTATTATCAACATGACAGGAAAACACCCTAAAAATCTTGACAGGATGCTACTAAAATACTAACAGAAAATTTTCATAAATATGTCAGGATACGTAACAAAATAGATCCAACTTCAATCAAGCAATTGTCGTAGCTGTGAACCCCGAATACTGGTCTTTTGTTCGGTTGGGACATCATTCACCATCGGTTTTGACACTTGACTGGAACACGCCTACAACATGACAGGAAAATTAAAATACTATGACAAGGTATTATTATCAACATGATAGGAAAACCCCCTAAAAACTTGACAGGATGCTACTAAAATACTGACAGGAAACTTTTATAAATATGTCAAGAAACGTAACAAAATGGAGCTAACTTCAATCAAGCAATTGTCGTAGCCGTGAACCCGGAATCCTGGTCTTTTGCTCGGTTGGGACATCATTCACCATCAGTTTTACCACAACAATCCGACAGGAAAAAGAAAATACTTTGACAGGATCATTTTAACCACATGACAGGATGAAAAATCGGGTTTTTTTTTCAAATTTCTCAAAATCTGTTTTGTTTTTCCGAAAATCTGTTTTTTGAAAAAAAAAAACTCCGAATTTATGGGGTTTTTTTCCGAATTTAATTTTTATTTTCCAGAAAATCTGTTTTTTTTTTCCATTTTCAGATAATCTTATTAATTCTATAATTCTATAAAAAAATCCGAAAATCTTTTTTTTTTATTTCCAAAAATCTGATTTTTTTTCCAATTTCTCAAAATCTTTTTGAAAAAAAAAATCCGAATTTATGTTTTTTTTTCCATTTTCCATAATTTTTTTTTTGAGATTTCAAAATCATATTTTATGTATTTTTCAAAAATATTTTTTTTAATATCCAAATTTATGTTTTTTTCAAAATCATATTTTTTGTATTTCAAAATCACATTTCTTAATTTTTAATTTTAGAAAATACTAATTTTATATATTTATTTTAATTTTAAAAAATGAGTAAACACACAATACTTTTATTGCAAATATGCCTATATAGGCATCCCTTGCAATTTGGTAGAAATACGGGTACTTTTGTAACCTTTTTTTTCTGAGTAGGGTATATCCGTAAATTCGCCTATCTCTTATCGTCTATCCACAAGATATTTCCATAAAGATATTATCAACAATAATAACTTATTATTATCATCAATCAATTATCTAATTCCTAATACTCTTTTATGTGTAACCTTATAGGACCCGAATAAAATATCAATAGATTAAATCCAATTTAATCCATAAATTATACGTAGTAATTGGCTTCTAGCAAAGCATTATAATTACCTATATTATTCAGATTATAAATCTCTATTTTAATCCTATTATATCATTAGTATTTCACACATCAATTAAAGAACACCAATTCCTTCAGCTCGTTGTATCAGGGTATGTGGTATTCAACCCTAATTCCCTTTCTCCAATCTACAACCTGTTGGTGATCCTCAACCTTGAGTACGTCTCGTATGCAACTAATGCGATAACCATCTGATTCAATTTAGCAACTGCTCAAAAGGTACATGTGATGCATAAAACCTTGATCATAGTGGTTGAAGGAGATCGATCTTGACCATCGATTCCACCCGAACCGTAGCCTGCAAAACAAGAACAAATGTGGTCGGGGCGGGGCTTGTCTCCCCCAGGGGACCCTCCGACGCTCAAGTCAGTCATTGTTCATCCAATATGAATCTATATCTCTCATCTTATTTATACTAGTCGAGTATTAAATAGAAGAAACTGTTACGATATTAAATAAAAGAAACTGTTACCGTATTTAATTCGGCCAACGCTCTTAATGCACGAAACCGCTATTGTAATCAATAGGCGAAACGGCTGCATCAATGTCGTATTGAATACTCGAATTTATAGGTAAAAGACTAGAACGCTCTTGTGCTATGATGACGAGATTTTCCCTATCTCAATTGCCCCTCGGGTTTCTTCTTCATGTCTCGATGATGAAAGAAGCCGAAAAAAGTAAATGGCGAGGGTTATCGAGTGAACGATGATTTTGCCGTAACGTTAGTCACTTGATCCGTAGTTGGATATTGGCCGTAATTGGAGATTTCGTTGGCCTTAAGTGACGATTCGGACTGGTCGTAAGTGGCGATTTCGTTGGCCTTAAGTGGCGATTCGGATTGTCTGTAAGTGGCGATTTTGTTGGCCTTCAGTGGCAATTCAGATTGGCCATAAGTGGCGATTTCATTGGACTTAAGTGGCGATTCGGATTGGCCATAAGTGGCGATTTTGTTGGCCTTAAGTGGCGAATCGGATTGGCCATAAGTGACGATTTCGTTGGCCTTAAGTGGCGATTCGGATTGGCCGTAAGTGGCGATTTCATTGGCCTTAAGAGGCGATTCGAATTGGTCGTAAGTGGCGATTTCGTTTGCCTTAAGTGGCGATTCTTCTGCCTTTACTGGCATTTGCTTGGCAATAAGGGGCGAATCTTCACTTTCTTGAGTTGTTGTATGCTCTTGCACATAATCTATATATTTTTGCGGAGAAGTAGTAGGCTAAAAATCTAGCTTAGAACTACACATTCATCTTTCAATAAACATTTTTTAGAAGAATGTTAATAAACAATTAAGAAATTCTTCGCAAGTAAGGGGAATAGAAAACTTAGCTCACGAATTCCTTGCTTGAGTAATAGGATTCTCGGTGGCCTTAATTATTCCCGATTTTACTATAGTGTCATTCTTGACCTGGCTAGGAGCTGACTTTGGGCAAAATATCAAACCTCCAACTTGCCTTTTGCTTCTTTATAGCTCTCGATGCCTCGAATCATTTTGGTTGCCCCAGCGTACTATGCAATATTGACTCTTGTCCCGACATCAGTTGTGAGATTAGAATCCATGCTTTCCTCGGGGAGTACACTCAACGATTGTTGCTCATACTTCCTTTGTAAACACCTATTCAGGAGTATAGCACAAGCAGAGAAAACGAAAACAAAGCAAAAAGCACACCCCACAATCGAAACAACGAGAGTAAAGATCAACTCAATTCAAACTAATTCATGCTTTGCAAGGTAAAAGTATATATAGATGATTAAATGAAACTATAGAAGGATAAATTAGCATATGAGATGAAAGCAAGGCAGATACACAATATTTGTGCACTCAACTCTTGAAACTAAGCAACACTAATAATTAGTATAAAAGTTGATGGTCACACATATCGGATATTGAGCATAAAATATGAGTCTAATTCGGCTTCTAGCTCAACTAATCATTAGAGGGTGGAAAGAGTATGTGATAACATGTAATCCAGCAAGTATAAACACCAAAGACTTGTCTTAGCAGCAAGTCCCACTTTTGACTAATATGTTCTCAAGAATCTACTACCAATATTATCCTCTTAATTAATTAAGCAGGCCACAAGAGTTCATAATCAAATTACATCACATAGGTAACTTCATCAAGCTCTTCAAGACAAACGGAGCTACAGTTCGCATTGATCAATTTGGCCACCAAGCAGATTTTGAATTACAATTAATCAAGTCTTTAGAAATTAATCATGGAATTCAAAGCACATGAAGAAAGTTGAATATGTATACCTGCTCTTACCGGTTCGAAGAATCGTTGTTGATAATGATTAGTGAGGCATCACATATATCCATAGGGCTCATAAGATTGCGTCGATGAGCCTCGGATGCGGGCTGGCAACAGAGAATGTTGGTGGGTGCAGCGGCTCTCGAGAGATGGATGAGGACCATCCGACAAGTAATAAATCCGGTGTGCCCCTCGACGACGGATATGAGGTGTGTCCCTATTGAGATGAGTAGATCAGTGACCAGGCGCATCAGGATCAAACATGACTGTTTTCGATGGGTGACGATCGTCCCAACACCGAGTCATCACGATGGGGCTGCGTTGGATCGAAACAAAGACGACGAAGCGACAATTAAGCATAGTCGCCGATGCAACTAGGGTTGTGAAACCATTGGGGAATAATCGGACTAGGCGATGCAGCCAATTGCGGATCTTCTCAAGCACCATTGACAAGGCGCCGGTTCAGATCCGCACCAAGGGAGAGATCCAAGCGGGGGGTCGTACGCTAGATCCAACCATGACCATCAATGGAGGATGAAGATCTGGGATTCAGATCTGAGTGTAACGTCAGGATAAGAGCACATGGAGGTCCAATCGACGGTGATGATCGAGGATCTGAAGGCGTTGGCGAACAAGGACTCCGACGATATATAACTCCAACGGCTTCCCTTCCAATGTCGTACGTGCTAACTTAATCAGATCCCATGATTCATCTTCACCAGGAACTTCGATCGCATAGCTTTTTGATCGAATCCCCACGGACGGCGCCAATTGTGATGCATAAAACCTGCATCATAGTGGTTGAAGGAGATTGATCTTGACCATCGACCCCACCCGAACCGTAGTCTGCAAAACAAGAACAAACGAGGTCGGGCGGGGCTTGTCTCTTTCAGAAATGGAAGGGAGAATGGCCACAACACACTCCAGATCACACACACACACAACAACTACAATCTGTCTTTCGACAGTTGCTCAAAGAAACCAAGAGAGGAAGCAATAAACTTTCAACTGAACTGCTTAACATTGATTGATTGAAAGTGTTAAACATAATACACTTGCAAAGGAAATAACCGTTCATAACTGCACTCCACTACACCCACTACTTGAGCTAATTCAACCTTACAAATAAAAACTGAATTGCAAATTCTAACTCCTTCTTAACACTCCTCGATATCGACTACAGCTGGACACTTTACTCGACATTGACAAACTAACAGCAAACTGACTTGTTCCTTACTTGAGAGGTTTGGATCACTTTGGCTGACTTCAAACACCACCTCTTGATTCAACACCTCTCATTCCAATCTTCTCCATGAAGAATTGATGCTTTGCCACACTTAAGGCCTTTGTGAACAAATCTGCACTTTGATCATTAGTGCCACAGAACCTCAATTCAACTTCTCCTTTTGCCACCAGCTCTCTTATGAAGTAATGCTGAACATCAATATGCTTTGTACGAGCATGAAATGTAGGATTCTTGGCCATGGCTATAGCAGACTTATTATCACACCACACTTCAGTTGCCTTCTTTTGACTGCACCCCAAGTCCTTCATCAATTTCTTTAACCATAAAGCTTGCTTTGCTGCAGCTCCAGCAGCCACATACTCAGCTTCTGATGATGATAGTGCAACTGCTTCTTGCTTCTTAGAGCTCTAAGTCCCTGCACTTGAGCCAAAACTGAACACAGAGCCAAAGGTGCTTCTTCTGTCATCCAAACACCCTGCCTAATCACTTTCAGTGTAACCATGAAGTCTGAATTCTTCAAATTTGCCATACCATATTCCTTGCTTCACATATCCTGCTACATACTTCAAAATCCTCTTTGCTGCTCCAAACTGTTGCTTTGAAGGGTTGTGCATGAACCTTGATATCACACTCACACTGTATGCAATATCAGGTCTTGTGTGTTCTAGATAATTCAAGCCTCCAACCATACTTCTATACATTTTCTCATCTGCAAGCCCTGTTCCATCACTCATGTGCAGCTTCTCATGAGTGTTCATAGGAGTGTAAGCAACATCACAGCCTTCTAAATGGAACTTCTTCAGTAAGTCCTTTGCATACTTCTCCTGGCATACAAAAATTCCATCACTTTCCTGATGCACTTCTAAGCCTACGAAGTACTTTAAAACATTGAGATCTGTCATCTCAAATTCTTCCATCATTGCTTTCTTGAATTCTCTTAACATCTTCTGAGATGAGCTGAAATAGATGATATCATCTACATACAAGCACACAACTATGAATTCTTTCTTTCCTCTTCCCTTTACATATAGAGTAGGCTCAATTTCACTTCTGTCAAAGCCTTCACTCACAAAGAAAGAATCAATCCTGCTGTACCAGGCTCTAGGTGCTTGTTTCAAGCCATAAAAAGCCTTTCTCAGCTTGTATACTTTGTGCTCTTCACCTTCCTTCTCAAACCCTTTAGGTTGTTCAACATACACTTTTTCCTCTTGCTCACCATTCAAGAAAGCCGACTTCACATCTAATTGATACACTTTCAAACTCCACTGTGCAGCAAATGCCAACACTACTCTTACTGTCTCCAATCTCACCACTGGTGAGAATGTTTCTTCAAAATCAATTCCTTCCTGCTGAGCATAACCCTTTGCAACTAGCCTTGCCTTATGCTTTTGTATGCTCCCATCAGTATTCACCTTAGTCCTGAATACCCACTTCAAGCCTATAACATTTTTTCCTTGAGGAAGCTCAACTAATCCCCATGTATCATTTCTCTGGATGGCATTCATTTCCTCTTCCATAGCAAACTGCCATTTACTCTCACACTTTGCATCTTCATAACTCTCTGGATCTGAAGCTAACAAAGCAAACCCACATTCTGCATACACGTCAGCTAGAGATCTGAACCTTCTTGGAGGAGTTTCACTTGATGAACTGGATGGAGATGAGCTGTGACTGCTTGGTGAACTGACTGGTGACACTGGTGTTGTTGGAGAGTTCACATTCTGATCTTGCTGATCATCATCTTCATCACCATTCACATTCTCTTCACTCTCTTCACCAGCATTGCTCACTGAGATCCCTTTGTCAAGGATCGGATCTTTGCTTCTGTTCTCCCAATCCTAAGCTGCATTTTCATTGAAAGCTACATTTCTGCTCACAATTGTCTTCTTGGTCAAAGGATTATACAACTTGTAGGCTTTTGATTGAGCTGCATAACCAATGAAGATACACCTCTCAGCTTTGTCATCTAACTTAGATCTCAAGTTCACCAGTGCATAAGCCACACACCCAAATACCCTTAGGTGACCTACAGACGGCTTCTTTCCTCTCCAAACTTCAAATGGAGCTTTGTTCATAACAACTTTTGTAGGAGATATGTTGAGTATGTACACTGCAGTAGCCACTGCTTCACACCAAAACTGGTTTGGCACACCTCCACCCTTCAACATACTCCTAGCCATCTTCACCACAGTCCTATTTTTCTTTTCTGCCACTCCATTTTGCTCAGGAGTGTATGGTGCAGTCAATTCTCTTCTTATGCCATTCTCTTCACAGAAATCCATAAATTCATATGACATGAATTCACCTCCTCTATCAGTTCTCAAAGCCTTGATTCTCTTCCCTGACTGATTCTCTGTCAGTGCTTTGAACTTCTTGAAGCACTGAAATGCTTCTGACTTGAGCTTCAGAAAATACACCCAACTTGCTCGACTAAAATCATCTGTGATGAGGAAGAAATATTTGCTTCCTCCCAGAGACTCAGTTTGCATTGGTCCACAGAGATCAGCATGCAACAACTCTAAGCAATCACTTGCTCTCCATGCATCTCCAGTTGCAAATGATCCTTTCATTTGCTTGCCATACACACACCCTTCACAGAAATCCAGCTCACCCATCTTTGGTATGCCTTGGACTAAATCACCTGAAATCAGCTGTCTCATACTTTGCAAATTCAAATGGCCGTATCTCATATGCCATAACATAGTCTCTGCATCACCTTTCACTGTCATTGCTCTATTTCCACCCTTTGCTAAATCCAAAGGAAAAATCCTATTTTTGGTCATTCCCACATTCACAATCACCTCACTTGTTCTTTTCTCTCTGATTACACATGCATCTTCATCAAACAACAGAGAATAACCAGTACCTTGAAGCTGTCCCACACTGAGCAAATTATGAGCAAGCTTTGGAACATACTAAACATCTTGCAAGCACTTCTCACCTCCTTGAGCACTTCTGATCATAACTGTGCCTCTTCCCTCAACTTGAAGCGCCTTGTTATCTCCAAGCTTCACATTACTTTTCTTGGATTCATCTAAGTCTCTGAACATACTTCTTGAACTTGACATATGATTCGAGCACCCACTATCCAAATACCACATACTACTTGCTGTGTCAGTTGTGGGTGTCAAGGCCATGAACAACCTATCTTCTTGCTCAGACTTTTCTGTAAAGTTTGCTCCCTTTTGCTCATTTTCTTGCTTCTCCCAACAGTAGGCTTCCTTGTGCCCATACTTCTTACAATAGTAGCATTTTATGTTACTCCTATGAGATCTAGAGTCACTTCCTTGACCTCTGCTAGACTCTTTCCACTGATCTCTTCCTTGCTCAGTACCATTGCCTCTTCCTGAGCCATTTGATTGACCTCTACCATAGCCTCTACAACCTCTACCTCTAAAATTCCCTCTGTAGTTGCCTCTTCCTCTAAAGCAACCTCTTGAACCACCCCTGCTTGATGAGCCTTCAGATTTTCCCTTCTGATTCTCATCCTTCACTTGGAAGACCTTTTCTTCCTTAACATCACTGGTCCTGCACAATCTCTTATCATGTGCTTGTAAGGAGCTTGTCAACTCCTCAAACCTGTACACAGACAGGTCCTTGGACTCTTCTATGGCTGCAACTACATGGTCATACTTCCTAGTAAGGCTTCTCAACACTTTACTCACAACTGCTTCATCATTTAAGATCTCTCCATAGGTTCTCATGTGGTTCACAATCCCAGACACTCGAGAAAGAAACACCTAAATTGTCTCCTTCTCCTGCATTGCTAGAGTTTCAAACTCTTTTCTAAGTGTCTGCAACTTGACTGTAACCACTCTTCTATCTCCTACATACTCCGGCTTCAACACATCCCATGCCTCATGAGGAGTTGTAGCAGTTGCAATCCTTGTAAAGATCTCATCATCCAAGGTGATTTGTATTATGAACAAAGCCTTTGAATCCTTCTTGATTTTCTCTCTTAGTTGTTGATCTGGCTCTGGTGGTTCAGCATCTTCGAACCCTTGATCCACAAGATTCCATATCTCTTGTGACTTAAACAAAGTGGCCATCTTTAAACTCCAGAAATGGTAGTTTACTCCCTTAAATATTGGCAATTGTGGGTTACCAACATTACTACCACCATTGTTCTGCATTTTCTAAGAACAATGAACACTCAAAGTGTTTCCCTGTGTTTGTTCTCACTTCTCTCAATCCCAAAACTCAAACCCGGCAAGAGCACATCTCTTTTCTCTGATACCAATTGTCAGAAATGGAAGGGAGAATGGCCACAACACACTCTAGATCACACACACACACGACAACTATAATCTGTCTTTCGATAGTTGCTCAAAGAAACCAAGAGAGGAAGCAATAAACTTTCAACTGAACTGCTTAACGTTGATTGATTGAAAGTGTTAAACATAATACACTTGCAAAGGAAATAACCGTTCATAACTGCACCCCACTACACCCACTACTTGAGCTAATTTAACCTTACAAATAAAAACTGAATTTCAAATTCTAACTGCTTCTTAACACTCCTCGATATCGACTAAAGCTGGACACTTTACTCGACATCGACAAACTAACAGCAAACTGACTTGTTCCTTGCTTGAGAGGTTTGGATCACTTTGGCTGACTTCAAACAGTCTCCCCCGGAGGACCCTCCGACGCTCAGCTTAGTCATTGTTCATCTAATATGAATCTATATCATCTTATTTATACTAGTCGAGTATTAAATAGAAGAAACCGTTACGATATTAAATAAAAGAAACCGTTACCGTATTTAATTCGGCCAACGCTCTTAATGCACGAAACCGCTATTGTAATCAATAGGCGAAACGGTTGCATCAATGTCATATTGAATACTCGAATTTATTGGTAAAAGATCAGAACGCCCTTGTGCTATGATGACAGGATTTTCCCTATCTCAATTGCCCATTGGGTTTCTTTTTCATGTCTCGATGATGAAGGAAGCCGAAAAAAGTAAATGGCGAGGTTTACTTTTTTGGTGCCCATACACACCCTATGATGATGAAGAATTATTGCCATGCGTGAGAATCAAAGATAGACTTAGCTTTACTTGCATTTTAAATCGCAAAGGAGTTGTACACAATTTACCTTTCTTCTTTGTGCTAAATCTTAATGAAATCTTCAAAAAAAATTCCAATTTTTCTTTTCTTGTTGTACTGCTAAGTAGGGGTGGGCGTGGGACGGGATGGGGTCATTCCGCGTCCCGTCCCGCGCAATTTTTGTGGAACGGGATTCACTATTTTTTTTCAATCCCGCGCGTACGGGTCTTGTCTTTCACGGGACGGGACGAACCTTGTCCCTCAATTAAAAAACATTATAAAAAAAATTCAAAAATACCATTATATTTTACGGGTTTTAAAGACATATATATATATAATACACATTTAGGAGTGATGAAATAACAGAATAAGGATGCCAATCAGTTTTTGTGGAGAACGCGCCCCACGCGCCCTGAAAAAAACCCTTTCGACACCCAGATTTGAGATCCCACCCCCGAAGCAAAGAGAACAGCCTGAAACCCTAGGCTATTCCCTATTCATCGTCGCCCTCAATCTGATCAGCCTCTCTTGTGCACCCAATGATGGCCCTATTCTTCTTCTTCCTCCCGCAACCGGGTTCCAAATATGGCTCTGTGATGGCGGGTTTCAATTGGATCAAAGTACCACTTCAAATCAAAAGCTTCCGTGCGGGATTAACCTTAATCCAAACTCGTGCGATTTCTGGAGTGCTGAGGGTGATTTTGTGTGTTTTAGTGCGATGATTGTTCTTGTTAGGTCAAATCGACCTCCTTCATGGCGTTGCTTTGGGTGTACAGACTCAATTTGGGGATCGAGCTGGTGGATTTCGATTGGCGCTCCGTTCTCTGTGGTTGCTGAAATTGATTTGGGGCTAATACCTTTCATAGCCTCTATAGCCCTCCTGCATGTTCAATTCCGGGTCTGTGATCTTCCTATCTCTAATCCCCTCTTTCTATTGTTGATTTCTCGCTATATGAGGTGTGGTTGGTGTGTGCAATTTCTCCACACTTCCATACTTCTCATCCTTCAATCTAAACTCTCAAGTGTCAGTGTTTTTAACAAAGTTTTCTGGTTTTTGTTTGAAATGGCAACTGCGGCGGTCGACAAAGGGAAGAAACCCTTGGTTGCAGATGATCCTGCTCCTGTCGTAGCGAACAACCCCATGAGTAACAAAAAGCCGAAGGGCTCTAACCTTCCTGAGGAGAAGCGCCTCTCCGATGATGGTTGTGAGGCTTCACGTAAGGCAACTGCGGAGAAAAAGTTCAAGAGGAAGTCCCTCAATAGGGAGAAACTGATTGCTCTTCAGGGCAAGGTCCAGGAGAACATCACCATGCTCAATCAATCGTCACTATTTGCTACTATCATCGGTGATGCTTTGGAAGCCAAGGATGTCAGAAAGAAGTTAAGGTATGTGTGGAAGTCTCTCTCTAGAGGATTTCAGCTTATTCCAGTTGCTCATAACTAGTTTGAGTTGCGTTTTGATAAAAATGAGGATAGAGCATGGGTTTGGGACAACCGTCCCTTCCATGTTGCTGGACAGCTTATCCTCCTCCGACCTTAGAGGTTGGATTTTGACCCATTGCTGGAGTCTGTTTCCCTCTTGGATCTGTTGATTAGGTTCCCTGGCTTGCCGGCTAAATATGTCCATGAGGATATCCTCAGGGATATTGTGAAGGCTAACAAGTTGGGAACGATCCTTAAGGTGGCGGCTTTTAACTCTAAGGGAGCTCGCTTTCGTTTCCCTAGGGTGTGTGTTTTTGTCGATGTTACTAAAATTGCTGGCAGGGAGATTTTTGTTATCAATGAGATAGGTGAGGTTGAATCCTACCCTATGTGGTTTGAAGACTTCGCAATAGGGTGTGGAAGTTGTGGTGCAGAGGACCATGCTTTTGAGGTCTGTCCGAGAAGGAACTTATGTAACTTTGGTGCTTCCATTGGAGCTCCTTTGGTGCCTCCACCAGTGCCTGATGATCAAGCCAATGTTAATGAGGGAGGAGAGTGGGTGCAAGTTGCTGCCAGGAGACCTATGGTGCGCCCTCCACCTATGTTTGGCCATTCCAAGGAGGAGCTCTTTAAAAGCTTTGGTAAGAATGTCACAATATCTTCGGATTCTTCTTCTTCAAAGTCTCCTGGTAGCTCTGCTGGCAACTCTGCTTCTGCCACTCCTATCTTGAGCTTTTGCAATGCCTTAGCCCCTGTCCCTCTGTCAGTTGTGATGCCTGTTGTGCTCCCCTTTAAGTGTGCAAACCCAAGTGATGAGGAACCAAATCTAAAGGCGGAATTGCAACCCGGTCTCCAATCCTTTGCTGCTGACGATGATGAGTGTTTGGAATTTGATGAGGACGAGTTTATGGAGGAATGTCTAGTTTCTGATGGTCTTCCAGACCCAGGGCTTACACAAGCTGATTATGAGGTAATCTTCCGTGACATTCCCCCATCTATTGAGTTCAAATTGCCTGATTTGAGCACCCCTGAGCGCTTAGCTGAGTCCCTCTATGAGCATCCTGTGTTCACTGCTACCTCTCCTGTTAATTCTGATCATCAAGCTATGAGTGAAGCTTCCAAATCTGAGTCGGGTAAGCGAAAATTGAAGACCGAGGAAGGTGATTCCGCCAGCTCCACCATGACTCTGATGGGTGGTAGCACAAAGAAGAGGAAACATGTGTAGTGCATCACAAGTAGGGCAGAAGGGAGTTCTCTTATGTGGCGAAGAGTTTCTCCTTGCCAAGGTAAGAATAATGCCACTAAAGCTCTATGGTATTGTCTGTAAGGGTGCTACTGTCTGGTGTTTTATTTGGTATCAGTTTGGTTTAAATTGGGTCAATGTCGAAAATTCTAAGTGCTGTTTGGAATCCTTTTTGTTGGTCGTATCTATCAGTGTTAGGTGTAAGCTTGAGTATGGTAAGATCAATGTATGGAACATATTCAGTGATGTAATTGCTTATGGTTATAATCTAATGAATGGTATGGAAGTTAATTTATATCACATATACTGCATTTTAGAGAATATTATTACTGCCTACAATTTGAAGGAGACATTTAGGTTTGCAAATCAATTGGACAAACTCAATTTTCGATTAAATATTGATCACTTGGCCATAATTGCTCTCAAAATAGGTCGCAATCAGGATGAGAAAGGTGACAGTAGAAAACAAAATCCTTGTATTAAGAGCTCACCATGCTTCTTCATACAATATAATGGTTTCCTATGAAGATTTGTTTTTGGAATATAAGAGGAATTGGTAGGCCAAACCTATGGACAGAAATCAAATCCATGCGTTTGAATGAGCACATAGCGATAATGGCGGTAGCATAAACTAAAACTGAGAGAATTCCGCTTGAGAAAAACTGGAGTGGAAGTGGGTTTAACAAAGCAGTTTGGTCAGCGGGTAATGGGAGATCGGGAGGATTAGGAGTAATGTGGAATGAGAATTGTCTACTAAACGAAACAATAACAGTGGAAATCCATTTGCCGAGAATCATTGGTATAAAGTACTCATGCATTGGTAATAATTTTGTGGGAATGATTTTCTTCGTTTATGGACCCCCTAATGCAGCAGAAAAGGCCGAATTCTGGAATGAGATAACTAATATTATCTCCCAACAAACCCTCCCATGTATGGTTATAGGAGACATAAACGAGATAGGGAAGAATAACGAAAAGATGGGAGGTACCATATATAATGTTTCTAGATTTCAAAGGTTAAATGACTTTAAGAACCAGACAGGACTATTAGAAATCCCTGCTGTAGGAAATCCATTCACATGGAGGAAAATGGTGGGTGGTATGGACAATATTAAAGAAAAACTTGATCGGGTGCTTGTACAACACCAATTTATAAAAACATACCTGGACATTATAACCACAAATGGAGCGTTCTCAACATCCGATCATTGCCCCATTACTACGACACTGAACAATCAATGTCAATTCAAGCCACCACCCTTCAAACTTGAGAATATGTGGCTAAAGAGAAAAGATTTCCGAAATGTGGTAAAACAAGCGTGGAGAACAGATTACAATGGGTCTGCTATGTTTCGACTAGTTTCGAAGTTAAGGGTAGTAAAACAAAATGCCAAGGTTTGGAACAAGTTCACATTTGGGAACGTCTTCAGGCAAATTGACATTGTGGAAAAGGATCTACTTACACTACAAGTTGTAAATACAACCAATATATCAAATAGTCATGAAACCAAGGAAGCGATGCTCATTAAGAAGAAAAAAGCACTATTAAGATATCAAAAAGAGTATTGGGGTCAAAGGGCAAAATCCAACCACATCAAAATGACGGACTGTAATTCAGCATATTTTCATAGAATCGCAACGGGAAGGAGAAATAGGAAAATTATTCGTCAAATCACAACCTCTGAAGGCACTCTGGTTTTTGGCGAAGAGAATATACGAAATGAAATTAGACAAGATTTTGCGACAAGATTTTCTAAAGAGCAAATTAATAAAAGACTACTTCATAGCTATTTAGAACTAATACCCTCATCCATTACTGATGAGGAAAACAACTACCTTACTACCCAACCATCTAATGGGGAAATCAAGAACGCAGTCGTGTCCTTAGGACAAAACAAATCACCAGGCCCAGATGGTATGACAGCCGAATTTTTCAAAGAATATTGGGATATAGTAGGGCTTGATGTCACTCGTGCGGTTAAGGCATTCTTCCATTCAGGCAAGCTCTTACGACAAATTAACCACACTTTTATTACGCTACTACCTAAATGTGATAACCCTGCTAAAACGAGTGATTACAGACCTATAAGCTTATGCTCAACCCTCTATAAAATTATATCAAAGATCCTTACAGAGAGACTAAAACAGGTAATTGGAAAACTAATTCATCCGCTACAAGGCGTGTTCATTTCAGACAAAGCAATTCAAGATAATGTGCTGATTGCACATGAGATTTTTCACTCCTTTAAAAACCGAAAGGGTGCGGATGGATGGCTAGCTAGTAAACTTGATATGGAGAAAGCCTATGATCGAGTTGATTGGGAATTCACGTATGCTGTATTACAAAAATTTGGTTTTCATAATAAATTTATCGATCTAATAATGGAATGTGTAACCACTGTCTCATTCTCGGTACTTGTAAATAATGGACCGACAGATGTTTTCAAAGCAAAGAGAGGACTCCGCTAAGGGGGTCCGCTTTCTCCTTTTCTATTTATCCTTGGTGCCGAAGTTTTAGCTAGAAAACTATCGGCAGAGGCTAATCAGCCAAACTCGGGTATATGGTTTACATTTAATCGTGCTACGGTTAAAATCCCGTTTCTTTCCTTTGCGGATGACATTATCATCTTCCCTATAGGAAACCTGGAGTCATGTAATAAGGTCAAAAATATTATGGCTGAATACTGTCAAATATCAGGGCAGAAAATCAATTATACAAAATCAGCATTTTAATGTTCCCCTGGCATAGTATCATCCCGGGTTCCAAGCATCGAGAGTTCTTTAAATATAACCAATCAGACAAAACTTGACAAATATCTTGGTTGCCCAATCATTAATGGACGGGTTAACAAAACAACTTTTGAGGATATCATCAACAAAACGAATATGCAATTATCTAAGTGGAAAGCTAACACTTTATCACAACAAGGACGTTCAATCCTTATTAATTCAAATTTGTCTGCAAAGCCACTGTATACTATGCAAAGCTTCATGCTCCCAACGTCAATGCACACTAATCTTGACAAAATAAATAGATCTTTCTTTTGGAACAAAGACTTACAATATAAACCACTGATTAGCTGGGACAAAATCTGTAAATCTAAAAATTCAGGAGGATTAGGTTTGAGGAAAACCAAAGACATGAACATCGCCTTACAAATGAAATTACTTTGGAAAATTATGGCGGAACCAGATAACATATGGGTCAAAATTATCACTGCTAAATATTTAAGGGACACTCATATTCTAAACTACCAGGACAATAAAAATGCTTCGTGACAATGGTCACAGCTACGGAAATTAATCATTCATTTCTGAAAAGGATTAAGCTGGTCAGTAGGTAACGGGAAATCTATTAAGTTCTGGGAAGATAATTGGGGCCCACCTAGCCCGTTAAAAGAACGTTGTTTAGATATAGAGAATATTGACCTAAAAAGCACAGTGAGCGAATTCATAGCCAATAATTCTTGGTGCACACAGAAACTAAAGCAGGTACTACCCAAAATTTGGTACAACAAATAAGTGCAATACCTTTGCCTGTATGCGCAATTGAGGATAGGTTATATTGGTGGCCGGACAAGAAAGGGTGGTTCACAACCTCAAGTGCCTACAGATTAGTTACAAATTCTACGGAACCGGTCAAGGACAATAATGTGTGGATTTGGAAGATTGATGTCCCGCCTAAGATCAAAAATTTCCTATGGAAAGTATGCAATGACGGTTTACCCACTGCGAGGAAATTGGCAAACAAAGGTCTATCAATACCACCTTATTGCGAAATGTGTAACCATCACCATGAAGATGGTACATTTATTCTTTGAATGTAGGTTTCCTTCAATGGTTAAAAATCTAGATAATACAGCTAAAATAGTAATTGAGAATGAGATTAGATCATCCAGGAATATCAAAATTATAATGGGAAAGATTGGACAAATGTTATCGAAGGAGGAAAACAAAGACTGGCTTTTAACTGGTGGACGATATGGTTAACCAGAAATCTTCTCGTTTTTCAGCAGGAGAAACTACCCTCAGAAACGGGTTTCCACAAGAAAGTGGAAGTACACCGTCAAAACTGGGTTAAGGCAAACAAGGTTCATCGGGACAAACAATGCGAGAGTGGGCAGGGTAATATGACAAAAGGTAGGAGAAAGATTAATAAAAGAGTCAAATGGCAAAAACCGCCATCAAGCTGGGTAAAACTTAATTTTGATGGCTCATCAAATCAAAATCGACAAAGCTCTATTGGGTTTGTCTAACGAAATGAACACGGTGCAGTGATGGAAATTGGAGGGGAAATAATTGGAAAACAAACTCCCCTGATGGCAGAAGCTCTCGCTCTAAGAAAAGGAATTATATGTGCAAAGCAATTGAGTATTAACAAACTCATTATTGAAGGTGACTCGCTCATTATTATTGACTATTTCAAAAAAGGTAAAAAAATGTCCATGAGAAATCGAACTGGTGATATCTGACATTAGCTCTCTTCTTATTGGGATCAACGAAGTCTTGTTCACACATACTCTTCGTTCTGGCAATTGCGTGGCTGATCGGGTTGCACACCTTACCCATGCAATTAATAATCCCAACTTTCACAGCGATTCTGATCTTTATGATCTCATCCAGCAGGATGCTATCGGATGATGACTTTGTTATATCCGAATTTTTACCGAATCAAAAAAAAATATATATATATATATAATACACAGTATATATATACAATTATACACAGTACACACACAATGTATACAATACGTATACACACTTTAAAAGTATGAGTATATACAATTATACAAAGTGTATATATATACACTGTATATTATTATTATTATTATTATTATTATTATTATTATTATTATTATTATATATCCGGGACGGGGTGAGATTTGCGGGATAAGGAATCATCGTCCCGCGTCCCGTCCCGCATAATTATTGCGAGACGGGATTTACAATTTTTTTTTTCAAATCCCACTGGAATCGGAACGGGCCTTCCTTCTGAGCCTTCCTTTCGGCTTCATAGCCCTCAAGTTCAACAAATTCGATCTGCCTTCCTTTCCACTCATTTTGCCTCCCTATTGCGATAATCTGAACTCGGAAATTCCGTCCACAATCTCACAACCAAATTGCTCAATTAATTTCGGTTCACTTAGGTTCATAACCGAACCTAACCGAAATCGAACCGGCAAAAAATCGAACCAAACCTATTAGTTTAGGTTCGGTTTTCATTTTTGAAAATTTCAATTTTAGGTTCGGTTTGGTTTGATCAGGTTCAAATCGGTTTTGAGCCGATGATCAGCCCTACAGTGAATGATGAGATCACCAGTCATTTTATTTTAGGAAAAATGACCAAAAATAATACAAACTATCAATTGTGAACCGAAAATAATACGCACTTTAAAAATAACTAATTCGTATACAAACTATGGCATAATAAACCAATTTTAATATAGCTATCAAAAATCCATTCAAAGTGCTTATTTTGCAAATAGATATAAACTTTGGACTTAAAATGTAATTAGCATAAAATATTGGGAGAATGTGTTGAAACAAAAAAAAATGGCCTTCTTCCTCCCACGTTCTTGGCCTTTCTCGTTGCCATGGAAGACTAGAAACCAGTAACCATTCCGGAATGGCTCACCGGAAAGGACTTGTGGATAATAGTCATAGGTCCCCGGTTCGAACCCCGGAATGGTCGCTCTTTATTTACCAATTCAAGAAAGACTATAAACCAGTGGCCTTCAATCCGAAATTGAATCGACGTCAAGCACTGAACTACCGATGGAAGCAACTCTCTCGCCTTCTCTCGTGCTCTTCTCTGTAGAAGAAATCAGTTTCGAATTTGGGTTTTAAAAAATTAGGGTTCTTGAACCCAAAAATTCAGATCCAAAAAATTGAATCGATTTAATAGAAATTGATATTGCAAATTATGTGTTTAATAATGATATGCTTCAGATGTATCTATTTCCTATAAAAATTTGATGATTTATATTTGATTTGATGTTAAACTCTTATGATTTTCGTGTGTCTTCTTGTGAGTATGTTTGAGTAAAGATGGTGATGGTGATGTGGAATTTCTTTGATTTTTGTTTCCATCCTCTCTCTCCATTTCATCTTCAACCTTCGTCCATCCACCATGTTCTTCATCGGAAGATCCAGATCGAACACGGAAGACCCCAGTTTGACAGTTCTTCAAGCGTTCATGATTTTCACAAATTTGCAGGTTTACTGCAATTTCAATTTTAAGTTAATTTAATTTCAAGCCCAAAGTTAATTTCCGTTTGCAAAATCAGCACTTTGAATGGAATTTTGATAGCTATATCAAAATTGTTTTATTATGTCATAGTTTGTATACGAATTAGTTATTTTTAAAGTTCGTATTATTTTTGATTCACGGGTGATAGTTTGTATTATTTTTAGTCATTTTTCCTTTATTTTATTTTCTTACTCCCAAGTCACAACTCCTCCCACCGCTTCAGATAAATGCTTTTTTATTTTTTATTTTTTTTTTGTGGTGGGACGTTTCACATAAATCGTAAAGGAGATCTTCTTGGAAAGGTAGCTTTTTTTTTTGTAGGATCTTGGAAAGGTAGCTCAGCTGAGCTAATACTTCTCTAGGTGCATTTATTAAGGTTGGACGGTGGTAGGAAAATTACCATATCAACCGATTATCAACTGTATTAATCGGACATTGGTACCAAAAAGTCGGTAACCGATTTCTCGGTATCAAGGTTAGTCGGTATGGTACACGGTACGGGCAACCCAAATACTGTGGTATCGTCGGTACCGAATATATATATATTTATTTTTAAAAAAAATTAAATATTGCGGGGATGCAGACTACATTCGGTACCGTGGTACCGAATATATATTTATTTAAAAAAAAATATCGGTACCGATGGTACCACAGTGTATAAAACGCAAATTTAGGCATGAAAATAGTGTCTTCGGTTACCACGGTACCGACATTCGGTAACCGATAGTTTCGATACCAATAGTTTCGGTAACCGAAACAAGTCGATTGGTACGTGATACAGAAAATCCTATACCGAGTGGTATCGGTACGGTGTACGTGGTAACAAAAAATTTACCATGGTACCGTACCGTGTCAGCCCTAGCAGTTATGGGGTTAGCTTGTTAGGTGATGATATCTTATTTAATTTCCAACCAACTCTTCCAATCGAACTACTGTATTATCGAACTACTGTATTAAATTTAGGGAAATTTACAGAAAACCACCCACTAAATGTACCCTGTTACACTTAACCACCCATTAAACAAAAAATACAGAAAACCACCCATTAAATAGGTTTTGTTTTCAAATCACCACCCGTTGTCTATTTTTATTAGGTTTTTGTCAAATATATATGATAATACATTATTTTAAGTTTTATATTTAACTTAAAATCTCAAATACATATCAAAATATATTTGATTAATTTTTTTAAATAAAAATTCAAAATTTTTTTTTAGAAACATGATGTATATATAGACCTGTCAAAACACAACCCGACCCGGTCGACCCAACCCGAATGCCCGGAAAATTTCCGATCCGAACACGGAAATTTTGACCCGAACCCGAAACCTGAAAATTTTCTGGGTAATCTGGGTTTTGACCCGGTAATTTTGACCCGGTGACCCGATTAATTTATAATTATATATAATTATTTTTTTATATATAATTAAAACTTATCGCAAAATTATCAAATCATTATTTTTTTTAATTTAAAAAAGAAAAAATTGACAAACCCGAAATCGACCCAAAATGACCTGAAACCCGGTCAAACTCGGGTTCGAGTCAACCCGGAAATATCCGGAACCCGTTTTATCCGGGATCCGTTTTACCCGAAGTGACTCGACCTGAATGACCCGTTTATATTGACAGGTCTATGTATATATGAACAAATTTGTTCTATTTTATTCCTAAAAATGGTTATAAATTTTATAGACTTCTTTTTAATCAAAATTAAAAATAAGTTTATAAGTCATTAGCATTGTTTAAATTTAATAATTATTTCGATACTAATAATTAATTTCTCATTTTCTTTTATATTTGTAAACACCTATACTATATATTAAAAATGAAAAAAAAAATCTAAGTATTGTTTAAATAATATTTTTTCCAGGCTCAAAAGCATTTTTTTTATTAAATGTATCTTTATTAAAATTTGTTTGACTTTTTAAATAAAATTAAATAATATTTTTCACATTTAGAACCTCCGCCCTTCAAATAAATTTAAAATTTATACTCATTTTTTCCCTCATATATTGATATAAGTGTTTACCCCTACAATAAATATAATGTAAATATATTGAAGTTTAAACTTTAAATTTGAAGTATAAAATATTAAAATATATACTATATTTAATGGAATTATGTGGTGGGTGGTGATTTGAAAACAAAACCCATTTAATGGGTGGTTTTATGTAATTTCGTGTTTAGTGGGTGGTTAAGTGTAAAAGGTTATATATAATGGGTGGTTTTCTGTAAATTTCCCTTAAATTTATATTACCATGAAATGGTTTATACCGAGAGGATGTGAGCACAGCTAGAATTAATTATATATATAGATAGAATTAATTATATATATATAGAATTAATTATATATATATATATATATAGCATGCAATGTGCATGGTGTATATATTGCATGCAATTAATGTGTGCATGGTGGTTTCTTTAGTTGTGCTACTTAATTTGGCTCTTCTCCAACTCTGCAGCCCCAAAGACCCAAAGAGCCCCAACAATACAGTTACTATTCAAGATACTAAAAATACTATTTTTCTTATTCATTTCTCTCCGCAACATAACCATAACATCTCTCCTTTACTTTTTCTACTTTAACAATAGCATCTCTAGCATCCCACAATTTATCTTTTTTTAACAAATTCAATTTACGAATATACCCCTATATAACAAATATGTCAAACATGTTTATAATGTTATTATAATTTTATATAAGTATTTAGTTCCTAAAATTTAATTTTAATATTTCCATCATATATAAAATGATCCAATTTTGAGATTCCCTATCCGGAAAGGTATTATAATAAGCAATCGGACAACGAACACTCAAGATCTAATTTATTGAGGAAAATTACAATATAATTATATCCAAATAAATCATTTTTTTTTTCAAAATATGTCGAAACATATTCAAAATTGATGTCTACGTGTAGAGAAAAATGAATCTAGTATTATAGTAATTTTGTTAAAAAAAATTACATTTTAGATAGCGAAAATGACATTATATGAATAATTAAAATAGGACAGATTAAATCTCAACTGTTGGTTCGCTTTGAACTCAGTCGTTCCTCCCCACCACCAGTGAGATCATGACATGTGTCCCCCATTTTGTAAAGGCAATGAATGAATTGAAGCCTGAGGAAATTAGCATCGATGCTAATGTTACATCCTTCAAGCATCCATACACCCACACTGATAGTTTTTTATTAATTTTTTTTTTTACAAATAAGTATCTTGAATAGTACTGTTAAAAGTTCTCTAAGGATGCTCATTTCCTGACTGGTAACTTAAGAAGGGCGAAAACTGACCATTTGTCTAAAATCACACAACTACATACTATGCCTGCGGGCACGACAACAACTCTAGCGACATACCTTAATTCACATCGGGCTCACATAATAATTTGACATAAATAACGAGGGCGGGGTGGGCCACCAGATGCAGGATTACATTATTCATCTTGGAATATGGGTTGGTGTTTTTGGGCCATCTAAGTAAAATAAATAGTAGCGTAGAAGACAAGTACGTTGAAGAGAATCGTTCGGAAACACCAGAAACATAAGCAGAAACTAATGCAATTATAATGAAATGAAGTTACAACCAAAGCAAAAGAGAAAGTAGAGATTTGTATCAATAATTAGCCTCAACGAGAACACCAGCCACCAAGGTCAAAACCTAAAGGGCAAAGAGGTTACAAATCTCTCTAAAAAAAATGTCACTAGTGTATTTAGATGGAAGGGAGCTCGCCCGCCAGCCTGTTTTGTTCAAGAAAATGTGATATATCTAAATGCATACAAATTAAACAATACAAATATATGCTAAATGGAAACAAATTTATCAATGTCTGGAGAATTTGAGAATTGCTCTTTGCCATAAGGATCTTGAAATATTATTCAAATACATTCCAAACCGCAGTACTATAAGGTGCGCTTGGCAAAATGGTAGTTGTTGGAGTAGCTGGAGCCGTTGGATTATTTGTGTTAACTATAGGTTAATAAACTAGTATAGTGTTTGGTAAACCTGGCTGTTAGGGTTGCTGTTGAAAATTTGTGAATAACAAAACAAAAGTCCCGAAAGCTTGAGTGAGTAGTTGTTGAAAACCTTAGATTTCAAAAGCTAATTAAACTAAAATCTTATATTTAGTTCATTTAAGACTATATAATATCAAAACCATAAGCTACGAAAAATTACTTAGTTTTGCCAAATGGAGTCTAAATTGAATTCGGGGAAAGCACACAAGAGAGGTTGGTTTTAACTTACAATCAGAATGCGAAAGATTGACCGCTTGCATCTGAACAACAAGCAGAATGGCGGGTTTGCTCCTCAGTAAGAGAAGATTTACTGTTTGATGGATTATGATTTGCATTTATCTCTGATTCCTCTTTTGAAGGATGCCTAGTAGCCGGTTGATCACCAGGGTCCTCCTCTGCATTAACAGTGGTTGTTAGTTCAGTGCTTGTACTGGTAATTCCCGAAGTGCCGATATCAGTTGATGTCTCAGTGTTAGGAGGCTCTGAAGGAGATTCCAAAGGCTTAGCTGTAGAGATCTGATCTCCTAATGGATGCAAATCATCGTCTAACTGCGCGGGCTGATGGGAATCCAAGTGCTGATAACCCTCCCCATTCTCCTCGGATTTCATTAGCCAATTATTTTGGTCATAGGTAAAACTTGTAGTGCCCATTTGAATGGTGAACAATGAGTCATTTGAATTGATGCTCCATTCCATTGGGTTACCGGGCCTGTTTTTCGCAAACACATATGAAGGGATCCTATGACCAGAATAATCAGGAGGTTGTTGATCCATTGTGGTTGATTGTATACTGCTTTGACCATATATCTATGTTTTCCTCTTTGCATAAAATGATACCTGAAAAAAGGACCATTTTCAACGTTCATTCTTCAAATTCACCATTGCCAACGTTGTCAGGATGTAAAGACTCTTCGAATTTAGAAGATCGCACTGATGAGGACGACGATGAATTAAGAGAATATAATCTTTGATTTGAGGAAGAAATGTCAATGTTTTCAACATCATCGCCTTTGCTTTCATCTGCAAGTTTGGATTCCATTACGTAACTATGAGTTCTGTTGGCTTCAGAGCTCGATCTGGTACTACTTGAGGTGATCGAGCATATACATAATAAGAACATTTAATGTATATTTAAGAACATTTAAGAACCATTTTTATTTGAACCCTTACCATAGTATATATACTGTAACGGCCCAGAATTATGATTTCCGGGTTACGTTTCAAGGGATAAAACCCCTTGTTCGGATCTTGCAATCCAAGTACGGGTCGAGGTTTCAAACTCATTTAAGATTAGTAGAAAGAGGGATTTCAAACCCTAAAAACCTCGAAGGGCCATTGGGTACCCTTAACCTGTCCTAAGACTATGTCGCGAAATTCAGTTTAAATGAAAGTAAAGCGGAAACAAAGTTAAGATACAAAGTGTCACGGCAGAGCCGGGTCAACACCAAAACGTAAGCGAATGATTACCATTTATACCAAGTTAGGATATTAGCTAGGTTCTTCGATTCGTAAAAAGGAAACCCCGTCATATAGTCATCGAGCAATCAAAATCTGCAGAAATACCTTTAAAAAAAAGAACGGGGAAAGGAGTCAGATCGAGCCACTCATGCGGGACCGGCAGTCCTCGCTGAGGCCACATAGTATGTGCTATACCTAATAAAGATGCTCTAATGCAGTACGAAAGTCAAACACACTAGAATGCTCCTAGTTATAATAATGTATAAAAATACTGTAAAGGGCCCAAGACAATGCCAAGTGGCATATCCCTCTCCTACCTCCACCCCCTCCCGATAGGGCGGAGACTGGCCAGCTCATGAATGCATTCCATCATAATCGGGCGGCACGCATGCCTAACCCGCTCCACAATAAAGCCCACAGGCATCTCATTATATATGGAAGTTCATGACTCGATTGACTCAGGGTACCCGATGAGGCTGGGCTACCCTATGACCCTAGCAAAGACTCTAGGACTATCACAGATAACGGCCGTTCTGTTTCAAACGCAATAAGTAAGCAGATGCTCATTCAATTAGTGCAACCTAAACAGGATACTACATGGCATGCTTTTATGCATATGCAACACCTAACATAAAATGCAACAACAGGCATGAATGTCCAACCTGAGTAAGCCCCCTAAGGAACTTACCTGAAGATGCAGAACAGCAAGATAATACGAGCAAGGGCCCAATGCAAGTCCAAAAGCAATACACACCTATCATCAAGTCAATTCCATAAGCTACCAGACCGATATTCATACATACGAAACTCAAGTTCCCAACATACTCAAAACCAACCGATAGTGGAACCGTTTTCCAAAACCTTTCCGATATGATCAACATCAACCAAAATCATTTCATTTCCAATCAAAACCCATCGATAAAATCGTACCAACCATATTTTCTGAACTCTTAAATCCCAAATTAAGTCAACTCATATTCAAAACAATTCTCAAATCATGTCTGGCCAAAATCCCTTTATAAACATTAAATCTTTAATCAACTTACAATTTCATACCATTAAAATAATTCCGGCATTTTATTTTCCCAAAACCTTGACTTTAATATTTTAAGTAATTTAAGGCAATGATAAACGATTCCAAAATAAATCTATCTTCACAACCCTTATTCATAAGTCAAAATCAACAAATCATTTTACAAATTCCAAAATCGCATAAAATACATCACATAATATTACTTTTAAATAATTTATAATATATAATCATTTCAGAATTTTATTTCTATAAATCAAAATTATCATAATAATAATAATAAGTAAATACCCTCGTATAACATAACATATATATATATATATATATATATATATATATATATATATATATATATATATATATATATATATATATATATATATTATCTCACATATTACAACTAAAACCATGAAATGGAAGAAACAATCCAACAGGCCCAATGCACTAGCTCGGATCCGGATCCAAAGAGAGAAAGGAAAAGCCTGATCCGAAACCCAGCCCTCACCCGGATTCAAGGAACCCAACCCGAATACAAGCCCAACGAAATAGGCCCAAAACCATCCTCAACCTGTCTTCCTCCCTCAACCAAAACAGAGCGCTGCTCTGGGACGGAAGACGACAGATAAGAAACGGAGGAAAGTGGTGAAATCTAGATCGCCGGAGACAATCAATCCCGACCAGGTCTCCTTTTTCCGACCCCAACCAACCCAGAAGGACCAAAAACTTGAGTAAGAGGAAGGAGGAAGAGAAAGCTCACCGAGGGGTTTGAATATCACCGGAGTGCCCACCGGAGGCGCTATTTGGCTTCGACGAAGATGGAACCTCCTTGTTCTTGGCCTAGGGAGAGAGTAGAAGGCTTAAAGCTGCGAATTTGCATCGATTTAGAGCGAAAGGGGAGGAGAAGAGAGTACCGCGTTTCTGGACGGAAATCAGGGGGAAGGTATCACCGGCGGCAATTCGGGCAGCTCCGGGGTGCTTGGCTCGGCGTCGGCTTCGGTGACGCCCGGAATGCTCCTGCTGCTGCTGGTTCTCGTCGAGGAGGAAGAGGATAGAGATGGCGGGGCTGCTGCTGCTTGGAGCTCTCGGTCATGGGCAACGACCACGGGGCTTGGATGAGGTATGGTAGTGGCGCTCGAGGTGGAGCTCGGTGGTGGCTTGAGAGGTGCTCAGGGGCCTCGGCTAGTGCCCGGGTGTGGCCGGCGGCTTGGCGATTTCAGAGGACAAGGGCTTCTTTGGGGCTCGTTTGAAAGGGAGGAAGAGGAGGATGGAGATAAGGTTTGGGTTTTGTCTTGTGGTGAGTTGTAAGGGGCAAAAAATGAGAGCTATAAATTAAAGATTGGAGGTGGCTTGGGGCTGAATTCGGATGCACAATGGAGCAAAAGTGGTTTGTTTGTTTCTCATTTCAAGTTGGAAGAAAGCAAGTGGGTTAATTAGCCTAAATGGGTAAGAGGAAGGTGAATGTGAAGTTTCCTTGATTTTTAAATCAATACAAGGGATTAAAATGGCTGGGATTTTCGGATTGCTCAAGGGAGGAAAAAGGCAAGATTACAAGATGGTGAAAAGAGAATATAAGTGGTCTCGTATAAAATAATGCCCGAATAATAAATCTCAAAACCCGCTCTCACAATCTTACCCTGACTTGATCAAAATAACGCTTTAAAGTTTTACAATCCGAATTTAATAATGAAATCCGAACATCATTTTTCAATTCTCGGCATACAAAAGCGGGAAGAAAAATCTATTTTTTTTTCTTCATAATTTCCAAAATTCGGCCGGAATCCGCTTTAAGAGTTTCGAGTTAGATTTATTAATTTGAGAACGAGTTTTTCTTCAAATATCGGATTTAAATTCATTTTTCCGAAAATTTGGATTTAAAAATCTGAGCCTGTACATATACATACATTGTAATGCATAATATAGTTTGCTATGTACAGTATACATTGTAACAATATATTATATAGACTATAGAGTATGGATCTATTGTTCACAAGCCTTAGGGTGTACTTTGTACACAAATCTGGACCATTAATCGTATTGAAATGGGTGGCCTAGATTGAAAATTGTTTTTTCCTTTTTTTCTTCATTAAAATGAGTGGGCCACGCGCATTACATATCAGTATATCACTACTCTCTTTTGTAGTGCGTGAGTGGGCAATAATGTGAAGAAGATGGGTACATGTGGGACCCGCAATTTTTTTTTAATTACAAGTTTGCGAGAAGACTTTTTTTTAGAATTAGCGCGTGTTTGGCAAATTGAAGCTTTTTTAGGGGTTGGATATTTTTTAGGAGTTGGAGTTTGTTTTGTGTATTATGAGGGCGTGGGAGTTGGAGATTTTATTTTAAAAATAAACTTGTAAAAAAGTTGATTGGTGTTCGGTTAGCATGAGGTGTAGTAGATTTATTTATGAGAAAAATGACCAAAATACCCTTAATTATTTATCCCTCACATACCCGCCCTCATCCCTTTTGACGCTCAATTGCAAACCGGAGTCTGGACATTTGGCCAAACCCTAACCCTCGGTGTCAGACAACAACAGTACAGGTAAGCCCTCCTCCTCTTCCTCCTCTTCACGATTTCTGAGTTCGACTGTTCCTCCTTTTCCTCCTCTTCACGATTTCTGAGTTTGGCTGTTGGATTTCGATGAAAAGGGTTCTCGGATTGAAGTGCGGTCGTCCTGCAGTTTGATTTTCATGATTTTCTGCTTCAATTTCGAGTCCTGCAGTTTGATGAAAAGGGTTCTCGAATTTGTGTTTACATGGATTCAAGGGTTCTCGGATTGAAGGGTTCTCGGATTTGTGTTTACATGGATTAAAGGGTTCTCGGATTGAAGGGTTCTCGGATGGAAAAAGAGTAGGATGGAAGGAGATGTACCAGCGACGTACTAGGAGACGTACCGACGACGATGGAAGGAGATGTGGAACGAGGGAGCATCAAGGGCAAAAAAGACGTAATTTCAGAAACCTGATTGAAGAAACCGCGAAAGCTTGCGCCCCCCCCCCCCCCCCCAGCTTCTAAAATTGGCAAAAAAAAACCTACAACTCAAACTCCGGAAGCTCCACGAGAAGACGCTTCCAAACATGCTTCAATCAGTTAAGGAAAAAAAATAACCTAACATAACATAGCAAAAACTGCTTTCAAACACACCCTTAGTTTTATACGTAGTATTGTTGAATTAGATCGGAAAAATATCAACCTAAAAGAATCAATCGCTTATCTTCAAAGGATTTTTATCGTTCTGGTTTTTTTTTTTTACTTTGCACGATTGGTTGATATTTTATAAACGAACGGTTTGTGTTTACATGGATTAAATCGGTCGAGTCAACGTGGACATTGAACGATAAATGGAAGATTTTTCAGTGAAATTCTTATTTTTACGAGGTACACAGAAACAACGAATAATTGCATAACCATTTGATAACTCCACTTCCTTGATAAAAATCGGAATAAGTTTCAAAGGCCTTGACAGTCTGTTTGTGTCAAATGTCTTGAAGCTTTAACAGTGTTGATGAAACACAAAACCTGTTCTATATGATATTATGTTCGAATATTATTTTATGTTATTATATGCTTCCATTATATTATTATATATACACTAACCTTTCGGGAAGTATTTTCGAATATTATTTCCTTCCTTATGTTGTAATTTGAGAAGATTCAAATCGGAAGATCATGGCCTCCGAAGTTTCCAAAGATAGAAGATCCAGCTCAAGCCATGATCCTTCAATTGGTATAAGAGATTTACTCACTGCTTTTGATCTAACAATCTTGTGAGTTTTCGATCATGTCTGGTGAAGCAAGTGGAGGATTTGCACTGGGAAGGTCTACCAGCAGACCACCACTCTTTGTAGGAACCAACTTTGTCCACTGGAGATCATTGATGAAGATGTTCATCATAGACCAAGATCTGGAACTTTTGAACATTATAGAGAATGGGCCAAAGATTCCAGAGAAAGACGGACCAAATGGAACCAAAATCGTAAAAAAGGAGTCTGAATACATCCAAGCGGATCTTGAACTCGTCTCCAAAAACTACAGGGCTATTAACTTACTTTATTGTGGTCTTAGCACTAATGAGTTTAACCGTATTTCATCTTGTAGGTCAGCTAAAGAGATTTGGGACAAGTTGGTCGTCACCTATGAGGGAACCAGCCAAGTGAAAGACACCAAGATCAGTATTTTCCTTCGAAAGTATGAGCTTTTCAAAATGAAGTCTGATGAGTCAATCAAGGTCATGTTCACACGATTCACAGAAATCACCAACAAGCTTGACTCTCTCGGCAAGAGCTTTACAAACGTTGAGAAAGTAAGGAAGATATTAAGGTGTCTCCCAAAAGAAAAGTGGGGTCCTAAAGTAACAGCTATAGAGGAAGCCCAAGACCTCACTACTATGCCCCTTGATGACCTGCTTGGGAAACTGATCACGCATGAGATGATCCTTAATGAAGACGATGGAGAACTTCTAGCAAACACTAAGAACTTGGCGCTCAAATCTAAGAAGGATGACAACAAAGATGGATCTGATTCCGAAGAAGAGGATGACGATGAGGATGATCCTTTTGCTCTTATCACAAGAGGCCTTGCTCGAATCCTCAAAATAAAGAAACAATTCAACAACAAGGATGGATCAGAGTCTTCTAAATTCCGAGGTAAGTCTCAATACAACAAAAATGATAAGAAGACTAAACCGTTGTCTTGTTTTGAATGTGGTGAAACAGATCATCTTGTGAAAGACTGCCCTCAAAAGACGAAGAGCCAGTCCAAGAAGGGTGATAGATGGAAAAAGAAAGCCATGGTGTAACTTGGAGCGATTCTGACTCTGAATCCGATGATGAGAAGGCCAATGTCTGTCTTATGGCCTCAGGAGATGAATCCCACGATGAGAAGCTTGAGGTAACTGTAAGAGAACTTATGGCAAGTCCAAAAGAGGTACTATCAGAATTCCTTTCTAATATGATTTCCAATGAAGAGAAACTTATTGCCCAGACTAACACTCTTATTAAGAGAATTGTGGACCAGGAATGAACTATTGAGGATCTGTCTATGAGGGTCAAAAGTCTTGAAACTTCTTATTCAGGTCTTGACATTAAAGTCAAGACTCTTGACTCAGAGAAATCTGAACTCAAGCAAGATCTCTTGTCTCTGAGAAGTGAATATCATGACTTAGAGAACGAGAAGATCTCCCTGAATAAAAAGATTCAAGACCAACAGACAGCCCTCATAAGTTTTACCAAACCCAAAGGCACTCTTGATAGGATGTTGGGTGAGCAACAAAGTCCTCTAAATAAAAGTGGTATTGGTTACAATCCAAGGTTTTTAAAGAAGCAGCATATTACCACCTTTGTAAAGGTAAAAGGAAGCAGAACCTCTCCTATATGTCACCACTGTGCTAGAAATGGGACATGTAAAAGAGACCTGCCCCTATAGAAGAAAGGATCCATATATCATTCGCAATACATTTCCTGTTCATTTGAGAAAAGAACGGATAACACAAGTTTGGGTCCCAAAAGGCACTATTTTACCAAATATGGTTTATCCCAACAATGGATCCAAATTTGCTTATTGGTCTAGCCACAAAGGTTGATGTTTGTTTTGCAGGAGATCACCAAGGTGAAGGAGCACAAATGGATTATTGATAGTGGATGCTCGAGACATATGAGTGGGAAGAGTTCTCTCTTTCATGATCTAAAGGAGCAATCCACAGGAACAATCACTCTTGGTGGCAAAGGAAAATGTGACATCGTTGGTATTGGTAGCGTTGAGAGTGATTCAAACCATAGTATTTAAAATGTCTATCTTGTGAATGGTTTAAAGTATAATTTGCTTAGTGTTTCTCAATTATGTGATAGTGGCAACAATGTCAGATTTAACAAAGATGTCTAGTGTGCAGAGAAGATACATGTGAAGTTATACTGACTGCATATTGTTACAACAATATATACGCTGTAAATGCTGATCAAGTGGCACAAGGAAGCTTAACTTGTCTAAAGGTTTTGACGGACGATCCAAAGCTCTGGCACAGGAGACTCGGTCATGTGAGTCCACATACACTACAGAAGCTTGTGTCCAAAGGGCTTGTGAGAGGCTACCTGAGATGGACTTCAAAGGTATTGATCTAGGCCATTGATTGAGGCAAAATAGATGGCCAAGATTAATTCAATTTATTGACTAAATTGTAAATTAAATAAAAAATAAGAACACCCACCCTAAATCAATAGCGTGTGATATCCTTCAAAACCCTAACCACTCTTACTAACCCAAAAAATCAGAGAGAGAGACCAGTGAGGAAGGGAGGTGATATCCAGCGGACGGCAAAGGCTACGTCGAAGGCGGAGTGGACGATCGGCGATCTAACGATCGAAGGTGTGACGAAGGTGTAGCGCTCGGAGGTGCGGTCGAGGCGATCCAACGGACGAAGGCAATCAGGCTTGGCGACAATTACGTGGCCGTCGGCAGCAGCGATTGGTGCTGCGCTGCTAGGAGATCACTCTCTCTGGTAGCCGCGTTCGACAAAAACGAAAGCGGATGAACACCAAACCATCCCATGGCCTTTAAAAACTCAGAGACAGTTAAAGATGGAGATCAATGGCCCCCTTAAATAACTTCTTCTTTATTCACTCTATTTTTTTTCTGTTGTTGTTTTTTTTAACTTTGTTCTCTTATTGCAGTGCATCCATGACTTGAATTCCAATCTACTCCTACAATTTATTTCAATTTTGAGTTTGGATTGGATTTCAATCTCCTCTTTAACCAGCTTGGCTTCTATGACAATGTAGGGGGAGGTGCTAGGCCCTGACTCAAAGTTGCAATCATGAAAGGAGAGCTGCTAAAGGGGATGAAAAGCTCATCTAACTTACCGCTTTTAAATGGTATGAACCATGTAGTATATAAGGGGTTTGAACCATATATTCGGTAAATTCATAGTAATTATTCGTTGATAATCATGAATTATTCGGGGGCAATTAGATGTAGGTTTCTTGGAATTCAACCTCATGAATTTATCGACTATTCTGCAAGTTCAGAGTCATTATTCGTTAATAATTAGAAATTATTCATATGTATAGGGGCAATTAGATGTAGGTTTGTTGAAATTCAAACTCTGTATAAAATTGTGTGAATTTATCGAGTATTCGACAAGTTCAGAGTTACTATTCGTTTTTAATAAGGAATTATTCATTTGTAGGTGGGTAATTACATATAGGTTTGTTGAAATTTAAACTCTGTATACGATTGTATGTGAATTTATCGAGTATTCGGCAAGTTCAGAGTTACTATTCGTTTATAATGAGGAATTATTCATTTGTAGGTGTGTAATTAGATATAGGTTTGTTGAAATTCAAACTCTGTATAAAATTGTGTGTGAATTTATCGAGTATTCGGCAAGTTCGGAGTTACTATTCGTTTATAATAAGGAATTATTCATTTGCAGGTGGGTAATTAGATGTGAGATTCCTGAAATTCAAACTCTGTTTGAAATTAACAATGAATTTATCGAATATTCGACAATTTCATAGTCATTATTCATTGATAATCTGGAGTTATTTGATAATTTGTTCGTTATTATTCATTGAACACACAGTGCAACCGAAATCTAATCATCCTTACAAAAAAAACATTCTCTAAAAAAAACAAAGCAAGTTGCCTATAAAAGTGGTGGGGCCTACTGTTTTTTTTAAAATAAAAAGAAAAAATCTCAATTAATCTCACTCATCCATTTCTAATCAATCAATGGTCTATATTTGTTAACACAAAACACAATAAGGGGTGTGTACACTTGACCCAACCTATATATATATATATATATATATATATATATATATATATATATATATATATATATATATATGTGTTTGTTTTAAAAATTCTAGCCACCCACTAATTTTCACGAGTTGTTGGGTTAGGCAGATTATAAGCCACATGCGACTTGACAAGTGTTGTGATTCTAACCAGAACTATTATGGACAATGATTCTCTTACCCTCTGGTAAGAAATGGCCTTAAGAGAAGTGAGGATATAGTATGAGAGGGTACTCGGGTGTGGAGTTAGAGATAGGAGTTGAATTCTTAGAGGTGGATGGTGTGTGTGAGAGTTTGGTGGAATGAGGGCGAGATTTGAGCATTGAGATGAATTGGGATTTCTTTGGGGGGAATTTTGTCTGAGTTGACGTTGGCGAGTCTAGAAGAAGATTAGTCTTGGCTTGAGTGTGAAGATGGGCGAGTGGGGATTGAGTTTATTTTGACTGGTATGATGTGAGGATTTCTTTATTATGTGATTTATTTATATCTGCTGGCATGATGTTAAATAGCGAACATGATAAGACCTGATATGGAATGACACTACATGTTGAAATCCAATTGATAGTGGCAAGTGTTATCATGATATATTGATGCTTGCTATCCTGTTATATTATTCTAGAAGCATGATAGGATGTGCTGTGATATGATACATGAGACAATAATGTGTTATTATGTGAAAGCATGATGTTATAGTATGTGGTGGTAATCATGATGTTGTATTATATGGTTGGGAAGCATGATTATAAATATGTAAATGATGAATATGATCTGTATATATGAGATAATGGTGCCTGATGACAAAATGATCGTTATATGGTATTGTAAGGAGTTGAAATGATGTTTTGTGAGTATGTTAGCATGTGATGCTTGGTATATGGTTGGATCTTTCCTTTTTCTGAATCTTAATAGTATGACCTTGTTGTGTTGATATGTTAACGTGATGAATCTGTTCTACTTGTGTTGCGATATCGACATGCGATTGTGAGATTTGATGTGTACTGACGTACTAACCCCATAACACCTAACCCATTAATTTCTGGACATGTGTGATTACGTGATGAGTGATGAACATTCGATTATGCACTTGTGATGCCTTTAGTATGATATAGACATACCTTATGACTCGTAGTATGTTTAGGCTTGTTGTTTCTTTGGTAATTGAGACTTGTTGGCATGCATATGTTTATGTTAGACGGGTATGTGATGGGTTATGACTATGATATGATGTGGGACTTGCCATGTGTGAGATGGCTTTTGGTATTATGCTTATATAAGAGTCGATGAGACTTTTAGTTATGATACTTGTTGAGTTGTGAATAATGTTGAATGATTCTGGAAACTAGGAAGAAAATATGGGACTAGCCCTTAGAGGTGGATGATTCCACCTCCTAGCTTCTGAATTTGATTGATTGTTATGTGGGAAGCTGATTTGGTTTTGGAAGATTTTGACGAAATTTTGATCGAAACGATTTTGTTTGTTTTGGTGTAAAGTTGCTTGGTTACACGTCTTACTTGAAGATTTTGAGTAGTTAAAAAAAATTATTACTTGAAATTTTAAAGAATAAATGTTACCAAGAATTTCAACGATTTTGTGGTCAATCTTTTCCAATTGCGGAATCCCTTTTTGAGAATTTTCACACCCGGGCTTATATTATAACGCCTCACGAAGTGGATACAAGCATTTTATAGGGGCGCATATAGAATGCTTGCTAAGACCCAGTAGAGACGCTATGATTGCTTTTCGAGTTACGATGTGACCGAAAGGTCGGGGTAAGGGTGTGATAGGGGCCCATATCAAATACTTGCTACAACCAATTGGGAATGCTATGATCACGTCAAGGGTGCTGTGAGGATCTCATACGGGCCCCTATGAGATGCTTACAGAATCAATGGCATTATCCTTGGGCTCACCAATTTAAAACTTTAACCCCATGTTTTAGAGTGATTTTAGTCTCGGGGACGAGACTTGTTTTTAGAGGTGGATGATGTAAAGACCGAGAAATTTTAGAATATTAAATTATTAAAATATTGATTTATAATCATCTCTATTTCTAAGATTTTGGAGGGTTAGAATTTTCGTCCTCGAGCTATTAATATACTCTAAATTCTGCGAAATGAGTTCCGGCATTATTTAGTTAAAAAAATTCAAAATATGCTTATCCCGCTTTCATATGTAAAAGTTTAAAATAATATTTGTTGTTCATTATTAATTTCGGAATTAAAAATTTGAAAATCGTTTTGAGTTGGATTGGATAAGGTCGAGTAAACGGGTTTCGGGATTCAGTTTTTGGCTATTTCGAATTTTAGAGTTGGGATCACAATTGTTTTCTCTCTCTTTTTCCCTTCTTTTTCCTTCTTTCTTCCCCTCCTACTCATCCGGATTCAGAACCATCAGGCAGCACCTTACCTTGCTTTTCCTTGTTTTAGCAAGATGCCAAAATTGACCTCTACTCCCTTTTCTTTTAATTGAAATGGCACCCAACCAAACACGCAACCTCACATCTCTTCCTCCCTGCCTTATCTCTTCTGAAATGTCTCAATCCCAAAACCTTCCCTTTCTGGTTCTCTCGCAGCTTGAGCACCACCTTAAGGTCCCCTTCCCACCACCAACATGCTCCCTCCTTCTCTGTTTCTCGTTCTGCCGAGCCATCCGCGGTTCTTCCTCCTCCTTTTCATCTCCGTCAGCAGCAGTTATCGGCGCCTCCCGTTTCCGTTGTTTCCATCGCCGATGTGGAGATGCGGAGAAGCCAGGAACCTCCCCTAATTCACCGTGAAGGCACCCCCATTCGAGCCGCCACTCTTCTTGCTTCTCAACGAGCCATAGCAGCAGCAGCCGGAGGCACAAAGCTTCACCTTTCAAAGCCCAACGGTCACTCAGGTCCGCTCGAAGCCGTCTGAGCCGCGTTCCCCCCCCCCCCCCCCCCCTCAATTTTCGTTCGAAGGTCGACTTTCGATTTCCTTTTCGTTTCAACTCAAATCCCATTAAGGCCTACCCTTATTCACTTTCGAATTTTCCTAGGTCGAGAACGACGTCGTCCTTCGTTGATTACAGCCGGAGATCCGTCGTTGAAGCGCCGGAGTCCTTCCTCGGAGACGCGCGGTGAGTCTTCCTTCTCTCCCTTCTTCTGTGCGTCGCTTCCTGCTCTCGGGGTGGGTAGTGTTCGGAATGGTGCGTCGGTCAGATGGGAGTGGCCTGGGGTCGGAACGAAAGCCGCCGGCGCCTGGACCTCCTTCTTCTTCTCTTCGATTTTCCGAGCGGCGTTGAGTAGAGGCGGGTGTTGGGGGAGACGGGTTTGGGGTTCTTTTCTGTTGAACCGGGTTTTAATGGGTAATGGGTTATTTGGATCCGATTTGAGAGAAGTTTTGGGCTGGGCTTTCATCCTTGGTTTGTTTTGTTATTGGGTCATTATGTTTTGTAGTTATTGTTAGATTATTATTATTAAATTCTGAAATCTTGTGTTAAATACAAATTATGTGAACAAAATATTCCTTTTTGAAAATTTATATCTTATAAAGTTATTTTGGAAAGTGATATTGTTTGAATATGTATTTTATGATGTTTAATTTATGATTTAAGAATTTTAGAGTGATTTATTGGCTTTGGTTTATTAATATGTTGAAAAGAAGATTTAACTATGTATTGCATGTTGGTTAAGTATTACTTGGAAACTTATTTAAAAAAGGGTTTAAAGATTCCTGGAATTACCTCTTAAAGGAATTGTTGTCTTGAAAACCAAAATGCCGGAATTATTCTATAATTGGATTTTGAGAGATTTATTATAAGGTTTAACTAATCGATGTCGGGATTTGACCAAGTATGATTTTAAAGGAATTGTTTGAAAAATGAGTTGACTTAACTTGAGATTAAAAAGTTTGGAAATATGGTTGATACGATTTTATCAATGGGTTTGATTGGAAGAATGATTTTGGTTGATGTTGATCGTATCGGAAAGGTTTTGGAAAATGATTTTACTATCGGTTGGTTTTGAGTATGTTGAACACTTGGATTCGTGTGTGTGATTGTTGGTCTGGTAGCTTATGGAAATGAGTTGATGATAGGTGTGTATTGCTTTTGGATTGCGTTGGACTTGCATTTGGGCCCTTGCTTGTGTTATCTTGTTGTTCTGCATCTTCAGGTAAGTTCCCTAGGGGGCTTACTCAGGTTGGACATTCATGCCTGTTGTTGCATTTTATGTTAGGTGTTGCATATGCATAAAAGCATGCCATGTAGTATCCTGTTTAGGTTGCACTAATTGAATGAGCATCTGCTTACTTATTGCGTTTGAAACAGAACGGTCGTTATCTGTGATAGTCCTAGAGTCTTTGCTAGGGTCATAGGGTAGCCCAGCCTCATCGGGTACCCTGACTCAATCGAGTCATGAACTTCCTTATATTATGAGATGCATGCGGGCTTTATTGTGGAGCGAGTTAGGCATGTGTGCCGCCCGATTATGATGGAATGCATTCACGAGCTGGCCAGTCTCCGCCCTATCGGAAGGGGGTGGAGGTAGGAGAGGGATATGCCACTTGGCATTGTCTTGGGCCCTTTACAGTATTTTTACACGTTATTATAACTAGGAACATGCTAGTGTGTTTGACTTTCGTACTGCATTAGAGCATCTTTATTAGGTATAGCACATACTATGTGGCCTCAGCGAGGACTGCCGGTCCCGCATGAGTAGCTCGATCTGACTCCTTTCCCCGTTCTTCTTTTAAAGGTATTTTCTGCAGATTTTGAGTGCTCGATGTCTATATGACTGGGTTCCTTTTGGCGAATCGAAGAACCTAGCTAATTCTCTAACTTGGTATAAATGGTAATCATTCGCTTATGTTTTGGTTTTGACCCGGCTCTGTCGTGACACTTTGTATCTTAACTTTGCTTCTGCTCTACTTTCATTTGAATTGAATTTCGCGACATAGTCTTAAGATAGGTTAAGGGTACCCAACGACCCTTCGTGGCTTTTAGGGTTTGAAATCCCTATTTCTACTAATCTTAAAATGAGTTTGAAACCTCGACCCGTATCTGAATTGCAAGATCCGAACAAGGGGTTTTATCCCTTGAAACGTAACCCGGAAAACATAATCTAGGCCGTTACAAAGATGGTATCAGGGCCGAGGTTGTGCAATTCGGGTACGCAAGGGTCGAGTGTATGTTTTGGAAAAATGCCCATGAATTTCAAAGGATTTGAAAGGATTTTAAAAGGGGCAAAATGAACTTAAGCTGTCTAACCGAAATTGGACTAAGTAATGAACTTGACTTATCATAAAATATCGAAAACCGACTAAAGAGGGGATCGAGTGGGTAGAAAGACGTTAGACCATCCCTATTGGATTAGATGCAGTTGGAAATGGGTAGGCGAAATATTAGCTTGTTCTTTACAGATGGGTCTGGAAGACTCCAAGGAGGTCATTATGAGTGTCACTAACTGATTCTGTGTTGAGTGCTTGATATGCTAGATATCTGATCGGTATGCCTAACAATTAAATGTGTATTGACTGATCTATGAAAACGGGATAGTGGGAGTACCCTTGTTTTTGTGTGGTCAAACTCAGCTTGTGTGGAACAACCCCTTCCACTATGTTAAACCCTTTTCGGTTCTATCGAATCTTTCTCCTAGATATCAGTGTCTTTCACGGGAAATAGGGTTGGTAAACACTTTGTGTCGGGAATCCTGGTTGGATATTAAGGTTGTCTGAGTGTGTATTGGAAGGTAATTCTTGATGTCATCTTGAGTCAAGAGTAATATGTTTTGGGGTTGTCTTTCTTGATTCTTATGACGATCAACCAGTGTTTTCTTGCCACAAAGAGTCGTACCAGAGTCACACGGGAAAGAGGGGTGGTGAGTCGGTTGGGAAAAGTCAATGGTTGCCCTTAAGGATCCTTGTTCGGTTGTAATGATGACTCGATCTGTATTGCATGACATGATCTTATAGCCTTCTGCATATGCCTTGCGAATGACCGTTAGTACAGACTGCTCATGTTATTACACATGTGGTTGATTATATTGCTTAAGTCTCGTGTTGTGTCTTGCCTTCTATCATGATTGTATGTTGTTATATCATGTTTACTTAGCCTATTGATCGTATGATTGATTGGAAGGATGAACCTTATGATGAGAACCTACATGATCGTTGTTTTCTCTTTGATTAGGTTCATAATAGTGTGATCAACTCCCCTTTGTATGAATGCTTGTACATGATCGCCTTAGCATGATGGATGATGACGTGTCAATTCTTATTACTTCTTTGTGACGAGAATCTGTAGCATGCCCATCTATTTAGTATTCGTTAAATTGGCTATTACTGATGATCTTGCAAGTTAATTGATGTTGAATTCGATGATCGAATTGCCTTCCGTGATGGTTAATCATAACATGCTCACATGTTGTCGCTCGGTAGTGTTTCCCTATTGCTCTATAATATCCTCTCGTGCTAGCATAATGTATGACTTGACACCTCGCATGATCACACACCACGCTATATCATGTCTTCACATATGTAGGACGCATGAATGTTAGAATGAATCTAGTCGCATTATCTTGATTATATTCATGTTCGATGTGTGCCAATAGTGTCCTGTAGGGCTTATGATCCCCAATATGACTCGCTAAATGATCACGTGTTGTACTTGTTCTATGATGTGATGACTATTGTACCATATATGTGCTCTATGATGTTTCATTCTTGGCATGATTATAATCTATCGCCTATGATGTCTTTCTTGTTACTTTTGATGATGCTTCATGTTTCGTGAATATTATGTTGAACTCCTCTCAATGACTCTTGACTATGCTTGTATTACATCATGTATCGCTAGTACCATGCAGGACCCATGCTTTCTAAATGTATCTCATCATATGATTACATGTCGTTCTTAACCTACTATATGATCATTGTTGTCAAATGTGATAGTTACTATGCTGCTTTTATGTGTTCTTGTATGTCGCTTCGACCGATTGTCATGATATACCTCGTTATGCTATGTTTGAACTCAATTGTTGATGAGTATACCATGTTCGTCCATTGTTCATATACATGATACCTGTTATCCTCATTAAATCCCGCATGACTTCGAACCGTACATGATTATTGCTGGTTTTGCATAGCTTGCTTGAAGTTGCTAGGCATATCTGCTTTCATGGAGTGATAGACTACTAGCGTGCCTCATGTGTGTCAGTATAGCGCTCGATTGTGTCTTTTAGAGTGAATGTGTATGTCATTATTCCTTGAGATAGGTACATGTTAGTGTGGTTTAAGGTGTGTGGTATGCCCTATGATAAATTTGTGCTTGCTTGTCACAATTGTAACCTAATAGACTTCCATATGGGCATCATTGATATAGACCTACCTTATGACTCGTAGTATGTTTAGGCTTGTTGTTTCTTTGGTAATTAAGACTTGTTGGCATGCTTATATTTATGTTAGACGGGTATGTGATGGGTTGTGACTATGATATGATGTGGGACTTGCCATGTGTGAGATGGCTTTTGGTATTATGCTTATATAAGAGTCGATGAGACTTTTAGTTATGATACTTGTTGAGTTGTGAATGATGTTGAATGATTCTGGAAACTAGGAAGAGAATATGGGACTAGCCCTTAGAGGTGGATGATTCCACCTCCTAGCTTCTGAATTTGATTGATTGTTATGCGGAAAGCTGATTTGGTTTTGGAAGATTTTGACGAAATTTTGATCGAAACGATTTTGTTTGTTTTGGTGTAAAGTTGCTTGGTTACACGTCTTACTTGAAGATTTTGAGTAGTTAAAAAAAAATATTACTTGAAATTTTAAAGAATAAATGTTACCGAGAATTTCAACGATTTTGTGGCCAATCTTTTCCAATTGCGGAATCCCTTTTTGAGAATTTTCACACCCGGGCTTATATTATAACGCCTCACGAAGTGGATACAAGCATTTTATAGGGGCGCATATAGAATGCTTGCTAAGACCCAGTAGAGACGCTATGATTGCTTTTCGAGTTATGATGTGACCGAAAGGTCGGGGTAAGGGTGTGATAGGGGCCCATATCACATACTTGCTACGACCAATTGGGAATGTTATAATCACGTCAAGGGTGCTGTGAGGATCTCATACGGGCCCCTATGAGATGCTTACAGAATCAATGGCATTATCCTTGGGCTCACCAATTTAAAACTTCATCCCCATGTTTTAGAGTGATTTTAGTCTCGTGGACGAGACTTGTTTTTAAAGGTGGATGATGTAAAGACCGGGAAACTTTAGAATATTAAATTATTAAAATAATGATTTATAATCATCTCTATTTCTAAGATTTTAAAGGGTTAGAATTTTCGTCCTCGAGCTATTAATATACTCTAAATTCTGCGAAATGAGTTCCGGCATTATTTAGTTAAAAAAATTCAAAATATGCTTATCCCGCTTTCATATGTAAAAGTTTAAAATAATATTTGTTGTTCATTATTAATTTCGGAATTGAAAATTTGAAAATCGTTTTGAGTTGGATTCGATAAGGTTGAGTAAACGGGTTTCGGGATTCAGTTTTTGGCTATTTCGAATTTTAGAGTTGGGATCACAATTGTTTTCTCTCTCCTTTTCCCTTCTTTTTCCTTCTTTCTTCCCCTCCTACTCATCCGGATTCAGAACCATCAGGCAGCACCTCACCTTGCTTTTCCTTGTTTTAGCAAGATGCCAAAATTGACCTCTACTCCCTTTTCTTTTAATTGAAATGGCACCCAACCAAACACGCAACCTCACATCTCTTCCTCCCTGCCTTATCTCTTCTGAAATGTCTCAATCCCAAAACCTTCCCTTTCTGGTTCTCTCGCAACCTGAGCACCACCTTAAGGTCCCCTTCCCACCACCAACACGCTCCCTCCTTCTCTGTTTCTCGTTCTGTCGAGCAATCCGCAGTTCTTCCTCCTCCTTTTCGTCTCCGTCAGCAGCAGTTGTCAGCGCCTCCCCTTTCCGTTGTTTCCATCGCCGATGTGGAGATGCGGAGAAGCCATGAACCTCCCCTAATTCACCGTGAAGGCACCCCCATTCGAGCCGTCACTCTTCTTGCTTCTTAACGAGCCATAGCAGCAGCATCCGGAGGCACAAAGCTTCACCTTTCAAAGCCCAGCGGTCACTCAGGTCCGCTCGGAGCCGTCTGAGCCGCGTTCCGCCCCCCCCCCCTTCCCCCCCCGATTTCCGTTCGAAGGTCGACTTTCGATTTCCTTTTTGTTTCAACTCAAATCCCATTAAGACCTGCCCTTATTCACTTTCGAATTTTCCTAGGTCGAGAACGACGTCGTCCTTCGTTGATTACAGCCGGAGATCCGCCGTTGAAGCGCCGGAGTCCTTCCTCGGAGACGCGCGGTGAGTCTTCCTTCTCTCCCTTCTTTTGTGCGTCGCTTCCTGCTCTCGGGGTGGGTAGTGTTCGGAATGGTGCATCGGTCAGATGGGAGTGGCCTGGGGTCGGAACGAAAGTCGCCGGCGCCTGGACCTCCTTCTTCTTCTCTTCGATTTTCCGAGCGGCGTTGAGCAGAGGCGGGTGTTGGGGGAGACGGGTTTGGGGTTCTTTTCAGTTGAACCGGGTTTTAATGGGTTATGGGTTATTTGGATCCGATTTGAGAGAAGGTTTGGGCTGGGCTTTCATCCATGGTTTGTTTTGTTGTTGGGTCATTATGTTTTGTAGTTATTGTTAGATTATTATTATTAAATTCTGAAATCTTGTGTTAAATACAAATTATGTGAACAAAATATTCCTTTTTGAAAATTTATATCTTATAAAGTTATTTTGGAAAGTGATATTGTTTGAATATGTATTTTATGATGTTTAATTTATGATTTAAGAATTTTAAAGTGATTTATTGGCTTTGGTTTATTAATATGTTGAAAAGAAGATTTAACTATGTATTGCATGTTGGTTAAGTATTACTTGGAAACTTATTTAAAAAAGGGTTTTTAAGTTTCCAGGAATTACCTCTTAAAGGAATTGTTGTCTTGAAAACCAAAATGCCAGAATTATTCTATAATTGATTTTGAGAGATTTATTATAAGGTTTAACTGATCGATGCCGGGATTTGACCAAGTATGATTTTAACGGAATTGTTTGAAAAATGAGTTGACTTAACTTGAGATTAAAGAGTTTGGAAATATGGTTGATACGATTTTATCAATGGGTTTGATTGGAAGAATGATTTTGATTGATGTTGATCGTATCGGAAAGGTTTTGGAAAAGGATTTTACTATCGGTTGGTTTTGAGTATGTTGAACACTTGGATTCGTGTGTGTGATTGTTGGTCCGGTAGCTTATGGAAATGACTTGATGATAGGTGTGTATTGCTTTTGGATTGCGTTGGACTTGCATTTGGGCCCTTGCTTGTGTTATCTTGCTGTTCTGCATCTTCAGGTAAGTTCCCTAGGGGGCTTACTCAGGTTGGACATTCATTCCTGTTGTTGCATTTTATGTTAGGTGTTGCATATGCATAAAAGCATGCCATGTAGTATCCTATTTAGGTTGCACTAATTGAATGAGCATCTGCTTACTTATTGCGTTTGAAATAGAACGGCTGTTATCTGTGATAGTCCTAGAGTCTTTGCTAGGGTCATAGGGTAGTCCAGCCTCATCGGGTACCCTGAGTCAATCGAGTCATGAACTTCCTTATATTATGAGATGCCTGCGGGCTTTATTGTGGAGCAGGTTAAGCATGCGTGCCGCCCGATTATGATGGAATGCATTCACGAGTTGGCCAGTCTCCGCCCTATCGAAAGGGGGTGGAGGTAGGAGAGGGATATGCCATTTGGCATTGTCTTGGGCCCTTTACAATATTTTTACACGTTATTATAACTAGGAACATGCTAGTGTGTTTGACTTTCGTACTGCATTAGAGCATCTTTATTAGGTATAGCACATACTATGTGGCCTCAGCGAGGACTGCCGGTCCCGCATGAGTGGCTCGATCTGACTCCTTTCCCCGTTCTTCCTTTAAAGGTATTTTCTGCAGATTTTGAGTGCTCGATGTCTATATGATGGGGTTCCTTTTGGCGAATCGAAGAACCTAGCTAATTCTCTAACTTGGTATAAATTGAAATTATTCGCTTATGTTTTGGTTTTGACCCGGCTCTGCCGTGACACTTTGTATCTTAACTTTGCTTCCGCTTTACTTTCATTTGAATTGAATTTCGCGACATAGTCTTAAGATAGGTTAAGGGTACCCAACGACCCTTCGTGGCTTTTAGGGTTTGAAATCCCTATTTCCACTAATCTTAAAATGAGTTTGAAACCTCGACCCGTACCTGAATTGCAAGATCCGAACAAGGGGTTTTGTTTTATCCCTTGAAACGTAACCCGGAAATCATAATCTGGGCCGTTACAGGAGCACCCTAGGTTCAACCCCAAAAGACACAATTAATATATGTTAGTACTAACATGAAGTTATGCATATATATATATATATATATATATATATATATATATATATATATATATATATATATATATATATATATATATATCATTGGTTGCTAGATATCATAATTAGACATGGATTGAAAAAATAAATTGTTTTGATTTATCCTATTGGTTAAAAATGTGAAATTTTTTCACAAGTTGAAATTTTATGTTGTTTGATGTTTGATCAATTAGGTTCTTGTGGTAATTTTGATTCTTGGTCAATTGTATTCTATTTTTCTTGTGTTAAGGTTCTTTTTTTTTTTTGAGAAAAAAAATGATTCATAGTTATATAGGTAAGAATATAAGATATATGATAGGATAGCAAAAAAACTACATATGTTATCACAAGTTTATATAATAAAAAATTGGTTATCAAAAAAATAATCTTACCTTTTTTTTTTATCAATTTGAGTTTATATAATAAAAAAATACATATATAATATCAAAATTATTAATTTGAGTTTATAAGTACCAATTGTACTTGTAAACTTATAAAGATATAACTTATAAATATCTCCAATTCACATCTAAACTTATAAAGATATAACTTATAAATATCTCCTAAGCTCAATATTTTGAATTTTTTTCCCGTAAAAAATTTCACCCAAATTTTGAATTTTGAATTTTACCCTCCTAAACTCAATATTTTTTTACCAAATATCTCCAATTCACATCTAAACTTATAAAGATATAACTTATAAATATCTCCAATTGACTAAATATCTCCAAGATCAACCGTTCTATACATTGTAATTGACTAAATATAACTATCATATAACTTATATGATAGTTATATTTAGTCAACTTATAAAATTATCATATAACTTATATGATCAACCGTTCTATACATTGTAATTGACTAAATATCTCCAAGATTTATATTAATAGGAAATTTTATTTTGTTATAAAATAAAACTTTTATAAATCTAAACTGCTTTGTATTTAGAGTTAAATTCACAAATTAATAGTTATAATAAAATGGTAAAAAAAAATATTATCGGTGAAGACTCGTAAAATGCCTATAAGATTCACACATCGTCGTAAACTCTTCTCAATTATGAGTTTACATAGATAGTTGGTAAATAAATTTGAGGTAAGGCCGATAGTTATAATAAAATGGTAAAAAAAAATTGGTAAATAAATTCACAAATATGATTGGTCAAAACTTCTAAAATGCCTCTACGATTGACACGTTACCGTAAACACTTCTCAATTAAGAGTTTATATAGATATAGATAGTTAGTAAATAAATTTGAGTTAAACCCGATAGTTAGTACAATTAAAATAAAAATAATTTATAATTTATAATATGTTTTTTCCATTTTTCTTTGATTTTTTTAATTCTCCTTTGTAATAATAATAAAAATAATAATAATTTATAATAATAATAATTAATAAAATACTCTAATATTAATTATTATTGTTAATTATTATTATTATACAAATTACTACTCCGTAGTAATACTGCTAATAATAGTAATACATCTGACCAAAATTAACTCAAAATACCATTTGTGATTTTTTTTTTAAAAAAAATAGCATTTATGGATCATGGGAATCATCAACCATTTGCATGGAAAGCACCAACCATTCGCATGGAAAGCATCAACCATTTGCATGACTTGTATGCAATCATGACCCTTTATTTCTTGAAATCCAACGGTGCAAGATGGCAATCCGGTGGCTCAACCTTGCACCAATCGTGACCCCTTTTTTTTTGCAAATTATAAAATTTAAAACTGAAAAAAAAATGTGGACAAAATTTAACGAATAAAAAGCGGATTAAAATCACTTGAAAATTGAAATGAATAAAATGATCGATCAACTTTCAAAAAAAAATTGATTTATAAATTATGTAATAATCTAATTTCTAAAAATAAAATAATCAATCAAATCACTCGAAATGAATAAAATAGGTAAAGTTTTAGAATAATTTTCATTGTTATTCTAAGTTTGAGAATAATTTTCATTTATTTAAATTATATTTTAAAAAAAAATTGAAGTTGATGTGGACCCATAATTATATTTTTAAAAGATATTTTCGGATTTTATATCATATATATTTTTAGAATAAGTAAGAGGAGTAATAAGATACAATCCTAATCGTCCATTTCAATTCTTATCCGACGGCTGATACACTTGATCCATGTGCTATTTTATCACCCAATAAATGTATCTCGTGAATCGTGATACACTTGATTACTAAGCTATTGAATTTAATACAAGAATTAAATACTTTAAAAAAAAAAAGACAATAACATAATCTGGCATAGTGGATTGGTATTGGGAAGAAGGTGGAGGAAACCTGGGTTCGACCCCCCATGGGGACACTTCGTCTTTTTTTATTTTTCATTTTCCCCTTGTTCCACCTACCATTTCCCTTCTTTTACAAATATAATTAATATACGAGTATATATAAATTAAAATATAGATATTCGTTTATCAAAGTGAAATTCTTTTAATCTTATAAATTTTTAGAATTATATATATATTTATATATATCTATAAAAATTATAAAAGACCTTATATTATCTAATAAATTCTTATAATAATACTACAAATGTATGTTTTGAGGAAATATCATATAGATAACTAATATTTGTTGAATAAAATCTTATATTAACTAATATATTATTATAAGAATATTATAAGTGTGTGTTTTGAAGAAAAACCATATAAGTAAATAATAATTATTGAATACTATAAGAACAAGTTTTGAGAAAAAAATCATATAGAAACTAATAAGTGTTGAATAAAACTTTATATTATCTACTAAATTTTTATAATAATACTATAAGAGCAAGTTTGGAGGGAAAATCATATAAGTAACTAATAAGTGTTGAATAAAACCTTATATTAACAAATAAATTCTTATAATAATACTATAAAACCTTTATTATTTAAGTATGGATTGATATAGGTAACACCTTATATTATCTAATAAATTCTTATAATAATACTATAAAACCTTATATTATCTAATAAATTCTTTAAGTTTACGAATTTTGCATAGATGCAGGGTGCTGATTTGGAATACAAAAAGAAAAGTATGGATTGATATAGGTAACACTTATAGAATTGGTTTTGATTGAATCATATAAATTTATGAAATTAGATTTTATTCATTCATATATATTTTATAAATTTGAGCTATCATTTTTCTTTAAGTTAATGAATTTTGCATACATGCAGGGTGTTGATTTAGAATAAAAAAAAAAGTATGGACGATTGTTAAAGCCTTAGGGTGCTGATTTAAACAAAAAAATAATGTATGGGTGGCTGTATAACAATCAAGAAAAAGAAAAGTATTTTTTCCCGCAAAAAATTTCATCCAAATTTTGATTTTTAATTTTACCCGCCTAGCTCAATATTTTTTTACAGAAAATTGAAACAGTGGGAGAGCGGAGAGTCCGTCGGTGGAAACCCCTGGCGGTTTCGGTGGCAGCAAGGCGCCAGTTGACGTCAAAGAAGCAGAGCTCCGGTAAAGGTGGTTTCTGGTGGCAGCGTCGATGGAGGCCGATAATTAGTGGCGACGCAGGTGGTTCGATGGTGGCGACTCCACGAGCCACGGCGGCAAGACACGATGGTGGTTACTTGTTCATGGCGGTGCAGCGCGGGTGCTGCTGGTGGTTTCCGACCGCAGAGGCGGCGGCAAGCGGCGGTCCATCCCTTCCCGGCGAAGATTTCCCAAAATTAAGACTTTTGATTTTCTGAGAGATTTTCGAAATTTCTTTGAACGGAGTGTTTTTTAGAGTGTTCGGAAGGTGTTGGGATTGACTTAGAGCTCGGAGGTGTGCTTCAATGGAGGTGTGAGATTGAGGACCGAAAAATAATGTATTCATAGGCGGGGTAAAAATTGGGGTGAGTTGACTTCAATCAATCCGCAAATCCCGTTTGTAATCAATCACAAAGCCCTAAAGATCTTCAATTTGATCTGATTCCTTCAACTTCGCCAGATTTGGGAAGATTTTCAGATTTGGGATGTTCACATTCGACCCGATTTTTATGTGAATCTCTCAAAATTCGTCTAAGAAATCTCATTAGAAACTGATAGAGAAGATTCTGAAATGATTTGTTTGAGATTTGTGGCGAGATTTGAGGAGTTGAATTTCACCTTGCTTTTACAGTGACTTCGAACGGTTGGAGGTAGGGGAAGGGTTCGGGGTCCCGGTTCGGCCTTTTTCTTTTTATTTTCTGATGGTCCAGTTCGCTTGAACCGGATGAAATAAAATAAAACCGGTTCAAACCTATTTCCATTTATAAATGTGTGTGTGTATATATATCCGAAATATCATTTACTTAAATTCTACACAATTTAAATAATAACATAACATTTAATTTAATTATATTTTATTTTACATAAGAATGTTTAAATAAATAATAATTATAAATCCCTCTCTATTTTGAAGAAAACTATACAACTTTGCCTTAAATAATATAACAATCAATCCACATTTATTTATTATTTATTATAAGTGTACATAAGAATAAAACTTAAGTGTCAAAAAAAATAGTTATAAGACTTGAAATGAATAAAATATAAAATCATAACTTTGTTTAGACATGAAAGATAATAATTTGTTACCCTGACGTCTGGCCCGACGATATTGATACATCTCCAATTAAACATAAAAATAAAATCAAGCTGCTTCGACCAAATTAAAATTTTATTTCATTAAACTTTAAAAAAAACAATTTTTTTGTGAGGAAAAATATGTTCTCCATACCAATTATATAAAAAATGGGTGAAAATCACATTTCATCTGTATGCAAGCTAATTTAGTTAAGCAAGTGTTTTTTTACTTTATATTATCGATTCCTATATCATGTTTGATTTTGATGGCATATTCAATATTGCATCCGTGCTTGCATGTATCCGATCCGGGTTAATGAGAGTTCGAACTAATTACATTTCAAAGTATAAAAAAATAGGAATTCGAACTAATTACATTGTATAATATAAACAAAGTATAAAAATATTTAATTACAAAGTATAAATTGTAAAATGTAAACAAAGTATAAAAAAAATTGAGATCCAACTAATTTATCTACAAATTAGTACTTATATACTTCAAAGTATAAATTATACGGAGTAAAGTAACATATAAATAATTTAATTACCAACATTTTCGTATTTAGTAGGAGAAATAATGGTAGTTGTAGTAATAAGGGGCAATAATTATGATATAGGGTACATTGAACTCCACAAAAAGTAATTATGACATAGGGGTGCATGAAACCTCACAAAAAAACAAACCTATTTATCCCCTATTAAAACATTTCTTTTTAGTCCACTTTTTCCTTGGATACGGGAATATCCTTGGGTAAACTTACCAGAGGTAACACAAACAATTTCCAACTATTATATAGAGTACAAAATTTTGGTTACTTTGATGATGAAAGTCAACATTGAATACAACATACAAACCGCCCTGTCAGAGAAATCACATTCAATCACTAGCTAGCTTATCTAATTGCACATATATGCAACTAAGTTTTGTGAATACTTGATGCAAATTTTTAATCTTTATCAACTGTAAATGAGAAATTGCCCAAATTAAAATTACGGAAATTTCGCGAGGTGTCCTTGGGGTATTGCAATTTTCGCGAGGTATACAACTCTTTTGCATATTTCGCGTGGTACCCCTGAGGTTTTGATTTTTTTTTTTGCGTCGTGCCCTCGTGGTTAAATTTTAACGGGTAAATGGTTGGTCCGTTACTTTTGGAATTTAAAAAAAAAAGAAAAAGAAAGAAAAAAGGCTCAGAAGCCAGAACGATGAAAGCGGAGAGAGATGGCGCTCAGGCGCTACCCCTCGGCGGCGGCGCCGCCTTCCCCTCCCTCCTCCTCCTCGGTGGTCGCCAAGCCAAGCCAGTCGGGCTGGAATCGAACTTCATCGACACATCCTCCAACTGATGGGCCCTAATCACCATCTCATCCTCCCCAAATCATCACCATCTCATCCTCCCCAAATCAGCTCCTCTGTCCAAAACCCCCAAACACACCACCCCGTCGCCGACGTCGACCATCGAATTCCGGCCGGTGATCCTCCACTTCACCATCTCGCTCTGAAGCACTAAATCGATCGCCGCCACAAAACAAATTGCTTCCTCTACATCCCTGATCAAAATCCCCAATCTGAAAACCCAAATTCCATCAATCACCCAAAAATCCCCAATCTCAAAACCCTGAAAACAGTTTGCATCAAATCTAAGGAGAGTTCAAACTCCAATTCAATCACTATGCTTCTTTCTCAGGGGAATTCTCGTCGCCATTTGTCCTCCCCAGCTCCTTCTCTCTCCTCCGACCCCTCCGCGTCCTCGTCTTCCACCAACCCTAATGGAGCACCGCCATCGTCGCGGAAGCAGCCCAACGGTGCTCGATGAGGACGCCTATGTCGCCGCAATAGAGAAGGTCATCGAGCGGGAGCAACGAGCGTCCTCTTCTCCTTCGCTCTCTTCGTCTCTATTCTTCGCTTTTGGTTGCTCTTTTTCTTCTTTTTTTTCTTTTTTTTTTAATTGAAACTAACGGAGCATATACTAAATCTGTTAGATTTAACGTGGAGGGACACTAGGTGAAAAAATTGAAAACCTCAAGGGTACCACGTAAAATATGTAAAAGAGTTGTATACCTCGCGAAAATTGCAATATCTCAGGGGTACCTCGTGAAATTTCCGTTAAAATTATGTTATTTTCTAAAAATTGATGTCCAGTTTTAAAAAGCACACACATTTTCAAAAAGAATACTACAGTAGTATGAAAACAAAAATTTCTGACAAATCACATATAATAGATCAATGAATGAATATTACTTCTATATATAATTAAGAACACTTTAGGCTTATGTGTCAACTTCTCCTTAATCCTCTCTTTTCCACCAATCATGTTATTTTATCCCTTTTTTAATTATTTATTTTCTTTAATTATTATTTTTATTCTTTTTTTTTCTCTCTCTTTAAACTAATTACATTTTTTTTCTTTTATTCTTAACATATTTACTAACAATTGGGCTTAATTTAAAACATTAAAGAAAAAAAATGTAACCATTGGGCTTAATTCAAAGCATTGAATATATAAGTATATAACTATTGGTTATGACACATCACATTTAAACAAATTTATAATGATATTTTTTTTTGATAAACGATATTATTATTATTATTATTATTATTGAGTGATTCAATCTATATTTATGTATTATACTTTGGATGAGATTTTATATAAAAAAAATTCCAGAGAATTATAAAATACATTTGTGGTAATGATTTTTATTTTAGCTTTTATTAATATTTCATAATATATTTTTTTTATATTGCTAAAATTTTAGTTTAAAAAAATCGCACCATGGTGCGGGGATTATATTAGTTACTTTGAAGTTCATACTCATTTGATGAATTGAAAATACAAATTAAAAAATTGGGCTTAGGCCTGTGATAATGAATGGGCTCACTTGGTCTAATCTTAACACGGCCCAATTGACCCAAAGTGAAGTATTATTCAAACGGCCCAATTGACTTCAGAGTCCAAAGTGAAGTAATATTCAAACCCGCCACAGATCCTCAAAACCCTAGCTCTGTGTCTATTCCTCAGCCATTCCCAGTTTCCATCGAAGCTCCACCCCCACAGATCTGCGAAGATGCTGATATCCAAGAGCTCGAAGATGCTCCAGTTCATCAATTACCGGATGCGAGTCACCATCCAGGACGGTCGCCAGCTCGTTGGCAAATTCATGGCTTTCGATCGCCACATGAACCTTGTCCTCGGCGATTGCGAGGAGTTTCGCAAGCTCCCTCCCGCCAAGGGAAAGAATCCCTCCGGCGAAGACCGCCTGGACCGCCGCACTCTTGGCCTGGTCCTCCTCCGCGGCGAAGAGGTCGTTTCCATGACCGTCGAGGGGCCACCGCCTCCCGACGAGTCAAGAGCGAAATCCGTATCAGCCGCTGCCTCTGCTGGCCCTGGAGTTGGCCGCGCTGCTGGCCGTGGTGTACCTACTGCGCCTCTCGTGCATGCTCAGCCTGGTTTGGCCGGTCCCGTTCGTGGCGTTGGTGGTCCTGCGCCGGGGATGATGCAGCCTCAGATCTCGCGCCCGCCGGTGCCTTCTCAGATGTCGGCACCGCCAATGTCGTATCCTCCGGTGATGCGGCCTCCTCCAGGTCCGCCTGGGCAGGGTATGCCGGGATTTCCACCTCAAATGCAGCCTAGGGGTCCGCCGCCGCCCGGACAATATGCGCCTGGATCGAGGCCCCCGGGTCCTTTCCCGGGGCCGCCGCCTCAGTTTGCGCAGAGGCCTATGGGTCCACCGCCCGGAATGATGAGGGGTCCGCCCCCACAGATGAGACCTGGGATGCCTGGTCCGCCCCCGGGGATGCAGGGAATGCCTCCTCCTGGTGGCGCAGTTCCGGTGTACGGTCCTCCTCGCAGCATGCCACCAAATTCTCAACAGCCACCGCAAAATCAGTAGCAGTAAAAGTGATCTCGAGGTTTGATATACCTCTATATTTGTTTGAAATGTTGAAGTTGTAATTAGTTTCAAGAAAGATTTGGTAGGAGATTTGAACTCAGCAACTTTAGCTTTAGTGTTTCAGATTAATCCATGGAGACTTGTATGTCAATTTGTCAAGTAGTTTTCTATCTGACCTCTTATGTTTAAGATTATATGATTTCTGTTTTTGAATTGTTTGATGCCTTTAATCATTGTTTGGAATATTTCTTCTAAGGATGAATTCATTTGTGTTTGCCTTTTTTTTTTAAACATACTTTCTTAATTCTTCTGCTACATAACACCCAAGGAATGAACAATGCTGAATACTTTGTTATAGAGTTTGAGTAGTCATCTGATATGCTTGAACTCTATGTAGTGTTTGATTGGTTGATGCTCCTAAATGTTGTGCCTCACATGGTCTTTGTTTGAATCTTTGATTCAGTCCAACGATGAAAGGTCTCCTTTAACCGATTTGCCCTCTGTGTTTTTTTTTATATAGAATATCACTTAGTTGATTATATTATTTTCATAATTAAGCTATTAAAGGAACCACATGGGAATTATCCTTCGCGAATATGGAACTTCACTAGGGCTTCCTCTGTCGGTTCATTTGAGAATCTGGCTTCATTGAGTAACTTCATGACTTCCAAAAGAGAAGTTTTACTAGCATTCGATATGGAACTTGTAGAGTTAATGAAGCTAGGAGATGCCCTTTTTGTCATTTGTGTAGCATGATGTTCTCCTTCCATGTATGTTAAGTTTGTGAAAATATCTGACATATTGTATACAATATGCGTAGGTGCTAGAAGCAAATATTGCTGTTGCAATACAACCACCTGGCTCAAATGGCACGAGATTTCGAGCCAAAGATGCATAAATTATGTGATCGCTCATGGCATTCTCCCATTCAGTAGACCTGCTACATCCCACCTCTGCAGGCTTCTCCATCTTGTTGCCAATAGTATTCACAATGCCAGATAGTTGAGAAAACTTTTTTAGGCTGCAGAGTTGCTTCGATAGAGCATTTGATATTACTGCGGACAAAGGAATTGGGTCAGTGCCAGAAGATGCAACTTGTCAATCAGATTATTCACTCTTTTAATTCATTTTATTTGGAAAAAACATGTCTTTAGGTCAAAAGAAGATGTCCATTGACCATTTTAGTTACCACCAAACAGAGTCTAGAAAAATTAACATTAGCACTTCATTGGTGTAATAATCTTATACTCTTAGTCTTATTATGATTGACGAGCCACTTATACTCACTGGTTTTGACCAGTACTAAGTACCTAGGGAAATGGTAAAGGATCTTATGCTAAGCTCTATGGAAAACAAGTAGAGTGAGAACCTATTACAAACATGGAGCCAATAAGTAACAGCAAACTAGCAACGAGTAACCGATGTCATTCAGAGTATCAGGCTAACTTGGTTAAGAAGCAACTTAGAATGTCTCAAATCAATAACATTATATGATGTCAGTAGGATAGTGATACAAAGGCTCAAGCATATGAGAATATAATAAATCATCACATTACAACTTACAAGCTGCCAAGTAATGGACCAGTTTAATTTCAGCGTAGTTTTTGTAACAAGTCGAGAGAGCATGTTCATGAGTTTCAAGAGGAACTTTTGACAAGGACATTGAATATGAATCTCATTACCCATCAAATTCTGAATTTATAGCAGTAATGAACCTGTGAATGCATAATAGCATTAAAAAAGGGTTGAAGGTTAATATGGAAAGAGAGTCAGTTACAAGGTATACATATGCTTATGTGCAATACTAGTAAAATGCAACAAGAACAATGAAGGCAAAGGCAAACACTAAACTTAGACAAAGTGAAGCTTTGGATTGTTTCAAGGTATTGTGACTTCTGTTTCTTCTTCTTCTTTATTGTTAACAGCGAGAAAACAGGTTCAACACAGTCTCTGGGTTTATTTTCTCATTTTTACGGAGTAATAGTACAAACTAAGGAGCTTTTGTTTTCACCTGCCATACCCGAAAGAGAGCCTCCTTACAAGTATGACAAAAACCGATCCTAAAACCAATCCTAGGACATTAGACAACCTCCTTTATATGGAAGGTCCTCGGTAAAACCCTGGTTTCGTTGTACTCATTCAGATCCTTGAGCATCTTCTTCAGCCGGTGAGCAAGCTCAAGTGTCTTGATCTCACTGACTCTAGATGCGCGTCTCTTCTCCAGCATCTTTGTGAAGGTCAGGATCCACCAGCGGCTGCACCTTGTTGTCGCTGCAAAAAATCAAAAAAAATCACTGGAGTGTTAAAAAAACGAAGGAAGACTCAAAGCATTCACAAATCACAAGGAGCAACGGATGGGTCCTAAACTAAACGAGGTGAAAGACGCAAAATCACCATGTTCAGCTCCGAAGTAAGAGAAAGATCACGAGGAAGAATCTTTGCAGCCAGAAGATCATCGAGTACAAGCTTCTCTAGGACAGGCAGTGCCAGTATTCCTTTCCACAGGCACATACTCCTCAACAAGCTAACGGCAACACCAAATCGATATGCATCAATTCTCGCTGCATTTGGAACAACCTTCAAGACATAGGCACTCAACACAGGGACCTAGCTAGGATGAAAGAATGGTAAGGTAAGCCTCAAATTTCATAATTCTCACACAAAGAATTCAATTCATAGTTATTGAGAATTTATGTACAGAGGCTGCAAGTCATACCGCAAGATTGGCAACCGCATCAGCTAGACGATCACCAACTGCAGTCACTATTTGTTTTAGAAGGAACATATTTGGCAACCAAAACCTTCGTAAGACCATATAGATAGAAAGATTGTTGTTTGTGTTCATGAACCTGAATCGTCGGGGTATGCCCTACTCCTATGCACGAGCAAAACAAAGGTATGAAGCTTACTCGCTGATTAGTCCTACTCCTATGCGCGAGTGTACCATGCTTCAGCTGTATTTTGATCATTGCTTTGATTGTATTTCAGTTTGTTCTTTACAAGATCTTGGTGGATAGGATGATTGCAGTTTTGTCGGTGTAGAGGAGGTTTGTCCTTCCCAAGGACTTGTCTGCAAACCCCTAAAGAACCCATGATCAAGGCGAGCAAGGTCCTCTGCCAAATGATCGTCTGTCATTTGGGTGTCTGGATCAGGAGGAGTACGTAACTGACTGTCCAAAACATTGGATTCATGTTCCACTTTCCTAGAGGTAGTATCAGGTAGGAAATCTATTCTCACTCTCTATTTAATAGCTATTAAAAAACTAAAGGTCCATTTTTTTTGTCGGCAATAAAGAAAATTTAGCTTTGATGAAGCTTTCACGTAATCTTTTCATTATACAATAATCCGGTTGTCAAGGTTATATGTCACACTGAGATGAGCAGACACGATTTATTGTTCAGATCTACCTATGAATCAAGATTAAGGTTCGTTGTTTAGAATGTTGTTGTATTTTTTCTTTTATCTATTCTTCATAATCTTTCAAATTGGAATTTTGATCAACTCCTTTTAAATGGTATTTCCTTGTAAGTCCTTTAGTTGTTGGTTTCGTCCAATCGTAACAAAGAGGTTGTAGAGTATAGAGTATAAACAATATAAGTTTGTTATGTACTTTAGTAAGAATCAGTTACAATTCAACAATAAGATGGGAGGCTTTGTAAGGACCAAAGGTCTATAAATACCCAAGCTGGGTGTGTACTTGAGTAACTCTTTGATGAATAAGAAACACACTTCAGCTTACACAATATCAGGTTTTCTCTCTCACACTCAATCTCTCTCCCCTACGAGTTCATCCGTTGATTCACACAACTACAGATCAAGATTTAGCTTATATGCTTAATCTTGTCATGATATCAGAGCTTTTCTCTCCAGCACTGAGCTGGAATCGAGCTTATTTTTACTTTCGTTGAATTCCAATTTCGCATAATTGAATTTGCGCTTGCCGCGCTTTTGTTCTGGATCGCAATTTGTGCGTTTTTTGCGCTTGTCGCGCCTTTGTTTTGGATCGCAATCTGTGCATTTCTCATCGATTGTGTGTTTTTTTGTTTCTAAAATTGATGCATTCGCGATTTCGATTATGATCGTAGATTGTGTTAATCTTGTGTTTTGGATTTTCTGGATTTTCTGTTTTGGTTCAATTGTTTGATTTTGTCGATTGATGTTTCTCGCTTTGGTGATTGTGTGTTTCCGTTTGATCTTGCTGTGATTTCAGTACTTCGTTGCTATCAATTGTGATTTGATTTCTCACGGTTTGTTCTTGCTGAGATCTGGTTCTGTTCTTGCTGTATTCTGGTATTCTGAAGCTATTGAGTGTGGATTCGTTGTTGTAGTTCATTGTATTCTAGTGAGATCTGGTTGCTGAGTAGAAATGTCTGAACAACTTGGTTCGAACATGAATCTGGATGGTGGATCTGAGCAAGTACATGTGAGCCACGGTGGAAATTCCTTTGATCCACTTCACCTCACAAACTTCAATCATCCACGCATGTCGCTGGTGGCCATTCAGTTCACATGAGCTAATTTTTAGAGATGGAGTCGAGGAGTTAGAATGGCTCTGGGTGCGAAGATGAAACTCGGTTTCATCAACGACATGTGCGCTCGTCCAGCAGAAGGCACCTATGACTTGGAACGCTGGATCCGATGCGATTACATGGTTCTCTGCTGGTTGCTGAACTCAATGAAACCGACGCTTGCTGAGAATTTCCTATATGTGATGTATGCTAAAGAATTGTGGGAGGAAGTTCAGGAAAGGTTCACCGAATCTAATGCACCTCTCATTTATCAACTGCAGAAAGAGATTCACGATCTTAAGCAAGAGAATCTATCGGTTGTTGAATACTTTGGGAAGCGAAAGCGTGCCTGGGATGAGCTACAAACTTTACAAGGCACACCGACGTGTACTTGTGGTTTGATGAAGGCGTGCACCAACCTGATTCTGAAAAAAATATTAGAGAGGGAGGCTACTACTAAACTCATCGATTTTCTCATGGGACTTAATGATCACTTTGAGTAGGCAAGGAGTAATATCCTAGCTGCAAATCCACTGTCATCGGTTAATCGAGCTTTCCAGATGATCACACAAGTCAAGAGGTAAAAGGACATCACCTTTCGCTAATCTGGAAATCATGATGTGTTTGCAGCAGGCAGATTTTCTAACTCGAAATTTGACAAGGGACAATCATCAGGCAAAGGAAATGAACAAAAGCCCGATTACTAACCAGAAGGAAAAGGTGATGGAAAGGCAGACTTTAAGAGGGATTTCAAGAAGGCTAAGATGGATAGGACTTGCACTTATTGCAAGGAGAAATGGCACCTTAAGGAGACCTGTTTTAAGCTAATCGGGATACCCGAAATCCAAAGTGACCCGAATACAGACAAATATGACTCTACCAATATATATATATATATATATATATATATATATATATATATATATATATATATATATATATATATATATATATATATATATATATATATGTATGATAGATCATATGTAATCAAGGCTTATTGTGTAACATGTGAACACATCCTGACCATTGATTTAGAGGTATTGGATGGCTGAGATTAATCCGAAATAATTGTTAATTAAAAATAAAAATGGAAAAAACATCCCACCAATTCCTATAGATAGCGCGTGTATACACACACAATCTCAACCCTAAAATGGCACAAACCATACAAAATCACAAGGTCGGCTTCTCCCCGATCTACAGGTGAAGGTGATCGGAGGTGCAACGATCCGCCTCCGTTCTTTCTCCCCGATCTACAGATCTCGTCCTAGACTATGAGAGGTGCATCGAAGGGCACCTGGACGAAAGGTGGCCGACGGCGGTTGCGAAGGTGCAGATTTGGGCAAAAGGCGGCGGCGGTTGCGAAGCCGGAGCCATAAAGCGTAGATCTGGGCGAAAGTCGGCGGTTGCGAAGGTGGCCGGCGATTGCGAAGGGCGCCTGGACGCGCGATTCGCAGATTGAAGAAGATGGCGACAGAGACGAGGTTGTTTCCAGCAGTCGAATGCAGAGGGCGTAGGCCAGAGGGTTTTGCACTGACTCCCGGTAAGTCTTGATCTTTATAAAAAGACCCTTTTCTGCCTTCCCCGCCGACGAGAGTGGGGCCGCGTCATCGTCTTTCGTACTCCGACGAGGCCTCTGCTCAAGTCCCCCTGAGTGCGTTGGATGGCCGCCCCTTTTCTACCTTCGGCGGCCGGGTTCTCCACATCCGTTACTCCCTTCATCGCCCGCCATCTCCGATTCTGTTTTTTTTTCTCTGATGTTCTATCGATTTAGATTTGGGTGCTCGGTGTTCTGACGAATTAGGGTTTTGGGATTTTAGTTGAATGATTTGGTTTTGGCTCTTGAGAAGTTCATTGATTTGGTTCTGTGATGGGTAAGTGAATGTGAATATATGATTTTCGATTTATTTTCAATTGATTGGTGTTGAATTGATTTTGGATTATTCAATTGGAGATTTGTTTGCCCTGATTTGATCGAAATTGTGTCCTTGAATAATTTTTAGTTATTTGTTACAATGACATAAAGTAACGGAACCATTAAATAATGAAGCAATATAATCGAATAATCAAGCGATACCATCGAATAATCAAATGATACAATCGAATAATTTTTGGTAAATAGTTTATGGCGTTTTCATGTTGCTAGCAGATCAGAATAATCCATCGATACTATTGCATAATCCATTAATACGATCGAATAATCCAGTGATATTATCGAATAATTCGAAGAAAAAAATAACCACCCATCATTTGGCAAGTGGATACGATCGCATAATCCGTCGATACGATCACATAATCCGTCGATACGATCGAATAATCCAGATATAACATCGAATAATTTCAAGAGAGTGCATCACACACGCTCCCAATTCAGCAAGTGGGCTAGAAAAAAACGTGGGCCCCACTGATTTTTACTAAAAAAAAAGCTAAAATTGCATTTTAATCTCATCTATCCATTTCATCTAATGAACGGCCCAGATGTGTTCACATGTTACACAATAAGCATTGATTACCCCTGAACCATCATATATATATATATATATACACACACACATAGGGATGTGCTCCAGTAAAAACCAAAATTGCGGTAGAAACCCGTGAGGACCGACTTTTTAGCTCAGTTCACTTGCTTTTTAGCCCGGTTATGAATATAACCGATCTATAAAGGCATAAATTTTAGCCCGGTTTTGAATAAAACTGAGCTATAAAGTCACTATGTAATTTTAAAACATGAGTTTTTTAGCACGATTTTTAGGCTTGACCGAGCGATAGAGTCATGTGTTATTTTAAAATTGGAGTTCTTAGCACGGTTTTTAGGTTGAACTGAGTTGTAAAGTCACCGTGTGATTGAGTTTTTTAGCACGGGTTTCAAATAAACCAAGATATAAAGTAGTCCTCACGGGTTTTTACCACAATTTGAGGTTTTCACCGGAGTCAATCTCTATATATATATTTTTATATTTATATATATCGGTGTTGATCCTATATACGACGTTGATCGATATTTTTCATCTGATATGCCGATATCGTAGCGGATTCTAAATATCTCAGATATATCGTCGATATATCCGATATTTAGAACACTGGTTGAGAGACATCGATATTGAAAACAATGAGAATAACTTACATGTCATTAATTCTAGATAATAATTAAATGTGATTATTAATTAATTAAAATTGCAGAAACTAAATACACTGCAAATCACCTCGTTACTTTGGACGTGAACCACGTGCACTACTTATCCCTTCTAAAAATGATTATTTAAAATTTCTACCACGTCTAATTGAATGAACGTGATTGTACGAGGGGTGATTTGTGGGGTATCTAAAAACACCGCAAATATACATAATTAATTGAAAATTTGTTTAATTGCGAAATGAAAGAGGGTAATAACTAATAAGAAAGCCATTTAAGAATCATAGAGAGTGTCTCCTTAGGCTTGTATTCTGGAGCTGTGTGACCTCCTCCCTTTATAGTTGTGTATGTCAATCGGTACTTTAGGTTTGAGTACTTTGTTGTGTACCTACAAACAATTAACATGCATCTTCAAAAACATATATATAATATATATAATAGTAATTACAATTAATTCACACTTTCAAATTGTTTCTATATGCAATTATCATGTCCCATGAAGCGGCCGGCTCATGCCCGCAATATCGGATGGGCTTGACAATATTCAACCCGGGAAGCGGGCTTAAGTCGACCCGTGTCCGCAACACCTGGATAATATTTGGGAAGTGGGCTTAAGTCGGCATGTGAATATAAATATAAATACCCACCCCGCAACTTGGCCATCAACAAACCACGGTCTCCAGTTTCCGGCGTGGTTATTCCATCGGAAGGGCTATCCTAGACTGATAAACAAAATCCAGGTATTCCATATGAAGAGGGAATTAAACCTAGACTGATAAACAAAATCCAGGTATCTCAAATTCACCTTCAAGCCACTAGGGAGGCTCAAGTTTCTTTTAGTCAGAATCATAAGGGCTATCCTAGGGTCTAAATTGGTAAACTGATTGAAATCAATGGAAAGGGGAAGAGAGAGTTTATAAAGAAACTTATCTTGAGGGAAATCTCGGATACTAGTAGTGTCTGCACCAGGTTGAGATCTTGCACTGCTGGTGAGGAATCGATCATCCATCACCACAAAGAGTGGGAATCGTTCAGTAGAGTTGCTGCTGTTGGTAGAGATGTAGGGAGATCTGCCCAAATCGATGCCTAAAAAGGCACAACGAGGACAAAAACAGCCTGTTGCACCCTCGAGACCGGATGCATGTGACAATTCTGGTTTGGAGCTTGCCGATTTCAGGGTTAAGGTGAGGTTTTTTAGATGAGGGTTGAAGATTAGTGAGGACGGATTCAAGGACAGATCTTGCAGCAAGGAAGCATCTCATGAGTCTGCTAGATCGAACCCCGCCATTCCAAGAAACACTCGGAATCACACCGGGCAAAATCAGTAGAAGAGGAGCTTCAAGGAGGAGAGAGTATCCTCTTTCAACCGAGTCAGATTTGGGATTGTATTGAAAATTTTCATGGGGATTTTTGTGAGAGATCTGTTTTGGGTAGGTGTTTATGTTAAGGTTTAAAGTTAAGTAAAGGGCAGAAGCTGTAGCAAACCCCCATTGGAGGCTGCTACCGGCAACGGAGGCTCCAAGACCCACCGGCGATAATCACGAGGAAGAGGAAAAGAGAGCGTTTGGCAACCAAACGTTTACATGTGACAATCCAGGGCAGTTAAGTTTGGATATTATTTACTTAATTAATGAAAGTAAGTGGAGGATTTGTCTCCACTACTCTTGTCATTTTCTTATATTAGTTAGTTGTATTTGTATTTAAATACCAACTCTATTAATGAGAATGATTATCAAACTATCAAACAAAATCTTTATCCTTATTCTCTACAATGCCGATATCACAGTGGATTCTAAATATCTTAGATATATCGGCCGATATATCCTATATTTAGCTAGAACACTGGATGAGAGACATTGATATTGAAAACAATGAGATTAACTTACATGTCATTCTAGATAATAATTAAATGTACGTGATTATTAATTAATTAAAATTGCAGAAACTAAAAATGATTAAAATCATGATTATTCAAAAATTACACCGCAAATCACTTTGCCAGTTTCTACGTGCACGTACTACTTATCCCTTCCAAAAATGATTAAAATCATGATTATTCAAAAATTCTACCACGTCTAATTCAATGTGGTGCTCGTTGGAATGAACGTGGTTGTACGTACGAGAGGGGATTTGTGGTGTATCCAACAACACAACAAACATACATAATTAATTGAAAATTTATTTAATTGAGAAATTAAAGAGGGTAATAAGAAAGCCATTTAAGAATCATAGAGAGTGCCTCCTTAGGCTTATATTCTGGAGCTGTGTGACCTCCTCCCTTTATAGTTGTGTATGTCAATCGGTACTTTAGGTTTGAGTACTTTGTTGTGTACCTACAAACAACATGCATCAATAATACTTCGCGGCAGTTGTAAAAAAAATAGAATCCATTTTTTTTGAAGTTTCATATAGAAAAAAATATAGATTTCTATGTAAAACTAAACCAATGACTATTCATGATTCTATAATTTAATCACTTTTATACCGGTTTAAAATTTGAGGAATATTATGGTAAAACTTCGTTTGAAACGATGTGGTAGAAAGCAACGTGCGACTTGAAAGACATGATCTATTGTGGATTTTTCTGTCCACCATTTTCAATGGACAACATTTTTTTTTTGGGTCGAAGTATTGTGGGGAGCCCTGAGCAACTCGTGTCCGTAATAACGGACGGGCTTGGACAATATCCAACCCGTGAAGCGGGCTTAACCCGACCCGTATCCGCATTTGCTCGGGTCTGATTACATCATATTCAAATAGCATAATCCAAAAACATAATAGATGGAATTGTAAATATAAATATAAATATATATACTCACCCTGCAACTTGGCCATCAACAAACCACGGCCTCCAGTTTGAGGTGACGGGGACTTGGAGCGATTTGATCCATTCAAGTGTGGCAATGTAAGGTACAGTAAGATCTTGATCGCCGCTATCATATATATGGGGAAACATTTGTATTGTTGGTCGCTATATATATATAAATGAACTTCATATTCAACAAAAGAAATTAATATATATAAATTAGCATACTTATAAACCAACGCTCTTAAGGAATGTTGTGTAAGTCGTTGATGATAGGGAACTGTATTGTTTATATCCATTGTAAACCCAGCGATGGTTATATTGCATCGAACCCATTTTTCAATAGATCCCTGCAATGCATATAGGAGATCGTTTAACTTTTCGATCTTGATCGATCCAAAGATAGAATAGACCAGAAAAAAAAAGGGAAATGAATATATATATATATATACACACACACACACTCTTACAAACCTCTCTAACATGGAGTGCTTCTTGTACCAGCTTGTCATTAGTCCAAACATAGATCGGACGATAATTATCCCTCTGCAAATTAATGGTATAACAATTGGTTAATATGTAGATCGAATTCAACGATACCTTTATGCAAAGGCCCGATGAGTTTAAGCTTTGAGAAATTAGTTAATAGAGGGAAGGAGGGAAATCAATTGATGATATATACATACTCTGCACCATAGTTTAGGAAGTTCAACTTGATGATTTAAACGATGTTGTTCCAGGTTAAAAAATAAGTTAGCCTCTTCTTCTGAAACTACATCCATTGGATCCCATTGAAGCATATTTCTCGCCGACTTAGGAGATGGTTTTATGACTGAAGTGCAATTGGGTTCCAACACATGATCCCTACTCAATCCATGAAAAATGCACTGCAATTCATAACTTTTAATTTAGTGAATATTACTGTGTATATATACATATATATAAGTGATCAACTTGTCATATGAACTTATAAGAATTAATTCTATACATACATACATGTATGTATGTATGTAAACTCACATCATCTATAGTTTGAAGGACCTTTTGACATTGGGCATTATTTGGATCCGCGTTCACATATTTTCCATCACAATATAACACAGCTGACTGTAAATAACAAAATATATATAAATAAAAGTAAGTAAATGAAATCAGGCAGTTGTTTGAATTTTATTAGTAAAAGACTTAATTAATTAATGAAATTAATAACCTGATAAAGTTCGTCAGAAATAAGTGAGACTCGATGAGCAAACTTTACCCTTGCATTGCCGTCCTGGGTTAAATCTGTAATTGGGTTTCCAAGTACATACCCCTTCCAATTTGCATATATAACATATACATAAGAAATTGAACGACCCTTTAATTTTGAATATAAATTAGGAGTATCTATAATCTATAATATATATATTTGAATGTTGTTACTTTAATATTCATGAGCGGCTTTCGTCCTATTTCGTTCCCTGCAAATGAGCAAAAAGAAATGATTCAAGTCATGAACCGATTCATAGGCAGGCCATCCACTTCTTTATATCTTACGAATTATTAAAAGTTTCAACATTTTGTAATTAAGCACGTGTTTAAAGATATGTCTAATTAACTTCCCGTTTAATTGAAAACTAGTATAATTGCCGCGCCATGGCGCGGAAGAGGGCACAGAGGGAGGCACACGGGGAAGGGGGGCACGCAAGAGGGGGCAAATTGGGATGTATAGTTTGCTAAAATTTCCCCAACTTTGTATAGTTCCCTAATTTGACATTCGTATTTGTATACCTTGCAAACCATTCCTAAAAAAAATTGGAAAAAGTTACGACATATAGAATTTTTAATCTAACCTTGTTTGCTCAATTTTTACAATTAACCATTAAAAATATTAAAACAAAGTTATATATTAAAAAATTATTAAAACATATGAATAAAAATAATATTTTATTATTCTCTAGTTCGATTGATATAGGAACTATGATTTTAAATTCGAGACCATACCTATAAATAAAACGTTTATTTAACATATTTATAAACATCCATAAACTTATCCACTAAAATTGAATAATAATAGACATATCTAAATTTCAGAAATACAATATCACTTTAATCCAGAAAATACCACGCAGGCAAAAATAATACCGCTTTAATCTAGAAAATTCCGTGGCCGCGAGATCGCGCCAGTGGCATGTGTTTTAGTATATTATATACTAGTATTTGGTACCCGCGCGTTTGCGCGTTTTGTTAATAAATTATATTTTATTATAATAACTTATGCCCCAATGACGTAAATTATAAAATACGTATTATTACATATATATATTGATATGGGTTTATTTTTTAATAATTTTATTATTATTATTGTAGGGGGTTTTGTTAAATACTTTCAATTGTTAATTTATTTAACATTACCAATCGGACATAAAGTCCAAAACTAATTGACTAAAAGTTAATCCAATGTCAATATTTATGATCTTAAATACAAAATAAAAAAAGATATAAATATCAAATTATTGCACCTAAATCATACTCTCCTAAACTACATGCATATAAATAATATACGTATAATTTGAGGTTTATCCTAACTTTTGTAAAAATTAATGAAATGTTCACTTTTCTAATTTCAGATGGTTAATTGACGATATTACCTTCCCTAAACTGAAAATCCCTAATCTGATTCCCAATTTGTGAAAGAGAGAGAGCCGCCTGAAATTGGTGAAGGACGAGCAGGAGGAAGAAGATACAGAGATCTCGCCACCGTTGCCTCATCGTCGTCGCCGGAGAAGATGCGGATGTCGGCGACCTGGTAGAGCTTTGGAGCCGGTGTTGCCGACCTCGCCTCCTCTCTCGCCTCCAACGGCGACCTCGCTCAATCTGATGAAGACCCTCAATCTTATCCATTACAGATTCCCTTTTTCGTCGGAACTGATGCTCGAAGACGACGGCCTGCCATTGTAGAAGCCAAAACGAAGCTGCAGTTGCAGGATCCGAGCAGCGGAGGCGACGGTTTGATGATGGCGGCGATGACGCTCTCCGTCGAGATCCAGAAGGCAGAGGACGACGGAGATCCAGATTCAGAGGATGTGTGCTCTCTCCGTCGCTGCTCCCTCGGCTCTCCGCCTACGCGGTTTCCGATTCCGCCTCCATCCATTGTCGAAGATCTAGGGCTACACCAATCGCTAATTATCACCAATCGCCATCTCGATTTCCAGGAGCTCTGATTGAGAATCGATGGCGTTCGAGAGGATCCATGGCCATGGCAGCTGTACGCCTGTCCGCCCTCTCTCCTGCTCTGCCTCCGACTTCCTCTCTCTTTCCCCTGCAATCAGTCCCCTGCAATAGCTTCTGTATCGCCATCGCAATCGCCATCGCCGCCAAACATCTGGTTAGTTCTCCGTTTCCTCTCTCTTGCTAGGTCGATCGGTGAATCGTCTCTTCATTGCTTCAGATTTAAAATGTGTGAATCCATAGTCTCTTCATGGTTTATCAGGTTGGTGAATTGTCGCTTGCGGTCTCTACTGTATCTCCCCTTTGCTATTGCAAATGCTCTCACAGCTCAATTAAATGATGGGTTTGTAGTAGCATTATCCTATGCTTCTGTTTATCATTATAATTGCTTATAATTGACTCCAATTGCTTCAATTAAATATTATTGCTTGAAGCTTAAACTAGTATCGTATACTTCCCATATTTCATGTTATTTGAAGCTTGAACTGTTTGTTGATTTAGCATCATATATCATGCTAAAGATTCATCTAAAACTAATTAAAAAAAAATGGTTGTTTTGTATAGCCATGAATTATGTCAGCCCTTTTAATTTCTTTAGTATTACAACCTCAAATTTGCAATCTGGAATGATGTCAGCACAATATTTTGCTCAGCCTAATTTTTTTTTCCGTCTTGATTCGGCCTAATATTTTGCTTAATGCTTGTTGATTTCTGTTTGAATATGAATTCTGCTAAGCTTTTAGAGCTGTTGAAGTAGAAGATTTTGTGCAATTTGCTCGAATATGAATTTAGGGATCTGAATATAGGTCTTTGCTCGAATCTGAAGTCTGCATATTTAGATCTGAATTTGGTTTTTAATTGAAAAGGTGTAAAAGAAGTCATTGTTGTTACTGCTAGAACTTGCATTATTTTGCACATATACACTAAATGGTTGTTTTGTTTCTTTTTAATTGTTGCAAACATATAACAGTAGTTGTTGTAGTTGTGAAGCTTGTAAATGATGACATCTTTAATGCTGACATTTTTCATGATTGATGACATCTTCAATGCTGACATCTTCTTAAATGGATGTTTCTAGTAATTTGGGAATATTTAAATTGAAGCCTTTTCATTTCCATTTTTTTTCTTTTTTATAAGGTTGTTGTGTTAGTCTGCTGACACTGCAAAAAAGATGACATTGACCTATATCAGATTCTTTTCCCTCATAATTGTGAGTGCTGACATGTGAACAATATATGATTAGACGTGCTTGAATGTGCTGACATCTTCTGAAAACTTGTAAATGTTGACATCTTCTGGAAATAAATGCTGACATCTTAGCATATTTGAGGTGGAAAGCTATTTTTTTTTTGTGATGACATGAGTTTTTAAATTATTAAAAACCATATCATCAAGCTGAACAACTAGGGTTTGGTTCCACTTTTCCTATTTAATAACGTGTTTGTATATTTACATTGAAGTGCCTTGAGATTTCTGACTTATCTAAAGATATTAGCTAGTGGCTTTACAAAGTTTAATTGTGCGCTGACATGTTTCTTTTTTATTTCTAATTGTGTGCTGACATGGTATCGTTTTGTGCAATTCAAGTTGATGTATATGTTTTTTTTTGTTAGAATGTATAAGTTTTTTTTTTATTTCTAATTGTGTGTTGACATTGTCTTTTTTTGTGCAATTCAAGTAGATTTATAGGTTCTTTTTTTATTTTTAATTATGTCCTGACATGATCTCTTGTGCATATATAACTTATGCTTTTATCAGTCTCTATAAGTGCAGGAACCCTCTTGTCATTCTAAAATTATTTCTTTTTCCCCTTTGGGATTTTGAGTTTATGGTTCTAGGTCGTAGAGAGTTTAGGGTTTTAGGGTTCTGCTGTTGTATCATTTTGTGGCTGTTGTAGCTTCTGATTTTCGCTTGCATTTTGCTTCCGCTGATTTTGGGCCTTTTTCCGGGGTTGCTGTAGCTTCTGAATTTCGCTTGCATCTTGCTTCTGCTGATTTTGGGTCTCTTTTAGGGGCTGATGTAGCTTCTGAATTTCATTTTCTGTTGTTGTATCTTCTGTAACTTCAATGTTGACATTTAGCTTCAATGTTGACATTTAGCATAAATGTTGACATTTAACATAAATGTTGACATTTAGCCGTTGATGGGCAAAAACTTTATCTTTTTCTATTTCTTTTCACATTATTTGCTTAAAATTAAGAGGGAATAAAAATCTTGCTGACATCCGGTGTCAGCAGTTTAAACTTGCATAACAGATTGTTATATTTGCATAACAGATTGTTATATGTGCATATCATGGAGTTATATTTGCATAACAGTAATTTATATTTGCACAACATAAATTTCTTTATTTTCACTTTTTTTTAATTAAATTTCTCTATTTTCTTTTTTCTTTTTTTTGGTTATCTGAGAATATAGCAAGGTTTTGTGATCTGATTTGCTAGTTATGCTAGATTTATCCCATTCTCCCTATGAAATATGAATTCTCTTGCTAGTTATGCTATGTTTTATATTGATTTAACATTTATTGTTCACATGTTATTCAAGTTGATGTATAAGTTTTTTTTATTTCTAATTGTGTGCTAACATGATCTTATTTGTAAACTTTAGAAATGCTGACATTTTCTGAAAACTTTAGAAATTCATTATATGTTGACATTTAGTTTAAATGTTGACATTTAGCTTAAAGGTTGACATTTAGCCGTTGACATTTAACTTAAAGGTTGACATTTAACTTAAAGGTTGAGATCGTTATTGTGTATTATTGCTTTATATGATATTAATTTTGAGAATGATCTTGTTTGTAAATTTTAGAAATGCTGACATCTTCTGAAAACTTTAGAAATTCATTATATGTTGACATTTAGCTTAAATGTTGACATTTAACGTAAAGGTTGACATTTAACTTAAAGATTGACATTTAACTTAAAGGTTGAGATTTAACTTAAAGGTTGAGATCGTTATTTTGTATTATTGATTTATATGATTTTAATTTTGAGAATGATCTTATTTGTAAACTTTAGAAATGTTGACATCTTTTGAAAACTTTAGAAATTCATTATATGTCGACATTTAGCTTAAATGTTGACATTTAGCTTAAAGGTTGACATTTAACGTAAATGTTGACATTTAGCCGTTGACATTTAACTTAAAGGTGGACATTTAACTTAAAGGTTGAGATTTAACTTAAAGGTTGAGATCGTTATTTCGTATTATTGCTTTATATGATATTAATTTTGAGAATGATCTTATTTGTAAACTTTAGAAATGCTGACATCTTCTGAAAACTTTAGAAATTCATTATATGTCGACATCTAGCTTAAATGTTGACATCTAGCTTAAAGGTTGACATTTAACGTAAAGGTTGACATTTAACTTAAAGGTTGAGATTTAACTTAAAGGTTGAGATCGTTATTTCTTATTATTGCTTTATATGATATTAATTTTGAGAATGATCTTATTTGTAAACTTTAGAAATGCTGACATCTTCTAAAAACTTTAGAAATTCATTATATGTCGACATTTAGCTTAAATGTTGACATTTAGCTTAAAGGTTGACATTTAACGTAAATGTTAACATTTAGCTTAACGTGTTTGTATATTTACATTTAGTTGATGTATATGTTTTTTTATTTCTAATTGTGTGCTAACATGACCTCTTTTTGTGCAAATGTGTATACAAATTTGTACTATTTATTAGGAGTTTCTACTTTTTTTTTTCTCCTTTTTTGGTTGTGCCGCGAACATAACTCTTTTTTTTTCACCTTTTTTTTAAATTACCTTCCTCTTTTTTCTTTTTTTCTTTTATTTTTTTGGTTATGTGAGAACATAGCAAGGTTTTGAAGAGTTTTTTTTACGAGCAGCTGCTGATGCTTGTGTGGTGACATGCTTGTGTAGCAAAAAATATGTAAACAGAAGCTGTAAATCTGTCACCATTCATGTAGAAGCTGTAAATCTATAATCAGGAAAAAAATATGTAAATCTGTGATCATGTACAAGCTGTGAAATCTGTAATATGTGAAATCTGTAAAAAAAATCTGTAATCTGTGCTATGTGAAAATCTGTAATCTGTAAAAAATCTGTAATCTGGAATCTATGAAAATCTGTAATCTGTAAAAAAAATCTGTAATCTGTGCTATGTGAAAATCTGTAATCTGTAAAAAATCTGTAATCTGGAATCTATGAAAATATGTAATCTGTAATCTGTGAAAAACTGTAATCTGTGCAAATCTGTAATCTGTGAAAATCTGTAATCTGCAAAAAATCAATAATATGTAATCTGTGAAAATCTATAATATGTAATCTGTAAAAATCTGTAATCTGTGAAAATCTGTAAAAAAAAAATATGTAATCTATGAAAATCTATAAAAAAATCTATAATCTGTGAAAATCTGTAAAAAAATCTGTAATCTGTGAAAATCTGTAATCTGTAAAAAATCTGTAATATGTGAAAATCTGTAATATGCAAAAAATTAAGTTTTAAAATATTTAAATTCACATTTTAATATGCAATTTCACAAAACTAAAATTTCAGAAATCTGTAATTTCCTAAATATGCAATTTCAGCTATATGTAATTTAAGAAATCTGTATTTCTGAAATCTGTAAAACAAGTTCAATTATTTGCTTAAAATTAAGATGGAATAAAAATCTTGCTGACATCCGGTATCAGCAGTTTCAAATTGCATAACAGATTGTTATATGTGCATATCATGAAGGTTTATTTGCATAACAGTAACTTATATTTACACAACATAAACTTCTTATTTTTCACTTTTTTTTAATTAACTTTCTCTCTTTTCTTTTTTCTTTTTTTGTTATCTGATAACATAGCAAGGTTTTGTAATCTGTTGTGCCAGTTATGCTATATTTATCTCATTCTCTCTATGAAGTATGAATTCTCTTGCTAGTTATGCTATGTTTTTTATATTGATGTGTATGTTTTTTTTCTATATTTCTAATTGTGTGTTGACATGGTTTCTTTTTGTGCAATTCAAGTTGATGTATATGTTTTTTTTAATTTCTAATTGTGTGCTAACATGACCTCTTTTTGTGCAAATGTGTATACAAATTTGTACTGTTTATTAGGAGTTTATTAGGAGTTCTACTTTTTTTTTCTCCTTTTTTGGTTGTGGCGCGAACATAACTCTTATTTGTTTATTTGAATGTTATGTTATAATATAATTAAAAGCCTTTTAGCTCAATGGTAGAGTGATGTGCTTATGCGCAAATACGTGGGTTCGAATCCCGCATAGGCTAAAATTTATAATAATTCAAGTAATTTACAAAATTTTCTAGTAATTTATAATTGCATATTATACTTTCACATTTGCATACTACCTCCGTTGCAAAATATAAGGTCTTTTGCTTTTTGACACGTTTTTTAATGAGTTAAAAATTCAATGAAATATTAATTTTTTATTAAATTTTTTTACATAGTATTATACACATTAACAATATGTATAATAATATATAAGAAAATTTAATAAAAATTTAATATTTCATTGAGTTTTTAGCTCATTAAAAAACGTGCCAAAAAGCAAAAGGCCTTATATTTTGCAACGGAGGTAGTATCATCAATTTATATTTGCATATTTTAATCTTATATTTGCATATCATCAATTTATAACTGCATATCATACTTTTACATTTGCACACCATCAATTTATATTTGCATAGTATAATCATACATTTTCACAACATCAATTTGTATTTCCCTAACTTATTTTTATATTTGCATATCATCAAGTTATAATTGCATATCATCAACTTATATTTGCATATCGTCAATTTATATTTGCATATCATACTTAACTACATCAAATGTCAGCACTATAACAGATTTTTACATTAATTCAATTCATTCTAAAATCAAAAATCAGATTTTGGTTGTACATAATCATTACAAGCTAGTAACACAATATCTCACTGCATTTTAATATTAGAAGCCATTCAACCAACACATTAGAACGAGCTCAACTATCACTTGTCAACAGCACCAGATTTGTGCATAAGTATTAATTAGTAGTAGCACAACTATTCTTTCTTTTAGACTTATCACCACTAATTTATTTTTAGTTTCAATACAAAGAGTAGTAACTTCATAAATTTCAATCTAAATTTGTGCCGAAGGCATAAATTTTACTTCATTATATCAAACGTCAGCAGTGTAACATATTTTTACAGTAATTCAATTGGTTTTGACATCAAAATTAGATTTTGGTTGTGCATAATCATTACAAGCTAGTAAAATAATATCTCACTGCATGTTAGCATTAGAAGCCATTCAACTAACACATTAGACCGATCTCAACTATCACTTGTCAACAACACCAGATTTTTGCATAAGTATTAATTAGTAGTAGCACAACTATTCTTTCTTTTAGAATTATCCCTACTAATTTATTTTTAATTTCAATAAAAAGAGTAGTAACTTCATAAATTTCAATCTAAATTTGTGCCAAAGGCACAAATTTTACTTCATTATATCAAACGTCATCACTGTAAAAGATTTTTACAGTAATTCAATTAATTCTAAAACCAAAATCAGATTTTTGTTGTGCATAATCATTACAAGCTACTAACACAACATCTCACTGCATTTTAGCATTAGAAGCCATTCAACCAACACCTTAGATTGAGCTCAACTAATACTTGTCAGAAGCATCCGAGGTTTGCATATGTACTACATAATAGTAGCACAACTGGTATTTCTTTTATACTGATCACTATTAATTTCTTCTTAGTTTCAATACAGAGAGTGGTAACTTCATAAATTTCAATCCAAATTTGTGCCGAAGGCACAAATTTTACTTCATTACATCAAATGTCAGCACTATAACAGATTTTTACAGTAATTCAATTCATTCTAAAATCAAAAATCAGATTTTGGTTGTGCATAATCATTACAAGATAGTAACACAATATCTCACTGCATTTTAGCATTAGAAGCGATTCAACCAACACATTAGACCGAGCTCAACTATCACTTGTTAACAACACCAAGTTTTTGCATAAGTATTAATTAGTAGTAGCACAACTATTCTTTCTTTCAGACTTATCACTTCTAATTTATTTTTAGTTTCAATACAAAGAGTAGTAACTTCATAAATTTCAACCTAAATTTGTGCCGAAGGCACAAATTTTACTTCATTATATCAAACGTCAGCAGTGTAACAGATTTTTACAGTAATTTAATTCGTTCTGACATCAAAATCAGATTTTGGTTGTGCATCATCATTACAAGCTACTAACACAACATCTCACTGCATTTTACATTAGAAGCCATTCAACCAACACATTAGACCGAACTCAACTATCACTTGTCAACAGCACCAGATTTTTGCATAAGTATTAATTAGTAGTAGCACAACTATTCTTTCTTTTAGACTTATCACTACTAATTTATTTTTAGTTTCAATACAAAGAGTAGTAACTTCATAAATTTCAATATAAATTTGTGCCGAAGGCACAAATTTTACTTCATTATATCAAACGTCAGCACCGTAAAAGATTTTTACAGTAGTTCAATTAATTCTAAAATCAAAATCAGATTTTTGTTGTGCATAATCATTACAAGCTACTAACACAACATCTCACTGCATTTTAGCATTAGAAGCCATTCAACCAACACCTTAGATTGAGCTCAACTAATACTTGTCAGCAGCATCCGAGGTTTGCATATGTACTACATAATAGTAGCACAACTGGTATTTCTTTTATAATGATCAATATTAATTTCTTCTTAGTTTCAATACAAAGAGTAGTAACTTCATAAATTTCAATCTAAATTTGTGCCGAAGGCACAAATTTTACTTCATTATATCAAACGTCAGCAGTGTAACAGATTTTTATAGTAATTCAATTCATTATGAAATCAAAATCAGATTTTAGTTGTGCATAATCATGACAAGCTACTAACACAAAATCTTTGAAAAAAATATGTAACAGATTTTTATCTCACTATAAATCTGTCATCATTCATGTAGAAGCTGTAAATCTATAATCAGGAAAAAAATATGTAAATCTGTTTATTAGGAGTTCTACTTTTTTTTTCTCCTTTTTTGGTTGTGGCGCGGACATAACTCTTATTTGTTTATTTGAATGTTATGTTATAATATAATTAAAAGCCTTTTAGCTCAATGGTAGAGTGATGTGCTTATGCGCAAATACGTGGGTTCGAATCCCGCATAGGCTAAAATTTATAATAATTCAAGTAATTTATAATTGCATATTATACTTTCACATTTTCATATCATCAATTTATATTTGCATATTTTAATCTTATATTTGCATATCATCAATTTATAACTGCATATCATACTTTTACATTTGCACACCATCAATTTATATTTGCATAGTATAATCATACATTTTCACAACATCAATTTGTATTTCCCCAACTTAATTTTATTTCCCCAACTTATTTTTATATTTGCATATCATCAAGTTATAATTGCATATCATCAACTTATATTTGCATATCATCAATTTATAATTGCATATCATCAACTTATATTTGCATATTATCAATTTATATTTGCATATCATCAACTTATATTTGCATTTGACCGGTCAATGGTCAACGTTGACTAGTCAATGGTCCAGCGAGGGGGGGCAAGGGGGATGGACACTTTTGCAACATTTTCAAATATATGGATACTCCTCTAATTTAGCCAATTTTTATGGATAGTTTACTAAAGGCCCCTAAAATTGGTTCTATTCCAACCAATTTTCTTTAAAAAAATAAAAATATTATTTATTTTATAAAAAAAAATTCATCAAATTTGATGGATATATCTTTGCAAAAAATTTCATCATATTTGACGGCATGGACTTTTTTTTTATTAGGATATAAGGTTATATTAGATAGATTATTTGATCTAAAAAGATAATTTTTACCTAACTATATTTGCTTATTAATTGATGTGGCCCAAAAAGATAATAACATTTTAATTAAGAATATGACATATATGAAAAAATAATCCCGTTTTAATCCAGAAAATTCCATGGATGTGAAATCGCACCAGAGCCCGTTTCAAATCTTTGCTTTAGTATTTTATATATAGATATAGATATAGATAAAAAGTCACTAATAAAGATATATAACATTTTATTATTTGAATTAATTGTGATTATTTATGAAAGTGTGGATCCATAATTGTATGAGGTGGCTAAAATATATGTGATTGAATAATGATTTTGTTCTCCCCTTTTAAACGTTGTTTTACTAACTTTAATCATATTAATTTGTATTCTCTATCAGTTCTCTTAAGTTACCTATATAAGTATTTAACCGAAATTTAATGATATGGTTCAATTCAATCTGATAATAAAGATCACATATTAATTTTTTTTAAATAACTTGGATTTAATATTTAATAAAATTAGCTTGACGTGGCTAAAAGATGAGGATTATGTTAACTAAAATTTTATAGCTTTATAGCCACTTAGGGTTCGTTTGGTTAGCTTTCTACTTCCCGGGAAGTTCAAAATCCCAGGAAGTAGGAGTGAATATATGTGTTTGGTATGTTGTTTTAAAATGAGAAAACCTAGGAATTGAAATTCCTAGGAATTTAAATTCCCATAAAATGGTGTAATTTAACTTACCATCGAGGGGGTAGGTAAGATCTACTTCCTCCATTATTTTTTTCCAAATCTCCTATAAAAATTTATTTTTATAAACAAAATCTCCAATTTGCCCATATAGATTTTGATTTTACACAAAAAGCAAAAGGTTACAAGAGTAATTTTAAATGAATTACTATGAAAATTCCATGTTCAACCAAACAAAACATAGGAATTGAATTCATGGGAACTTATTTCCAACCAAACATATTTTTACATTTCCCATGAAGTAGAATTCATGGGAATTACATATCCCGGGAAGTTACTTCCTAGGAAGTCTACTTCCCACGTTAAACCAAACGAGGCCTTAATATATTGGTCTAAAAAGATAAGATTTTTACCTAACTATATTGGTTTATTAATGGATATACCCAAAAATATAATACGTATTTTATTCAGAATATGACACGTAAGCAAAAATAATCCCGCTTTAATCCAGAAAATTCCGCGGCCTCGCTTATTGGTTTTATTATTTACATTAATTTTAATTATTATTAAAGGTATGCTAAACTTAAATGAGATGGACAATATTTTTTAATAATAAAACCTCATATCTTTATGTGAATAGTGGTGGAAACTCAGGAGCAGCCATAATCGATCAATTATACAATGATAATACGGCGTAGTTAATATCTATTTCAATGAGAAAAGATCGATATTTTTTTATTCTTCTCGCTTATTAAATATGTATCTCGCTATTGAAGTTATACGTGTTGAATTAAGATACCCATATATGTATTCTCAAACCAAACAGATTAATCAAAGTTATTTTAGTCGAATTTCGGTCAAATTCAAGCCTTGAAAAATTCCAAATCTTTTACTATGGCCCAATATCATATATACCAGGATATAAAACTCTTACACTTGAATTTATATCCATTGATAAAATAAAAATATAAAATCCTAGATATAATTTGGTATAGTATTCATTATTAAAAATATTCTTAAAATGTAACTACCCAAATATGATAACAATTTATTATATAGATTAATTAAAAATTTTAATCAAGGTGTATACAAGTTAAATGATGTGGTTAAGAGATAGAACCATTAATTGAAATGGTAAAATTATATTGGTTTATACATTGATGTGGGTACAAAAGATAACATCATATTAATCCAGAATATGACACGTATGCGAATTGCTTAAAAATATGACACGTATGCGAATCGTACCGGAGCTCATTTCAGACATCTGTATATATATATGATAGATTATCTATTTATCAGTGATAAATTATGACAAAAATATAAATATTGTGATAATATAAAAAGATAAGTTTTCTTTATTTAATTTGACCAAAATTTGATCCAAAATTTCACGGTGCAACTTGGGTACTTTGTAGATGTATAGATTTGCTAAACAATGTACGGTGCAAAATAAATGTGTAGATAAAGATTATGTTAACTAAATGATAGGTTTTATATAGTTTTATAGCCACTTAATATATTGGTTTAAAAAGATAAGTTTTCTACCTAACTATATTCGTTTATTAATTGATGTGGCCCAGAAATATAATACCGCTTTAATCCAGAAAATGACACGCAAGCAAAAATAATCCCGTTTAATCCAGAAAATTCCGTGGCAGCGAGGTCGCTTCAGCGGTCTCTGTTTTAGTATTTTATATAGATATAGATATATTACTAGTATAGTATTCGGTACCCGCCCGTTGTGCGGTTTCTTAATAACTAAAATGACGTTTAATTTATATTTTCTTTCTAAAATTTAAAGGTTCTAATAGTTTGTTTGCAATTTTTGAATCTTTTAATAACAATAAATTAAATTAAGAGTATGTTTAGTTCATATCAATATACAATATTATATATATTGAATTATCAACATTTGTCTTAACTTTTTCTATCATCTCTTTTGTCAAATCCTTATCTTTACATTATAAATATGTAAATAGGATAATAAATTTAACGTTAAACTTGCTTTATATTCTTGTTAATATGCTAAACTCATATTTAATTAATTAGTTAGAAAAGTCACCTTTTTTATATCAAACAATCTATCCAATATTTGATCAAAATTCAATATAATATATCTATTGATAAAAAAAAAAATGAATGCAATGACTTACGTAGTTACGTAGTACTCCATATGTGATTAAATTCCTTGTGTGAACCATATAATATATATATATATATAATAATTAATATATAAGGTTAAAAATATATTCAATTTCATATTAAAAGAAATTGGATAGATTATTTGAACTAAAAAGATAAGTTTTTACCTAACTATATTGATTTATTAATTGATGTGGTTCAGAAAATCAAAATTTGCCAAAATTTGGGGGTCTTTCTAGAATAGGAAATGCTCCCTAAAAAAAACCCAAAACGCTCTGAAATGTAGCCCCCAAAAAACCCTAGCCGCCACCGCCGCCTCCTCCTCCTCTTCATCCTCTTCGATTTCAACCATGTGGATCGACAATCCGACCTCCAACCTCCACTCCCCGGCCTCCTTCAAAGTCTGAAACAATGGCCTCTCCACTTCAGGAGAGTCCCAAATCTCCCTAAAAAACCCCAACCCACAAAACAACCCTAAAACTCAACCATGTCGCCGCCACCCCCGACGCCTTAGGCCTCTTCTCCGGCGGCCTGTGCGACAGCCCACCGGCCTCAACCCTCCATCTCCACAGCGGCGCTCTGTCCAAGCTCCCACTGACGATGCCGCAGCCGCCTCTCGATCTCCTCCCCGCCGATCTACGTGACAACCCTCCGCCTTCAATCCTCCTCCTCCACAGAGCCACCCGTCCAAGCCCCCGCCGCCACCGATGCTCCCTTCACTGGCGTCCTAGTGCGACTACCCCCACCATCCCCGACCATCTTCCATCGCTGCATGCGGTGGCATGACTGCCCAGATCTCCGTCACCAACCCCTTCAACACAATCAGCCTCTGCCGCTGCTCTTGTCCTCCATCGGCCTTGTGCGACGGTGCTCTCCCGGCCCCTGGTGCACTCTTCCTCATCTTCTCCCCACTGCCTTCGGCTCCGCCGTCCTCCAAGATCTACACTTCCATGGCCCCAAATTCTTAACCCTAAATCTAAAATCTCAAACAAAACCTTTTCCACAAAAATGCCCAAATCTCAGATTTCATGACCTTGAGTCCGAGACATCACTTGCAAGTCCGAGACTTCGCATCCGTAACCACAACTGCAGCCTTCTAAGCCATCTATGCTAAATCCAACCATTGCATGCATCAGATCAGCAATCTAAGCCAGGGTTCTAATTTCTTTAGATATTTTAATTATAAATTTATGTAATTGTAATCTTAGATTATTTTTTTCCTGGCGACCCTCTGCGTAGGGTCTTTCAAGCCATCTTTTGATGACTTCAAGATCGCTTGTGATCTTCAAGATCGCATTGTCGGTCTACTTCTTGCCTACTGTAAAAAAAAATGATGTGGCCCAGAAATATAATACCACTTTAATCCAGAAAATGACACGCAAGGAAAAATAATCCCACTTTAATCTAGAAAATTCCGTGGCCGCAAAGTCGCGCCAATGACCTCTGTTTTAGTGTGTGTGTATATATATATATATATATATATATATATATATATATTGATATTGATTTATCTTTATAATAGTTTTTTAATAAAAATTAATATATTTAAACCAAAATTTATGATATGGTTTTTTTTTTAAAAAAATATTCTGTCCTATATATAATTGTAATAATTTTTTTTGCCTGTATCAACTTTTTAATTATATATCTAAAGAGCAATATATGTTTTTTTTTAAATAAAAATAAAAATTTCTTCATGAAATATATGTAAAAAAAAATCCCTAAAATATCAACTTTCAGTGCCCTCCTTTACGAAATCCTACGACAGCTACTAATTTAATATACAAATTAATTACCGTTGACAATCAATTCAACGACCATAGGCACCGGTAGTCCGGAATAGGAGTCCCCAGCAATGTAGAGTTCATTTTTCAAATACTCAGGGTGCCTTACTAGCCACTACAAAACACAAATATGTACAAACAGTTAATTATAACCAAACCAAACACTCCCTCCCATCTATAATAAACAGTCTTTAATTATTTGACAGGCTTTTTAAAAAGCTAAAAATTATATATAAATTATTAATTTTTTAACTATTTTTTATACAATTTCATATTATATTTATTGATAATAAATATGAAATTGTATTAAAAGTTGATTTTAAAAAATTAATAATTTATATAGTTTATAGCTTTCCAAAAAGTCTCAAATTAAAGGCGTGGTTTTTTATATATATAGATTGGACTTTGGAGGAGTCCTAATTAATGAATTACAATTATCATCCATATATGCATCTTTATTGTGAATTATTTAAAAGTATATGTTGCTCAATAAAAATCCATGATTGTTGCAAAAATAGCATATATAGTAATTTTAATTATTAGAATTTTAAGTTTTTAGAAAAGGTTATAAAAAAGTTCTGAAGAGCGATAAGCGATAGTGAGAAAGAGCGATGTGTAGGGCCGGCGTTGGAAGGAAGACGTGTGGGGCATAAGCAAGGAAATGAGGGGAACTCCGTGCAATCTTCCGGGAATCAAGGACTTGGGGATTCTATGCAATCTTCTAGATACGTTGTTTTGAGTGAGATTGACCCGAATCCGGATATCTCGGAAAAGATGAGGATCGAGAACGCCAAAGGAAAGAAAATCATAGCAATCCAGGAGGATTCTCTAGATAAAGAGAATGACGCAGGGATGGAGGATCTGAATGAGGGGTCAAGGGAAAGAAAAACTCCCTCCCTAAGGGAAAAAGCGGGAATGTAGGAAATCGAAAGTCTATCCTGGCAATTAAAAACACTTATATTGCTAAAAAGAAAAATGAGCCTACTATACCCCTAATTGTTTTAGCCAAAGAGTTTGGCAACACAGTCACCCTAAAATCATCCCACAAGAAACCAAACGCATCCACCAATCCTCCAAAGCAAACCCCCCTAGCCACCACCACGACCATCATCGATCCCTCCAAAGTCACCCCCTTCTTGACCACAAAGTTCATCCCAACGGCCACACAAGGCATCAATTCTTGTCCCCTGACACACAATGGATCACCCCCCTTTGGTCACAATAGTGCCAGTCCAGACCCAACGAAGCTTCCTTATGACAAACCGTCGGACATGACCGTTCCTTGTGGTTCCACCGTGGATAGCTCCCAGAGTGACAATGGATCTGTTGCCCTTGACAACAAGCAATCAACCAATATTATGCCGGGCCTCGGTGCCCCTAACCATTACTGATGCAGTCCAACTCCTCGACGAGTCGGCTTTCGCTTTTGCAGATGTGATGAATATGTCAAGTGAGATAGTAATCAGGGCCATAAACCACACTCTATTATCCATGAATAATTTACGAATAATAGCTTGGAATACCAACAACACGGGAAGCAATGCTTTCTACTTGGCGCTACAAGTCCTCGTGCGCAATCATGACCCACAAGTTCTGATTCTTGTGGAACCTAGAATTAGAGGAGATACGACTGATAGGGTGTGCAGATGAATTGGTTTTGATGCCTGCGAAAGAGTTGATTCAGTGGGTTTTTCTAAAAGAATCTGGGTACTGTGGAGAACTTCGGAAGTAACAGTGTCCACCTTAATACGTCATCCTCAACATCTAACAGTTGACATCCAGAGACGAGGAGAGGAATCATGGGTGCTGTCCTTCATCTATGCAGCCCCCGATAACGTGAGAAGACTCGTTTTGTGGCATAGTCTACTCGATTTTGCTAGCCATAACACCCGCCCTGGTGTTGACGGGGGACTTTAACGCTACCTTGAATGCAGAGGAAAGGTCTCCAGGCTCCTCGGTTGGATCCAATAGATCGATGCAAACTTTCGGCGATTGGGTAAACTTGTTACAATTGATAGACCCTGGAGACTCAGGGGCACCGTTCACTTGGTCGAGAGGTATGCATATGGACACCAGAGTTGCTGCTAGGCTCGACAAGGCACTCTGCTGCCCAGATTGGCGCATGAAGTTCCCGGAGGCAGCAGTGAAGCACCTCATTGCTGCTCATTTGGACCACGTGCCAATTCTCCTTGAGCTACAACTAGCAAGAAACATAAGTATAGGGGATAGACCCATCCGATTTCAGGTGGCGTGGCTACTCCATGACACTTTTGGCGAGTTCCTTTGAATCAAAATGGGAGAAGAACTCCAACACTGCTGAGGCTCTCATCAATTTAACGGATGCACTGAAAGACCTGGAACAAAGATGTATTTGGCAACATCTTCCAAAGAAAAAGGAGACTGGAATGGAGAATAGAGGGGATGCGGATTAAGCTCGCTGAAAATCCGACAAACCACCTGCTGCAACTTGAGGATTGCTTGAATAAGCAGTTAGAGGAAGCTCTTCAACAAGAGCAGCTATTGTGGTTTCAGATGTCTCGCTCTAGTTTTCTTCTAGACGGAGATAGAAACACTCGATACTTCCATCTGTCCACTGTTGTGCAAAGATGGGCAAACAAGATTCAAGCCCTATAAGATGAGACGGGGGCGTGGATCAAGGAGCCATAGGTAGTAAATGATCTGGTGGTGAACTTCTTTGAAAAACTGTACATGACTAATCCTTTGAATGAGGGAAGATGCAGGGACTTGAGCGAGCACACCTTCCCGTTGCTTGATGATACCATGGTCGCGAAGCTTGCTGAACCTTTTCGGGAGACATAAATCTTGCCTGTATTGCACCAAATGGGTCCTTACAAGGCACCGAGATCAGATGGCTATCCGTCAATATTCTATCAGAAAAACTGAAAGGTGGTGGGCAAGCAAGTGAGTGAATCGATCCTGAAGTTTCTGAATGAGGGTCAATCGGGGAGCTCCCTAGGTGATGCACTCATGCTTTTGATTCCAAAAGTGGCGAACCCGGCCTCCACCCGCCAACTCAGGCCAATTTCCTAATTGAATGTTCTATTCAAGTTAGCCACCAAGATCATAGTCAACCGATTAAAACCAATGCTACCCATACTTGTCTCTCCAACTCAATCGAGTTTCATCCCGGGAAGGCAAATAATTGATAACATTGTGGTGGTCTAGGAGCTCTTACATTCGATGTCAGAGAGAAGACGAAGGAAATGGATGCTGGTGAAGGTTGATCTTGAAAAAGCTTATGATCGAATTGATTGACGCTTCCTCCATACTATGCTTGAAAAGGCACAGATGCCCTTGAGGCTCATCGACACAGTCATGAGATGCCAAATGATGGGCAGTATGGAGGTCTTGTGGAATGGATCCAGGGCGGGCAACTTCAAGCCAATGCGAGGAATCAGCCAAAGCGACCTGCTCTCGCCTTACCTTTTGTCATGTCGATGGAGTACCTCTCACACGTCATACAAGATGACATTGCAGCGGGAAGATGGAAGCCGGTTATGATTGGCGGAGTGCAGTTGTCACACCTCTTCTTTGCAGACGACCTAATTTTGATTGAGGAAGCAATAAAGGAACAGGGTAAAACGATGAAGGATTGTCTCGATTGATTATGTAAAGCGTCGGGGTAAAGAGTTAGCTTTGAGAAGAGTTATGTGTTCTACTCCATAAACATTCCGGCTGGGGTTAAACAAGAGATTAGTAGAGAGCTATCTATGCCGGTGGTCACAGAGTTTGGTGCGTACCTTGGGGTGCCGACTGCAGGTACTCGCCTAACATCGAACCGATACTCCCATCTACTGGAAAAAGTAATGAATAGATTGAGAGGCTGGAAAGTAAGATCTCTTTCGCTTGCAGGACGAATTACTCTCGCCAAATCGGTGTTAACAAGTCTTCCTATGTACACTATACAATCTTCATTCATGTCGCAACGTGTGTGTGAGGACATTGACAAAGAAGTTCGAAAATTCATTTGGAGCTCAACTCTGGACAACCGCAGAATACATTTATTGAGGAAGGAGGTCTTATATGCGAATAAAGAGGAGGGAGGATTGGGAGTAAGGCCAATGAAGGAGACAAACCAAGCTACCCTAGCTAAATTGGGGTGGAGAATGATCCAAGACTGAACCTCCTTGTGGAGTAGGATCATACTAGGCAAGTATTGCAGTGGTAGGAATGATGCTGATATGTTCCAAACGAAGGCCAACAACTCACACTTATGGCGAGGAATCGTCCATGGTTCCAAAGTACTAACTCCGGACCTCCGGGTGGATGTTGGAAATGGTCGGATTACATTGTTTTGGCTTCATTCATGGATGAGCGAGAAGCCACTGATTGATGAAGCTACACAAGAGATACCAGAGGACCTTTCGAGCTGCACAGTGGAGGAAATGTGGGACGGGGATGGATGGAGGTGGAATGACCCTAGTCCTTGGTTGAATGCCCATATTCTTCAACGATTGCAATCAATAAGGGTCGTTCCGGATCAGGACTTGCTGGGCAAGTTATATTGGGGATATACGAATTCAGGTGACTTCCCAACAAGTTCGGCACTACTTTGAATCAGGGAGGAGTTCGACAGGCTGGAATCATATTTGGAGGGAACCAGCCCAGCAACGAGTGCGAACATTCGCGTATTTGGCAGCTAACAATGCGATGCTTTGCAATGCAAATAGGGTCCGTAGGCACCTATCCGACCATGTTGCCCGCCCTCGGTGCAACCAAGAGGAAATGAGTTTACATGTGCTTTGTGACTGTGACACCATTCGGAGAGCCTGGATCCAACTAGACAACCCCGCTCGGATGTCGTCCTTCTTCCTTTCAACCGATATTCAGGATTGAGTGTTCGGTAATGTGAAGGAGAACAACAGATGGAGCACAATCTTTGTGACGATGCTATGGACGACGTGGAAGATTCGCAATGAGCTGATTTTTCAGGGCAACGATAGGACTCAAGGCATTGCCGATCTGGTGTGGAAGCAAGCATTTGGGTACTTACACGCTAGAGAGAAGAACCTCATAATAATGGTGAGCAATCCTCCGAGTGAAATTCCCGTCGTTTGGTCTCCTCCCGAGGCTGGATGGTTAAAGCTCAACATTGATGGGGCCTCGAGATGGAACCCAAGACTGGCGGGAGGAGGGGGTATCGTCAGGAATCATAGAGGAGATTTTGTCAAAGCCTTTGCTTTCAAATGCGGCGCCTGTTCGGCAGACAAAGCGGAAGCCTGGCAATGTTGCAGGTGTTGAAGATGGCCATGGACATGGGAATTGAGAGGCTCGTGGTGGAAATAGACAGTGCACACAGATATAACAGAGTGAGGGATGTTGATACAACTGTCCATGCTAATGGTCAGCTAATCACCCAATGCCAACAGCTGCTCAAATTGCCCCGTTGGGAGGTTTTTGTAAGTCATGTTCGAAGGCAAGCCAACTCGGTTGCGGATTCCCTTGCTGCGTTGGCTTTTACCATGGTGGAAGATTTCATTACTTTTGATGTAAGCCCGGATTGTATCCGTGGCCAGTTACTTTTATTCCCGGAGGGCGGGATATCAAACTAAGCTATATCACTATTATGAATAAAAGGGCTATGCCCGCCTTTAACACCAAAAAAAAAAAAGTAATTTAAATTACACATTAATTAGGAAATTGGAATCTTGTAAGTTGTAAGTGAATATACATACCTTTTGGAGGAACTCGTAGATACGATGTGTGCTAAGTGTAGTGTTACTATAATACCCCTCGAAGGTTGTAGAATATGAATAACCAGTTCCAACAGGAGAATCCAAAAATATAATACTCGCCACCTATATAATTTTTTTTATTATATATCCATCAATTAAATAATTTAAATGAAGTGAATTAATTAATATAGAGTTGATTAATTAATAATTAATGCATCTAACCTTAGTCCAAGAGTATGGATTTAGGACAAAAGTTGGAATGTACTCTTCATACCAACTTGTGTAGTTGAAAGCTAGTGGCCCTGCAAATTATATTAATTTGAACCTGAATTAGTTTAATTTACTTTTAATTTCAAATTATCCAACCTTAAACCATCTACACCAGCTTCCCTATTTCGAATATTTGGATAATCATTCAGTTTGGAGAATGATGGAGATTAGAGAATTCTCTCTATTTTTTATATAGCTTCTCTATTTAAGAGAATGTGATGGGAATTTGTTGGACCAAAAAAACCTCAAAATTCTCCAAAATCTCCAAAATTAAGAAACTGTTGGAGATGCTTTTAAACCCCAAAATTACCCACTCATAAATATATGTGTGTGTGTGTGTACGTACGTACCGATTTCAAAGATCAAACCGGACAATCCAGAGCAACCAGGACCGCCGGTGAGCCAGAGGAGCAAAGGGTCAGCTCGAGGGTCCCTTTCGGATTCAATGAAGTAGTAGAAGCTCTGGACCTCTTCCATGTCTCCGACCCCAACATATCCAGTCTTGAGCTTAAAAGGAAGTTTTCCTCCTTGATAGCCTGGCAACGTATCTATTGTCCACTCGGAGACTGAGGCGACGTCGTCGAGAAAGAACCCGAGCAACACAACTGAGGTGGCAATGGCCATGACCACTGCATTTTTTCCCAGTTGGATATCTTTTGCCATTTTTTTTTAAAGATGAGCTTCAAGGTGATTGGAGCATGTATAAAATAATTGGATATACGTACATGCGCCTTATTATCTCTCTTTTATATATTTATAAAAAGAGATTGACCAGTGAGATCCACCTACTTGCAAACAAACTTACCTAACTGTCATATCCTAACGGTCATATATTCTCTCTTTTATAGAGTGGTGTGGTCGATCACAGTGTAGATTGAGAATGTTAACGTTTTTCCTTTGATCCAACAAATATTAAACTAACTTCAAGAGTATGTAATTGTTGAGAAAACTACGCTATTTCACATTATGAAAGCAAGATTATGCAACTCATCACAAAAAGTCAGTGATGCTTTAGGGCGTGTTTGGGAGCAGTGGAAGCCAGCCCATAACATAGGGGTGGGCGAGATTTATGCTAAAAATTAAATAATAATGAAACGAGTTTTACTAAACTTTAAATAAATTTAATTGTGAAAGGTTATGTAAAAAAATTTCAAAGATTTATCTATATTATTAGAAGTGAATAAAATTTATAATTAGTTAAAAAAAATTCAAGGAAACCTCTAATGAATGACTAAAATAGAATTCAAACTACTGAAGTCTGTTAGGACTCGGGATCGGGGGTCGTGTGCACGTGTGCGCCCATGCGCTAATAGCCTAGCACATAAGCCGAGCGGGGTTCCATCCTAAAACCAATTGGCAATAGGAGGAGTAACCCACTAGCTTATATACTATGGCTTCTTTGTTTGTATAATCAATGTGGGACTCTTTGTCTCCTCACATTCTCAACACGCCCCCGCAAGTGCAACTAGGGTCGTCTTTCGCCTCTAGTTGACACTTGGACAACGGGTCTAGCATCTCATTCTCTTTTTAGCTAGCCCAGGATCGAGAGTCGGGCCGTTTGGCTTTTCCGCTCTGATACCATACTGAAGTCTGTTAGGACTCGGGATCGGGGGTCGTGTGCACGTGTGCGCCCATGCGCTAATAGCCTAGCACATAAGCCGAGCGGGGTTCCATCCTAAAACCAATTGGCAATAGGAGGAGTAACCCACTAGCTTATATACTATGGCTTCTTTGTTTGTATAATCAATGTGGGACTCTTTGTCTCCTCACATTCTCAACACAAACAATACTAATTGAAATTAATTATTCTCAATTTAAAAAGATAATTGAGCTTATATATAAAAGATAGATAAAAATAAGTGAAGAAAATGTTAAAAGTGGGAATTGAACATTGGACTCTAGATAAAGAGGAAAAAGTTCCCCATTTATATTTTATTTATTTTATTTTATTTTATTTATATCCAGGTATCCCAAGCTTACACTTAGACTAGTCCTGGACCCCAAGTCTCCGACCCCTCATCGACTTGGGGAGGTAAACTGCGGGATGTGCCTCACCAATGGTCCAACTAACCCCCCATTATACCCTTTGGCTCCAGGAGGCCCACTCCACAAGAGAAACAAATAATGCTCCTCCTGGGAATCGAACCTCCCACCCGAAGCTTCTAGGCCCAGCGTAGGGTGACCTTTCAACCTATGAGCTATGCCCCGGGGGGCTCTCCATTTATACTTTACCAACTAGGCAAGGTAAACTTTATGATATATTTTCACATCTAAATTAATTTAGACTTTTTTATTTTTTATTTTTTATATAATTAACCTTTTGTATTTTTTTTTTCCGGGATTGGGGTGGGCTCGCGCTCATACGAGCCCACCCCTAAATCCGCCAGTGTTTGGGAGGGGATTTTTTTTTAGGAGGTGGAGATACTTTTTGGGGATAGAGGTGGTGGAGATACTTTTTGAGGGTGGAGGGGATGGAGATTATTGGTAGAAAATAATCTCATGCGTGTTTGGTTGAAGGAAAATAGGATTTTTAAAGAATAGTGTAAAAAGACTTATATGCCCTTCATTTTCTTTCACAATTTCATTCACACAGCAAAAAAATGAAATCCACAAAAATTTCATCCTCCATTACTGTTCATCGTCTTTCTCCTCTAAATTGCTTATTTTTACGAAAGGTTTGTTCTTTTTTTTTTTAAAAAAAGTCCACTGGTAATTTGATTGGTTGTGTATCTTGTTTACTCCCATTCATCTAACGACTAATCAATCATATTTGGAGCTGGAGATGAGATTTAACTATATTCATCGCCTTCCTCCGCTAATCTTCATATCCCCTTCCTAGCAGCCATGGCAGAGGAGAGGAGCCTAGGAAGGCGATTGAACTCGGTGTCTCCATCAAGAACATCGGCGCCGCCCTCAGCGATTTCGCCTCCGGTGAGTCGTTGTTCCCCCACGCTCATAACTTCAATCGATTCAAATTCATCGTCGATTGGAGCTCGAATCGATATAGATTTTCTGCAAAATTGGAGGATGAGCTTTCCGACGATGAAGACGAGTATTAAAACGAGAAATTTCAGCTTCGCCATGGTTGCTTGCTCCGGCGATGGAGCACGAGCTTTTCAAAGGAGAACAAGAAGAAGGGCAAAAAAGGACAATTGGGGGTGGGAAAATTTCTGCATCCCCAATCCTAAAAAATGAAGGTACCAAAATTGGGCTTTTTTCCACCCTCGCCATCCCCTCCACCTCCATCTCGTCCACCCCCACCATCTCGCGCTAAACACCACGACACGATTCCCCAAAAAAATTTGATATCTCTCCCACCCTTCCCACCCCCAACCAAACACGCCCTTAATAGAAATACTTTGAATTGAAAAAAAAAAGTGCCACTATTTACCAAAAAAAAAAAGTGCCACTATTTGTATTTGTGATTTATGCTGCACAAGTTTTACTTCAGCAATTTGTTTTTTTTTTCCTAAGTATGCCTTCTTATTCAATAGGTTACTCTAGGTTATTGATGGGTAAAGCTATTTCCACAATATTTCGTGAGGCAAGATTGTGTTAGTAGCTTTTTTGTAAGTATCCTGAAGAAATAATTAGCTAGCTAGAACTACAAATTGGAAAAATAGAAAAGGGGAAGAACAGTGTTAATTCTTTGCGGGTTCTGTTTTGTTAGGATAAAAACATAGTCATCCATGTTGACTGTGAGTGGTATAACAAAACCAAAATATAAGGAGAGATGAATCCCTACACAATGGCTTAAGTTTTTGTGTAACATTATCCGGTAGAATGTTATAAATTATTCATTGGAATTGGAACGTTTTCATCTAGATTGAACGGAAAAAGAAAACATAACAATATTCGGTAGAATGTTTCACATTTCACCGAATAATGCTACAAATTTCACCGAATAATGTTTCACATTTCATTGAATAATATTTTGTGAACAAGGTACACCCTAAGGGGTATATACACCCGAACCACACCCTATGTGTGTGTCTGTGTACATAAATAATATCAATGTATACGTGTATGTATTACAGTGTATGTATATATAAGATATATGCAGCGTATATCGCATACTATATATATAATATATTATTACAATGTATACTGTATATAACAAACTATATTATGCATTACAGTGTATGTATATATACTATGGTAAGGGTTCAAATGAAAATGGTTCTTAAATGTTCTTAAATATACATTAAATGTTCTTATTATGTATATGCTCGATCACCTCAGGTAGTACCAGATCGAGCTCTGAAGCCAACATAACTCATAGTTACGGAATGGAATCCAAACTTGCAGATGAAAGCAAAGACGATGATGTTGAAAACATTGACATTTCTTCCTCAAATCAAAGATTATATTCTCTTAATTCATCGTCGTCCTCATCAGTGCAATCTTCTGAATTCGAAGAGCCTTTATATCCTGACAACGTTGGCAATGGTGCGTGAATCACATTAGTTGTTAGGCAAAGTCATGATTGATGAATTTGAAGAATGAACGTTGAAAATGGTCCTTTTTTCAAGTATCATTTTGAGCAAAGAGGAAAACCTAGATGATGGTCAAAGCAGTATACAATCAACCACAATGGATCAACAACCTCCTGATTATTCTGGTTATAGGATCCATCCCTATGTGTTTGCAAAAAACAGGTTCGGCAATCCAATGGAATGGAGCATCAATTCAAATGACTCATTGTTCAACATTCAAATGGGCACTGCAAGTTTTACCCATGACCAAATTAATTGGCTAATGAAATCCGAGGAGAATGAGGAGGGTTATCAGCACTTGGATTCCCATAAGCCCGCGCAGTTAGACAATGATTTGCATCCATTAGGAGATCAGATCTCTACAACTGAGCCTTTGGAATCTCCTTCAGAGCCTCCTAACACTAAGACATCAACTGATACCGGCACATCGGAAATTACCAGTACAAGCACTAAACTAATAACCACTGTTAATGCAGAGGAGGACCCTGGTGATAAACCGGCTACTAGGCATCCTCGAAAAGAAGAATCGGAGATAAATGCAAATCATAATCCATTAAACAGTAAATCTTCTCTTATTGAGGAGCAAACCCGCCATTCTGCTCGTTGTTCAGAGGCAAGCGGTCAATCTTTCACATTCCTATTGTAAGTTAAAACCAACCTCTCTCGTGTGCTCTCCCAAAATTCAATTTAGGCTCTGTTTCGCAAAACTAAGTAATTTTTCGTAGCTTATGGTTTTGATATTATATAGTCTTAAATGAACTAAATATAAGATTTTAGTTTAATTAACTTTTGAAATCTAAGGTTTTCAACCGCTACTCACTCAAGCTTTCGGGACTTTTGTTTTGTTGTTCACAAATTTTCAACAACTAGCCTAACAGACAAGTTTACCAAACACTATACTAGCTTATTAACCTATAGTTAACACAAATAATCCAACGGCTCCAATTACTCCAACAACTACCATTTTGCCAAGCGTACCCTTATAGTACTGCCGTTTGGAATGTATTTGAATAATATTTCAAGATCCTTATGGCAAAGAGCAATTCTCAAATTTCCCAGACATTGATAAATTTGTTTCCATTTAGCATATATTTGTATTGTTTAATTTGTATGCATTTAGAGATATCACATTTTCTTGAACAAAACAGGCTGGTGGGCGAGCTCCCTTCCATCTAAATACACTCAGTGACATTGTGTTGAAAAAGATTTGTAGCCTCTTTGCCCTTTAGGTTCTGACCTTGGTGGCTGGTGTCCTCGTTGAGGCTAATCATTGCTACAAATCTAGGGCTGTGCAGAAATATACGACACGGTTGACACGACACGAAACCGCAACAAAACGATACGAAAAAAACGAAACGATATTGATACGACACGATTATGACACGAAACGGTAAAACACGACAATAATCGTGTCGTGTTCGGATAGACATTTTCCCCTTATCGGGTATCCGACACGACACGATAATTTTTTTTTAAAATATTAATATTGGTGATAAATATTACAATTGTTCTACAGGATCACAAAGCCCTTGTTCCCAAGTTGGTAGAGCGTGCTTAAATCCGTGTCATGTGAACCCTGAGGGCCTGAGTTCGACTCCTAGATATCCCATCCCTTTTTAAATTTTTTTTCCCAGAAGGCCATTCGTTTTTTTTTTCCTGTACCCCATTCGTTTTCTTTTTTTTTTCTTTTACGCCAACATTACGAAAAAAAAACAGTAGTCTACTAATCTGTAGTCTGTACGCCATATATATATATATATATATATATATATATATATATATATATTTGAAAAATAACAGTAACACAAAACCCTGTATGACAACATTAGGAAAAAAAAAAGGTTTTTGTACAAATCGTGTCGTGTCGTGTTATACGGGTATCCGACACGAAACCGTGTCGTGTTATCGTGTCGGATACCCGGTACTTATCGTTTCGTGTTCGGATCGACACTTTTCCCCTTATCGGTTTCGTGTTTTTTTCGTGTCGTGTCGTGTCGGATACCCGGTTATGCACAACCCTATACAAATCTCTACTTTCTCTTTTGCTTTGATTTTGATTTGGTTGCAACTTCATTTCATTATCATTGCATTAGTTTCTGCTTATGTTTCTGGTGTTTTGGAACGATTCTCTTCAACGTACTTGTCTTCTACGCAGGCCCGTGCCTGAGGATGTTCCAAACAGCCCAACAGAACAGGGCCCCCAAATATTTTGGGGCCCAATATCATTATACTTCACTTTTACTATATAAAAAAAATATCTTCCAAAAAGAGACAAGTTTCTCTGTTTGCTTTGGTGGTTAGAGAGCCCAAACAATTTGAAGGGTGGCTCATTCAACTAGTGTTCGAATCCCATCCGGGCCATTCCTTGCCTTTTTTTTTTTAATTCCTTACCTTTTCGATTTTTTAAATTTCTTTTTTAATTAAATTCTCTTTCTTTAACCTTTTCAGTTAACTTCTTCCTTTTTTTAAAAAAAGGAGAACCATATTAAATTATTATTTTCATTATTCACGGCATATATTTTGGATTTCAACCCTCTCTTCTTTTCTTTATGAGCACATTCATACAAAATCATTGTTGGAAAAATTAGTCATAATACAGTGTCGTTGTATTTTTATACCTTTTGTAAGCATAAGTAGAGTTATAGTTTTTTTAATTGAAAAATAACTGTGTTTGTTACGTCTTCCATCTCATATTAAAAATCATTCGGACTTTTCTACATTTTTTAGGAAGCTTAAAATTATAGAAAAATATTTTTATTTTTTAATAACTCTACACCTATTAATAATAAATATCAGAGTATAAAATTATTACTTTGAAAAATTGATATTTTATAGAGTTTTTAATTTTAAGCATACCAAAAATTCAAACAACATTGCAATAGCAAAACAGTTTATCTAATACAACTATATATAGTACTTTTAAATTCACCGATACTATAAATAGACTAACTAAATTATTAGCACAGGGCCCTCCAAAATATCGGCACGGCCAGCTTCTACGCTACTATTTATTTTACTTGGATGGCCCAAAACAACAACCCATATTTCAAGATGAATAATGTAATCGGTGGCCCACCTCGCCCTCATTATTTATGTCAAATTAATATGTGAGCCCAATGTGAATTAAGGTCTGTCGCTAGAGTTGTTGTCGTCCCTGCAGGCATAGTGTGTTGCTGTGTGATTTTAGACAAATGGTCGGTTTTGGCCCTTCTTAAGCTACCAGTCAGGAAATGAGCATCCTTAGCATTGAATTTTTATCATCATCAATTGATGATAAGATGATAATCAAGGAACTATATTGTTGTTGGGGCTGCAGAGTTGGAGAAGAGCCCAATTAAGTAGCACAACTAAAGAAACCATGCACATTGCATGCGAGCATATATATATATATATATATACTCACTTCAAATTATTCGACAGTATATTTAGATTTTTCGATCGTATCGTCTGATTATGTAATGGTATCGACAGATTATGCGATTGTATATGATTTTTTTTGTTAATCTTTCTAAATGGTTGATTATTCGGTCGTCTTTGAATGATTATTCGGTGATATATAGATGATTATTCACCCGTATATGAGTGATTATCGCTTGATTATTCGATGATATCGGTCGGTTATTTGATGGTATCGATGGATTATTCGATGATATCGCTTTATTATTCGATAGTAATACTTGATCATTGACATCTTTAAATTCACCCATAAACAAATCAATCCCACCAAATTATCCTATATACATATGAATAAAGTTATACATACAAACGAATAAACCTAAATTACAAAAATTATTCAATGGTATCGTTTGATTATTCGATGGTATCGCTCGATTATTCGATTATATCGCTTCATTATTCAATGGTTAAAGTCATTGTAACAAATCACTAAAAATTATTCAAGGACACAATTTCGATCAAATCAGGGCAAACAAATCTCCAATGAACTTCTCAAGAGTCAAAACCAAATCATTCAACTGAAATCCCAAAACCCTAATTCGTCAGAACACCAAGCACCCAATTCTAAATCGATAGAACATCAGAGGAAAAAAAAAGAATCGGAGCAGAACCCGGCCGCCAAAGGCAAAAAAGGGGCGGCCATCCAACTCACTCAGGGAGACTTGATCAGAGGCCTCGGAAGGGACAGGGAGGCCGGATGTGTGTAGCCGGAGAGATGATGGATGTGTCGGGTGAGGCAGGGAGGCCGGAAGGAGTCCGATGTGGCCGGATCTGGGCTAGTGGTGGCCAGGGTGGTCGAATTTGGGGCTGTTGGTGGCGGTTGGGTGTGGTGGGGCTCGGATCTAGGCTAAGGGTGGCCGGATCTGGGCTTGTGGTTGCTGGAGGAAGGCCGGATCTTTGACTGGAGAGGCGCGACGGGGAGCGAGGAAGGAGAGCGAGATCTGGAGAGCGAGGGCTGAGGAAGGCCGGATCTGGAGTCCGATGGCTGCTGTAGCCTCGACCGCCTCTACAACCGCCATAGCCGTCGCCACCGCCACCTTCGCCATCGCCGGAGTCGTCGCCTTCTTCACCCTCCATCGCCGTCGGACTTCTCGATACTCCGACAACGCCATCGCCATCGCCGTCGGAATTCGTCAGAACACCAAGCCCTAGTTTCGGTGGTTTTCGCTCTCGCCTAATCGCCCGCTTGCGCTCTCTCTTTCTTCTATGGTTGAAAGTTGCGATTGTGTGGTAGGGTTGGGAATGTGTGGGTTTACACGCGCCTATATAGGGATGTTTTTGTGTTTTGTTTTTTTTTTCTTTTTAAATTAATTAATATTATTGAATAATCTCAGCCATCCAATTTCTCTAAATCAATGGATGGGATTTGTTCTCATGATATATATATATATATATATATATAGAGTATGGATCAAATGTTTACAAGTCTTATTATGTTTTGTGTTAACAAATCCTGTACATTGATTAGAGATGAATCAAGGGTGGATATTAAACATTTTTACTGATATTTTTTAATTAAGGTAATGTGGGGCCCATACCAAATCAACACCCATCTTCCAAACAAGCGCGTGGATCCAATTCTTTTTAACAAAACCCTAACCCGGTAATAAAAACTACCCATCATCCATTTCAGATCTGAACGCTCCTCCCTCATCGCAACCCTCATCTCCCTCGCTCGAATTCGAGGTCGGGGACACCCAGATCCGATGAAGGTGGAGGTCCCTCACCTTTGTCGCACCTCCCATGGCCACCATCGCTCAGATTCGAGGTCGGAGCCACCCAAATCTAGAGAGGTTGGAGGTCCATCGCTTGGATTCGAGATGCGGTACTGGAGCCGGACTGCTTCCATTCTTGTGCGGTGGTGGTGATGGAGGACGATCGAGGCAAGGCTGGCGGGGCGGGCGAATCGGAAACCAGGATTCCACTGGCTTCTCCTATTTCTTCTCCGTCTAGGGATCCATGGCGAAATCGAATCCAGACGAAGAAATCAAGGTCGACGATGACGGCGATTTGTGGGCGATCAGTGGCTGAGCACATCGGAGGAGTTCGGTTTCTGATCGGCAGTTTCCGATCGGCGGTGGATTGCGGTTTCTGATCGGCGGTTTCTTTTCACCATCGGTGGAGTGTGGTTTCTGTGCACCACCCCGCATCACCGATGCCAGCCCTGAGCACCACCGTTCTCGCCCTTCCTTCGTCTTCTCAATCTCGTGTTTTACTCCGTCTTCTTCTTCGTCTTCAATTGCTTCAAGTTTTTCGAATAAGAAATTATTCATTGGTATGTAATAAATATTCGATGGAATGTGATAGAGTATTCGTTACTATTTAGTTATTATTTCCAGTAGAGTCACTATTCGGCAAGTTCATAGTTTCTATTCGTTGATAATACAAAATCATTCATATGTATTTGATCAAGAATAAGGAATTATTGTATATAGATTGGTGGTTGTTCATGATTCTCCTTGTTATTTGATCAAGAATAAGGAATTATTCACTGGTATGCAATAAATATTTGATGGAATGATATAGGTTATTCGTTACTATTTAGTTATTGTTTCATGTTCAGAGTCAATTTCGGTAAGTTCATAGTTTCTATTCGTTGATAATTCATAATTATTCATATGTATTTGGTTAATTAGATGTGGGAAATCAAGAATTACATTTACATACTTTATCAAACCAGCGAATAATTACTATCAACTTAGCGAATAATTACTATCAATCTAGCGAATAGTTGCAAAATTGACCAACCCTTTTGCTATTATGTAAATGATAACTCCTCTTTATGGATGAATAATAACGATTAATTTAGCGAATAATTACTATTAATCTAGCGAATAGTTGCAAAATTGGCTAACTCTTTTTCTATTATCTAACGAATAATAAGTATAAGTTAACGAATGTTTGTATCACCTTATCCAATAGTTCGAATAGTGCACCACACAAAAAACAACGTTAAAAAAATATAACGCCAAAAAAAAGTACAACACACGCACGTTATTTAGCAAGTGGCAAGGAAAGAAGTGGGTCCCATTGATTTTTAATTAAAGAAAAAAGCCAAAATAGCCAAATAATCTCATCCATTCATTTGCACTAAATCAATGGACTATATTTGTTAACACAAAACACATTAAGGGTTGTTAACACTAGACTTAACCTCTCTCTCTCTCTCTCTCTCTCTATATATATATATATATATATATATGGCTTTTCATGGGTTGGGAATTAATGGTTTCTTTCTGCCATAAATTAATTCTAGCTAGTTTAATTAGTTGGAGTTATTAGGTAACTAATTAATAATAAACCATTTCATAGTAATATAAATTTAATACAATAGTTTTTTTTAGTAGGCGACAAAGGGGCGGTTCTTAAGACAGAACACAACCCTGATTATCCTTTCGGATGATGTTATAAAATTCCCTATTCAAAGGGAGAGTATCCATATTACAACTGTCATTAGCTCTAGCTATGAAATATGTTGCTACATTAGCTTCACGTAAACAATGTTTAAACTCTATATGCTCAAATTCCAATTGCATCTTCTTGATAAGCTTAATTTGTCACCATATTTCCCATCTAGGCCTTCCATTATCATTAATAGCATTGATAACTTCTAGGCAGTCACCTTCTATTATAACTCTGCGTAAGCCTTTTTGCCAATCCATTTTCGTACCTGCACAAAATGCAGCTGCTTTGGTTTGGATATCGGAGCCACTATCTACCTGCTGCTGAAAAATATCCATCACAGTTCCCTCACAATCCCTAAGGATCCCACCTACCTGGCAGAAACCGGTAGGCTTGGTTGAGCCATCTACATTAATCTTGTAGGTGGCCCTACACGATTTCTTCCATTTGATCACAGATCTTTGCCTGTCTTGTTTCAGACTTTTATTGGGATTGGCATTCAACCAATCTCTAACCTGCACATAAGATCGAATCGCGATTTGTGAGATAGAGTCCATTTTTTTACCTTTGAAGATGATGTTGTTCCTAGTTTTCCATATTGCTTGCCAAATAAAACAGAGGTTCTCAAAATTCGGAATAGATGGTTTAGAATGTAGGATCTCTTTAATGGTTATAATCTGGTTATTATTGTAACTCATAGATTTCCTAGTTAGTTGTTCATATGCCGCTATGATTCTTTTGGTGACAGTGCAATGCTGGAAGAGATGATCACTATCTTCATCTTTGTCATTGCAAAGACAACATTGGGACGGAACTCTATTGAAAAAACAGTTTAGTCTTTCTTTTGTTGCAATTCCATCTTGTGCTATTTTCCAAACAAGGTTCTTGATCCGGGGAAGGAGATTTAAGTTCCAGATCCATTTTCCTTTATCCTCATTTTGTTTGCTCTTGTTTATAATTTGTTTGACCGATTTGGTCGTGAAGTGACCATCTATATTAAGTTTCCACATCAGTTTCTCACTAGCCTCCCAAGAGAGAATTTTGATTTTTAGAATCTGGGCGACAATATTATTTGGAAAGAGGCTAAGTAGGATTTGTAAATTCCATTGTTTATTTTGGTTGATCAGCTGATTAGCTTTTAGATTAGGATCATGTGAGAGTTGAAAGTTTTGAAGATTACATCCTATCACGCAATGATCGTTCCAGACATTTATGGTATCCCCATTTCCGACTATCCAATGAAAACCTTTAAGAAATTGGTCACGAAGTTGTAGAAGGCAACCGAATTGCCATGAGGGATTAGTCGGAGTTGATGTCATTATATTTTGTTGTTGAAAGTACTTTTCTTTAATAACTTTAACCCAAATATTGTCATTGTTAGTGTATAACTTCCAAAGGAGTTTCATCTGAAGGCTAATGTTGAGATCTTCAGCTAATTTTATACCTAGGCCACCTTTGTCTTTTGGTTTACAGATTTTATCCCAGCTAATTAGCGGATTGTAACGTTCTGATTCTAATTTGTTCCAGAAAAAATTCTTATTAACTTGATTTATTTGGTGGAGCACCCCTTTTGGGAGTAAGAAATTCTGCATAAGGTAGTTTGTTTTGGAGCTTAGATTTGCGGTAATGAGGGTTACACGACCATCCTGGGTTAAGGACGACGCTTTCCATTTAGAAAGTTGTTTTTTGAGATTTTGAATGGCATCTTGGAACATCTCATTCTTGATTCGCCCACGGAGTAGAGGAATCCCCAGGTATTTTTCCAGAGTTCTAGAGACGGGAATATGCATTTCATTAGCTAGAGAGTTTGCTAGCGTGGAACTAATGTTTCCCGAAACTCGGAGAGAACTCTTACTGTAATTTATTGTGAGACTAGAAAGGTTGGAGAATTTATTGATCATATTCCGAATAGTATGGATGCTTTTGTGGGAAGCTGGTGCAAAGATTATCATGTCATCGGCAAAGGTCAAGAAGGGAATAGACGTTCCATTTTTAGCAATCTTTATTCCTATCAATGCATCATCTAATCTTGCTTCCTCCTGAAGTTCTGCTGCTAGGTTCTCCATAACAAGGATGAAAATGTACGGTGCTAATGGATCCCCTTGTCTAATGCCCCTTTCTGGTTTAAATTGAGGACCCGGTCGGTTGTTAACAATAACCGAGAAGGTTGCGGTGGTTAAGCAGCTCATAACCCATCTAATCCAGCGTGAGTCAAAACCAAACTTGGTGAGTGTGGCTTTAATGTAATCCCAATTTATCTTATCATAAGTTTTTTCCATATATCAAGCTTTAGTGTCATCCAACCTTTTGTTCCTTTTTGCTTGTGAAAATTGTGGAATATTTCATGTGCGATTAGCGTGTTATCCTGTATGGATCGTCCTTCCACAAAGGCTCCTTGGAAAGGATTGATGAGTCTAGGTAGAATGTTCTTCATTCTGTTTGCTATGAGTTTAGAGATTATTTTATAAATGGTATTGCACAGGCTGATTGGCCTGTAGTGGTTTATGTTTGAGGGATTATTTTATAAATGGTATTGCACAGGCTGATTGGCCTGTAGTGGTTTATTTGTTTTCGGTATGAGAGTTATGAAGGTTTGATTGATCTCAGATAGTAAAGTCCCGAAATGAAAAAACGCTTTGACAGTTCGGCATACAGATTGTCCCACAATGTATCAGTATTTGCTAAAGAATTCCGATGGGCAGCCATCCGGTCCCGGAGTTGATTGGAAATTAAATAAGATATCATCACCTAACAGGCTAACCCCATTAGAAATATTAGCTCAGCTGAGCTACCTTTCCAAGATCCTACCAAAAAAAAAGCTACCTTTCCAAGAAGATCTCCTTTACAATTTATGTGAAACGTCCCACCACAAAAAAAAAAAAAAAAAAAGCATTTATGTGAAGCGGTGGGAGTAGGGTTGGCATGGTACGGTAACCACCAAAAAATAGTGATTGCCGCGTACCAACCACAAACTGGTAGTACGTAAATTTTCATACCACGTACCAACCACAAGTCGTGGTTACCGTATATGTGGTAACCACGACTTGTGGTTACCATCGGTACATTACCATGGTTACGAAGCTGTAATTCTATTTGTAATTTTTTGAAACCCCTTGGTTACTTTCCGGTAGTCGTCATCAAAGTTATCGAACGAAAAAATATGATTATTAAAAATAATATGATTACCACCTATTAAAAGTTCAAATAAATCAAGTTCACAACTTAAAGTACAAACCAATTCAAACCAAGCAAGTTCAAAGTCTTGAAACAAATCAAGTCCAATTGTTCAAACATTCAAAATGTCTGTGCAAGTTCAAACAAAACAAGGTCAAAGTATTCAAACATTCAAAATGTTCATACTGTTTCTAGTAGAAAAAATAGAAATGGCCAATTTAGGTCAAAAGCAAAACACAAAATATAAATTAAAAATTTAAAGATAATAACAATAAAACATTAAATAAAAAAATATATATATACTTGGTAACCATGGTAGCCATGGTATTCAGATTTCATTACCATTACCGTACCACCTTCATGCGGTTACCACCAAGATGGTTACCACAATGTTGGTTACCACAAGTGTGGTTACCAACATAGTCGGTTTGTGGTTGGTACGTGGTTGGTATGATAATTTGCGTACCATTTGCCAGCCCTAGGTGGGAGGAGTTGGGACTTGGGAGTAAGAAAATAAAATAAAATGACTGGTGATTAATTATTCATCATTAACTGGGTTTGCCTATGCTTGAATTGAAAGTTTTGAAACCTTAGCAGTAGGGGTGAGCACAAATCTCGGATCCGTCCCGGTTCTGTTTCGGGTCGTCTCGATTTCGGTGGAATTTGAAGAAAAAAAAAGTAAATCCCGTCTCACAAAAATTATGCGGGACGGGAAGCAGGACGATGATTCCTTATCTCGCAAATCCCGTTCCGTCCCTGAATACTATGATTCACATTTCGAACAGGCATGAATACAGCATCTATAGGATAACTTCCGTCATGAAAGTTGTTTGGCGTTTTTATACGATACCCACGATTCCTCTCAAGTTGTAATTCAATACGCAAATCGATTAGTTCCGTCAAGGTAGCTATATGATGTGTAGTATCAACGATTTCCACATAAGGCGGTGTATATATATACACTTTGTATAATTGTATATACTCACACTTTTACAGTGTGTATACATTGTGTGTGTACTTTGTATAATTGTGTGTGTGTGTATATATATATATATATATACACACGGTGTATCTATATATATTGACACACTTTTACAGTGTGTGTATATGGGTGTGTATGGATGCAATTTTAGTAGGTAATATACTAGTAAAATTGGGGGTTGAAAATTTTAACATTGTATGGGAAGGGGTTATTTAGTAGATTTTAGTTTGTTTGGGGGTTTAAAAAATAAGCTACTTGTGATAGATTTTTGGGAGTTTATATGGTTTATTTGATTTGAAAATACCATAATACCCCTAATAATAACAAAATAAACTACACTTTTACAAATAAACTTTTTTTCACCCCATACGGAATTTATATTTTTTCATAAAATTTTAACTACTTTTTACCAACAGTTTATAAATTTTACCCTGTTTATAATTTTAGTCGGTTTATTAACTTCGTCCCATACGACCCCATATGTATGGACCGTATGGTATATCTTGTGTGTGTATATAAAAGTTTATCAATATATATATATATATATATATATATATATATATATATATATATATATATATATATATATCATGTTTTTAAAACCCGCAAAATATAATGGTATTTTAGAATTTTTTATAATGTTTTTTAATTGAGGGACAAGGTTCGTCCTGTCTCGTGAGAGACAAAGCCCGCGCGCACGGGATTGAAAAAAAATAATGAATCTCGTCCCAGTCCCGTCTCGTAAAAATTGCACGGGACGGGACACGGGATGACTCCATCCCGTCACACGCCCACCCCTACTTAGCAGTACAACAAGAAAAGAAAAATTGGAATTTTTTTTGAAACAAAAGAAAGGTAAATTGTGTACAACTCCTTTGCGATTTAAAATGCAAGTAAAGCTAAGTCTATCTTTGATTCTCACGCATGGCAATAATTCTTCATCATTATATATTTCTTCAGTGCGGTTTATTGGTTTTACCTTTTCTTGAGACATTGTAATATTTACAATTGGTTTTTTTAGTTCAACAAGTAAACACCACACTGCCCAACAATTGGAGCCCAGGCTATCTACTTATACCACCCCTAGTCATCTCCTTCAAATCTGCATCAACTTCTAGACGCAGTCGACTAGCTTACCTTCATCTTCTCCGCCATCCAATCTCTCTTTCGCAAGTTGAATATTTGAAAAAGGATAGTTAAGGGACAAAATCAAGCGAGATGAGACCAACCATGTAAAGATCGAGATGAGACCAGCCATGTAATAGCTTGCCCATCATCCTCTACCTCCAACAAATCAACCTCCAATGCTTCCTTCAAAGAATGGGATTGGAACCTCTGTATATGGCTCTTCGGCAGCCAAAACCTCAGGGAGTAGCTTTGTGGTATACGTACCTTTTGAGCAGTTGCTAAATTGAATCAGATGGTTATCGCATTAGTCGCATACGAGACGTACTCAAGTTTGAGGATCATCAACGGGTTGTAGATTGGAGAAAGGGAATTAGGGTTGAATACAACGTACACTGATACAATGACCGGAAGGAATTGATGTTCTTTAATTGATGTGTGAAATACTAATGATATAATATGATTAAAATGGAGATTTATAATCTGAATAATATAGGTAATTATAATGCTTTGCTAGAAGCCAATTAACTACTACGTATAATTTATGGATTAAATTGGATTTAATCTATTGCTATTTTATTCGGGTCCTATAAGGTCACACCTAAAAGAGTATTGGGAATTAGATAATTGATTGATGATATTAATAAGTAATTATTGTTGATATAATATCTTTATGGAAAGATATTGTGGATAGACAATAAAAGATAGGCGAATTTGCGGATATAACCTACTCAGAAAAAAGGGTTACAAAAGTACCCCTTATTTCTACCAAATTGCAAGGGATGCCTATTTAGGCATATTTGCAATAAAAGTATTGTGTGTTTACTCATTTTTTAAATTAAAATAAAAATATAAAATTAGTATTTTCTGAAATTAAAAACTAAGAAATGTGAGTTTGTAATACAAAAAATATGATTTTGAAAAAAATATAAAAATTTGGATATTAAAAAAAACATATATTTTTTAAAAATACAAACAATATGATTTTGAAATCTAAAAAAAAATTATGGAAAATGGAAAAAAAATTCGGATTTTTTTTTTCAAAAAACAGAATTTCAGAAAAACAAAAAAGATTTTGAGAAATTGAAAAAAAAAACCAGATTTTCGGGAAAAAAAAAGATTTTCGGATTTTTTATTATAGAATTATAGAATTAATAAGATTATCTGGAAATGGGAAAAAAACAGATTTTCTGGAAATTAAAAAATAAATTCGGAAAAAAAAAAACATAATTTCGGAGTTTTTTTTTCTTCAAAAAACAGATTTTCGAAAAAACAAAACAGATTTTGAGAAGTTTGCAAAAAAAAAACCCAGATTTTTCATCCTGTCATGTGGTTAAAATTATCCTGTCAAAGTATTTTCTTTTTCCTGTCGAATTGTTGTTGTAAAACCGATGGTGAATGATGTCCCAACCGAACAAAAGACCAGGATTCCGGGTTCACGGCTACGACAATTGCTTGATTGAAAGTTAGCTCCATTTTGTTACGTTTCTTGACATATTTATGAAAATTTCCTGCCAGTATTTTAGTAGCATCCTGTCAAGTTTTTAGGGGGTTTTCCTATCATGTTGATAATAATACCTTGTCATAGTATTTTAATTTTCCTGTCATGTTGTAGGTGTGTTCCAGTCAAGTGTCAAAACCGATGGTGAATGATGCCCCAACAGAACAAAAGACCATGATTCGGGGTTCACGGCTACGACAATTGCTTGATTGAAGTTGGCTCTATTTTGTTACGTATCCTGACATATTTATGAAAATTTCATTTCAGTATTTTAGTAGCATCATGTCAAGATTTTTAGGGGTTTTCCTGTCATGTTGATAATAATATCTTGTCATAGTATTTTAATTTTCCTGTCATGTGGTAGATGTGTTCTAGTCAAGTATACAAACCGGTGGTGAATGAGGTCCCTACCGAACAAAACATCAGGATTTCGGGTTCGCGTCACGGCTACGGCAATTGTTTGATTGAAGTTGGCTCCATTTTGTTATGTATCCTGACATATTTATGAAAATTTCCTGTCTGTATTTTAGTAGCATCCTGTCAAGATTGTTTTTTTCATCCTGTCATGTTGATAATAATACCTTGTCATAGTATTTTAGTTTTCCTGACATGTTGTAGGTATGTTCTATTCAAGTGTCAAGCGCAATCTGGACCTCAATCTCCAACCGAACATCCGTGTGTGTGTTTTGTGTTGTGCATGTGTGTGTGTATTGAGGGAGGAATTGAAGAACAATAGTTAGTTACAAAAGCAATCTGGACCTCAATGTTAAATTCAGATATCCTATAGCAAGAATGAAAAGGTGTTGTCAATAAAGTGTGATAACTTGGACCTATATGCTATTGGCTTAGAAAGCCAATAGCTCATGCACCAAACTCAAATATGATTTGCTGACAGCAGGAATGGGAAATAAAGCACATGATATGAACTTTCTCAACTTCAATATTCACTGAAGTGTAGTCAATGCCACAATAATAGAACATCATCAGATCACATATTAGTCATAACATGAGTCAGAGCCTAAAAAGAAAAGGGAAAATGATGATAGAAGCCACCAATAAGGGGAGTTGTCAGCCTAGCACAATCCAAAATTCAAACTCCAAAATACTAAACCCCCGAATGTTAAGCCTAAGGTTTTCAGCCTAGCATAATATAATACGAGTCGAGTTCCTAGCAGGATATAGACATATACCCGTCAAAAACCATCAACCATTAAACTTTACTACTTTCTAACACACATTATCACATGGGCTCCCATTTTCCATTCCACGCACTTTGCGCAAAAGAGTTGCGCCATCCATCAGTATACTTGTTCGCTATTGCCTCCAAGGTAGACCTCCCAGTGCTCAAGACTTCAATGTACTTGAGCGTGTATACCCCGCAATCACCCCTTCCAAATACATACTACAAAACGTTATGCATAGGAAAAAGGGATATTAACCGATATAAGTACTAAAATTGAATCTCTTACCCTCGCTTATTAGATTTCAAATCGGGGACGCGAGTTACCCTGAATGGTTCTTCACCCCATTCAGATTGAAGAACTTCATGATTCATATCAAGTAGTTTCTTTATTCCTTTTGTATATTCATGTCAATGTTGTACACTTGTGCATGAATATGTAAGCCAATTTTGGCAGAAAATCCTGATTCTGCTAGACATCTTCAGTGTGTGAAACTTGATGATGGTGGGCAAGCATTTTCTTTATTGAACAGAGATCTCCCAGTATATATGAACTGCCTACATTGGAGAGTCCACAAAAACAAGAAAGACCGACGAAGTGCAAAGTTTGTTGGCATAATATCACAGCTTCAGAGGATTTTTGTTGTACTATTATCACAACTGAGCCTGCTTTTCACTTAATCAGTTCCTTTTGTTAATTTGGTAAGGAACATGTTATTATTATTATTTTTTAAATTTTAGTTATCCTATGAAACTAATTTGTTTTATCGAATTCTTTCTTTATACATGTCCTTGATTGGTAAAAGTGATTATAACATGGAGCAACCCCTAGGAGAGTACGCACAAGACCTTGTCATTTATTAATTCAAAAGATTTTCTGATACACTGAAGCACAATTATCTGCACACCATTCGTCAAAATTGATTATACTTGTTTTGTTATATTTACAACAATTCTTGAAGGTAAAGCTTGGTAGCATTTCAATAAATATTCTGCACGAATAAACATATATCTCTAGGAAGATGAAAAATCGGGAAATAAAATCAACAGCTAGCCCCATGTCTCATTTTATTTAACCCCATTTTGTGTTGTCCGAAACTGTTTTGTGTGCTTTGCAAATTGATATTGTTGCAAGATTTTTCTTGCCCCTTAGGCTTCATGACCGTGGTCACCTTTTCTTTTACTTCTAAATCGATGCCTTTGATCTTTTACTATGCTTCCTGTTTCCCTGTCATTCTTTAGTTCTACATTATTGGTAACCTTGCATTGCTAGAAAGGATGCTTTGTGTGTGTGTGTTTTCATACTTATTTATTTCTGTTTCTCTGCGATTAATGTAGACACGTGAAACATCTTCACTTCTGTGAAGCAGGTTACGCCTCCTTTCCCTGTGGTTTTATCCAATAACCCTTTTGTTCAATTTGAGGTACTATTTTCTCTTCTTTGAAGGTTGAACAAAGAGAAAATTAAATGTGTAAAAACCCTAGAATATGTAACAAACCCAGGGTTTATTGAATTCGACGACAGAGGGCTTCGAGGGACAACACTCGACCTGATGATGACCGATTGCGACAATTCTGATCTCCTCGCCCGTGTTTTTGCTGGCTGCGGCGGCGGAATGGTGGTGCTCGATGCTTTGGGGCGAAACTGTCGAGAGGAGCAGATGCTTTGGGGCGAAATTGTCGACGGAACGGTTAAGTGTTGATGGCGAGATCGAAGAGCCGACTCCAGTGAGAAGCCGCCGGCGGAGGAGGCTCGGTCTGAGAGAAGATCTTCAACGCCGACGGAGGAGGAGCTTTTCGCTCGTTCGAGGGAGAAGGAACAGGGAGATTTACAGATTTTTTTTTTTTTATCTTTTCCCATTTACAACTTTTTTTTTCTGTTTCTTTTTGTTTTTCATTTTTATTTCTATTTATTTTTCCGGTCTTTTTGTTTTTCTTTTTTTCCTTTATTTTACAAAATAGGAAAATCTGTTTTTTTGTTTTTTATTTATTTCACTTTTTTTTCTTTTGGGCACATTTGCAATTTTATTAGGCATTTTTGTAATAAAATTAGGCATATTTGCAATAAAGTAAAAAACAAGGCATATTTGCAAATGTCCTATGAATTTTGGGTATTTTTTTGCTATTATTCCTAAAAGATAAAGGCAACTTATTATGAATAAGTTTGACCTAGTTTGTGCACTATATAAGGAGATTTATTGAGAATCAGTCTTAACCTAGTTTTTGGGCATTGTGCATATTTTTTTCTCCCACCAAAAACCAATAGCATCCTAAAGTGTTAGGTGTGAGTTGCAATCCTTCGATTGTCGTTCGTTCTAGCAAACGAAGACAAGGAGATCCAATCCCGTGCTCGTGTGGACCAAGTAGAGGAGCCGCGCTTGATGCTCTTTTCTCCAAATGTGATTTCGAATCAAGGTTCCGCACAAGAAAGATACGACTTTTCCCTTCTACATTGATTATATCGATTCATGCATGAGATCCCGAATTAGATGTTAGAAAATAGTTTTCTACAATTCCGCTGCGCATCTATTTTTCCTATAGTGGTATCAGAGCCTCTTGCATAAATTGATATGATCAATTGATTTTCTTGTTAGTTTTAATTCAATTGATATATGAAATCCTTTGTATAATTAAAATATGATTTTGATCAATTGATTTTCTTCTTTGTCTTCTTGTCATTGGCTTAGTTTAGAAGAGCTTTAGTCATTCTCAAATTTTTAATGAGTTGTATTGTTGTCACCTGATCAAGGTAGATGGTAAAAAAATTGATAAGAAAATTTTTTGACACATGTCAAGGATACTATACAGGTAAATTACAATGTTTCTCGACATTTGCCAAAAGAACTTAACAAGAATGATTGGCGTCTTTTGGTAAGTACATCTAATCTAATAATATTATGGTATAATTTGTGATATATTTTCAAAATGGTTTATATTCTTTTTAGTTTTCATGTAGTCTTCATATATTTCCTGAATCCTTTTACAGTTGGTTACTTCTGCAGTGATTCTATTTCTTTCACATTTTCCAAATCACATGTGCATCAGAACTTTGTTATTGTCATGCCTGAATTATGCAAAGAGAGAATTTGTTTGGCTGTGTGTGATGTTCATTGATATTTTTTATGAGTTGGTAGGGTGGACCTTTTCTAATCTTGAGTGCAACTTGGTTGTCAGATTTTGCATTATCTAGGGTTGGATCATGTTGTTGGACATACTGGTGGACATAAAAGGTATTTTTAGGCATAATATGATTGGTTGATTGTTTAACTGTGGACTTTTTTAGCTGCCTTATACAAGTGCACCATTTAAAGGATTTTTCTTGTACAATCATTTCAGCATTTTGATGGTTCCAAAACTTAAAGAGATGGATGAAGTGATAAAAATAATTCATCAAAATAACATTCTTCTTTGTGATGAAGATAGAGAGCGTACCATTCTGGTTTGTGCTGCTTTATTTCTCACTGCATAAGTTAACTGTGTATTTGAATTCAATAAGTCTTTGATATCAGTTTAAGCCTAGCCTAAGCCAAGTGCCTAATGATTATCCTTGGGGAATGTAATCCCATTGACCAAATGATCGATCACTCAATAGATTATATAGTCCATGTTGGAAGCATAAAATCTAAGTTGATCACATGGGACATGAAATGTAACTAGCCCCTTGATGTTTTGACAGCGCAAGGTAGGTCAATATGCACAAAAGTCATTGCTGCTAGCAATATGTTTAAAGCACTTCTACTTGTTTAGATGATCATGTTTATGGTAATACCGGTTAAAATTTTCATTGTAATAGGGTCTAATATATGGTCCTTTTTTTCTTTCATATGAGTGCTTTTGCAGGTTGTTGTCAGTGATCATGGAATGACTGATAGTGGCAATCACGGGGGGTCTTCATTTGAAGAAAATGATTCTTTAACGCTTTTCATTGGCCCTCACATTAGGCACTCTCAATATACTTCAGCCACTAGTAACAATGTTAAACAGGTAACATTGTGATAAAGCATTCATTATAGGTTTTATTTACTATTACAGGAGTTTCATTGATTCATGTGGTAATCTACTATTCTTACCTTTCTGTTGTTGAGCCCGACCTTATAAGCTTTCAATTGCCAGTCTTTTTTTTTTTTTTTTGGATGTTTATTATATCAGGCGGCAATACAAGTTATCTCTTCATCTTATGGGATTTTTAGAAATTGTGCTCTAAATACCATGCACATTAAATCTTCCATTCCCTTTGACAGAATAGTGTATTCGAGAAATATGCTTTTGTGGTTTATTTTGCATGTAAGAGCTGCTTTGCTTTTGGTAATCTAGGTTAATATCACCCCAACTTTAGCTACCCTTTTTAGTGTGCCGATCCCCAAGAATAATGTTGGTGTTCTCATTGCAGAAACTTTGGGTTCTTTAAAAGGTGATTTGTTCTTCCTTTATCGGCATGCCTATCTTCTTGAATTAAATTTGTATGTACTGGAATTGTATTCATGGGACTGAAATTGTATTCATGGCATTTTTAATATTTTTTCAATTCTGGTTCATAGAGGACTTTGTAAATCTGCTTGGAAGGTGGTGTACTAGTTTAGTGGAAATTTTACATTTGTGTATGAAACTCTGGGATGCAGCGGAAAAGCAGAAAAATGTCTTTCATGTTTTGTTTCTAAAAAAAAGAAATGCAATTTACCTTGTTAGTGATAACTTCTCTGGTTGCAGTAATTACTTTTTTTATAAGGCATGTTTGAATCTTCAAGGGTTTTCCATTATAAAAATTGGAATGTGCTTGACATACATGCCTAGCTGCTAATCCTAGGACCAGTGGTGAAACCAAACGGGGCCTGTGGGTTTACTGACCCCCACTTTCCGTCGATTGGAATAGTATAAATACCATATAATCAGACAAGTAATCAAAATGTTCACTTGGAACAGTTGGTAGGCATATATCCTAGTAGTATTGTTTGAATTATAAGATATAATAATTCGGACATTATTTTATAAACGCCCAAAAGATAAATAGCCTGATTTATGTAATTAGGGAATTAATTCGTTAAGAATTAATTAATATGATGATAGATAATATATACTCCCTCCGTCCTAAAATACATGGCATTTTAGCACTTTGCACAAGTTTTAATAAAACACTTTACTTTAAAAAAAACATCATCATTACACTAACTTTTACATAAATTTTATTATTTTTTAACACCCACTACACATTTTAACCAATCAAATTATTTTAAAAAGTCAACAGCACACAAACCAATACAAATCATTATAACTTCCTACCTAGAAAACACAAAAGACCATCTATTGTTGGACAAAATTTTACCTCTAAAAACCCATGTATTGTTGGACGGAGGGAGTATATTCGTTATATATTTATCTAATAAAATAAGAGATACGTTCTCTTATTCCTACAAGATACGGAGAAGAGACGCTTCTCCTAAGAAGTCAGTCATTAACTAAAACCTTAAGGAGTCTGTTCGTTAGACGTTCCTCTCAGGAAAGAAAACCCACAGAAAACTCTCCTTCGTGGAGAGAGTCTCCTTCCTCTCCAACACTCTCCCATGGTGTGTAGGTTGTGAATCGTAGGTTCTCCAGTACTCCTGAATCTCTAATGAGATTTAGTGCTATGGAGATCTACCCGGTGATCAAATTCGAAGGCAAGACAATCTAGATTCCGCTTTCACTATTCGAGGTAATCCGTTTATCTCTCAAATTCTATCATTGGTATCAGAACTTTAAGCTCAAATTGCCTTTGAATTTCTTTAATCAGATTGAATAACAGCATGAATTAGGTTTTTACAACTAGATTCAGATTGTGAAGTCCAATTTATTTTGGTTTTGCCGTGTTCAAAAAGGCTAATGTGTTTCCCTATGAACAATTATTTGCTTGATTTTTGTGTGGAGCCGTACCAGACCCGCAACTGTTTGTATTTTTTAAAGAGGCTTCTTCTTCAACCTGTTGTTGTTGATGCGGGACCATCCAAGACACCTTCGGACACACCTATCATACATGAGGATGGACCTATGATTCGAGCTCTTGAGAATATTGTCATCCTCAAAAGGAAGAAGAAGGCTCCACCTTGGGAGAGGATCCAAAGGTACAAGCTTTGTTGAATGACGTTTTAGACTCTCGTTCAGAACATTGACAACTTTTCGACGTCTCTGTAAAATGGGTTGTACGGATTCAATATTTATCGGATTGAGGCATGCCATACCTTGTTGGAACGAGGACGAAGAGATCTACAACTTTGATGTTGAAGGTTTTTCCAAATTTGATACGAGGTTAGCCGTAGGTTGGTCCGATCTTCGACAACAAGCAAGAAACAATAAAGAACGACTCAAGAAACAAGAACGCAGCAAACAAGAATCAAGATTCGACCAAGAACTTCATGATCGATCAAGAAAGTGAACACGACTCGACAAGATTTCAAGAACAAGGGTTGTAATTGAAATCGACGATAAAGAAATAACAAGACTCGATGCAAGAACTGATAAAGACTCGAAATTTGATAACAAGAATTGAAAGACACGACCTGATATGGACTGAGTCGATCTATATAGAACAAGATAGAGACCCCAGGCTTCCGTAGAAGGTAGGAACCAATACGAATGACTATATAACCCGCCTCTGCAACCCTACACAACCAAGCGGACAACTTGGAGGCACAAGGAGGGGGCTTGTGGATATTAGGATCACCAAGTCTTGCGAAGTTGATGAACACAAAGCAAACAAAGCTGAGATAGTTACCAATTCGTGAATGATGAGCACAGCTCTAATCATCCAATAATCACTCAATGTGTTTCACACAATTTGAGAAGACTAATTCTATTCATTATGTTCCTCCTGAATTACAATGTAGGAATTGAAATATATAGGCCTTAGATAAGTTGATGGGCCGAGTTTAATGATAAAAAGATAAATCTAACATCTAATTAAAATATCTAAAAACATAAGTAAATAAGGTCTCTAGAAATAACACTTAAAATAGCCCAATTCAGCCCAATAGGATCCATTCCCGTCAAAACAGTGACAGACTTTCAAAGGTGGTGATTTTCGGCCAAGCTCCATGTCGAATCTGGAAAAACCTTCAACATCAAAGTTGTAGATCTCTTCGTCCTCGTTCCAACAAGGTATGGCACGCCTCAATCCGATAAATATTGAATCCGTACAACCCATTTTACAGAGACGTCGAAAAGCTGTCAATGTTCTGAACGAGAGTCTAAAACGTCATTCAACAAAGCTTGTACCTTTGGATCCTCTCCCAAGGTGGAGCCTTCTTCTTCCTTTTGAGGATGACAACATTCTCAAGAGCTTGAATCATAGGTCCATCCTCATGTATGATAGGTGTGTCCGAAGGTGTCTTGGATGGTCCCGCATCATTCTCCCTTTCTTGAAAAGGATTCGACCTCGAATCCAAGGGCGCATATGATTCCGCAAAGACATCCACACTAGCTCCTGGATCGAACACCATATGCCCATGGAAATCCATCTCAAGAATGATTGGTGTAGGGATTGACCACTCCTCGATGGTTATTGTCTCAGCTTCATCTACAAAATCAAGAAAAGAAACTTGATTAGTGCATAATTCAGATCCCATATGAATGTCCTGATGTTCTAACTTAATATGCACTTGAGTTTGGTCATTAATCCCTAAGTTCCCATCAAATGCTAGCAAGTTTTCATCATTTTTCAAGGCTGAATTTTCAATTAATTCAAGGCTAGTAATTGTAGAAGAATTTTCACCATCAATGATCATATTAGAAACATTGTCCTTTTCTAAGCATTTAGTATGACATAAATCTTCTCTTTGATTATTATCACAAGATATAAGTTGAACATTTAAATCAATCAAAGAATCATCATGCCCATATTCAATGCAAACATTATCATCATAGGCAATTAAATTAAGATCTTGATCATTTTCAACATGCTCTACATTTTCAGCAATAAAAGAAGTATCCATGCTAGAAGAAACATGATGTTGAATAGCATTATTAGGAGGAATAGGATGAGTTTCTTCCCTTTCAGTAGATGACACTTTAAATCCAGGGATAACTTGATAACCTAGGGCCGCCAATCGTTTATTCGTCCTCTCCAAGTCCTCATTTATCTTAGCCATGTTTATCTTAGTCATGCTTGCATTCAACTTAGTCATGTTCTCCATGAAGGTATTGTACCAATTATTGCCCTGGTTAGTAGACATCACAAAGTAACAAACAAAGAACTATGTAAAGGTTAGAGAAATATAAACAGCTCACAATTGTGTTTCGCTCACACTCCCTCTCTGATTGATATATCACGCTTGCTAGGGCAATCCGCTTTGGGCAAATCAACAACCAAGCAATAGACTAAGCAATCAAAGTATGTAATGAATGAAACAACGCAGAAGAGTACTCAACAAGGGCTGTAGAGAACTCGATGTAAGCAAACAACTTAATTCAAGCAAAACAGATGGGAAATTGCAAGAATTCAACTCAAATAAACCAAGGAGTACTCGACAATGGTGGATAAGTACTCGACACAAGCAATGGTGCACTCGACAGGGGTCTAATGCACTCGACACACACAAGAGAGAACTCGGCAAGGGCTGAGATCACTCGACTCAATCAAATCAAGCACTCGACAGTAGCTATGGACACACAACAGTACTCGATCAATGCAATAGAGTACTCGACAAAAATAGAAAAAAAAGAGAAAATAAAAGAAAACTTGGAAATTTACCTCTTTTGATTGAAAACCTTTAAGTTAGGACGTTGTAGTTGCAGGGTAGGGTTTCAATTTTTGTGGAGGTAGATATGTGTTTGGGGATAGGGTTGTCGACTAAGGGCTGTAGAAATCACCAAAAGATGTCCTTGGAGCTTTCTTGCACTAGTAGAACAAACACTTTCCTCTTTTTTTTTTGACTTACTTTTGCCCCTAGTGAATTTTATCCTCCTAGGTCCAAGTTCAATCTATTTTTTTTTTTTGAATGATTTTCGAAACTGAATATTTTTTTCTTTTTAATAACTAATGCAAGAAGAACTCTTATGAAAGAAAAGGACTCAAAAATATAATAGATAGGTGAAGGAAATAATAAAAACTCAGCCCTAATGAATAGATATAGACAACCTTTGGGTAAATTTGGTAAGTGGATCTATCTTTAGCCTTAATAGATATTTGATAGATAAAATATATTAAATCTACCAAAAATCAGAATATCAAAAGGCAATTAATAATGGAAATAGATAAAAGATAGATAGAAGTTCCAAAGATAGAACAAAGCACAAACTAGGGTTTTCTTGTGGTATAGGATTCGGCCAAGCTTGACTTATGGGGACACAAAGATGTGCCGTCGGCTAGGTGTTGCACAGGGGTGCTTCACGGCTTGGTCGACTCCACTGGTCTCGGCTAGGCTTGTGTTTAGGCTTATGCAACCACAACAATCACAAACAAACAAGATTAGGGCAATAATCAATTCAAGAACAAGAAGTAAAAGACCAAAACAAGAAAATGACTCTTTTTGTGGTTTTTGTGTTTATAAAAAGAAAAGACTCAATCTTGATGTCGGAAACCAAAGCTCTGATACCAATTTGATACGGGGTTAGCCGTAGGTTGGTCCGATCTTCGACAACAAGCAAGAAACAATAAAGAACGACTCAAGAAACAAGAACGCAGCAAACAAGAATCAAGATTCGACCAAGAACTTCAAGATCGATCAAGAAAGTGAACAAGACTCGACAAGATTTCAAGAACAAGGGTTGTAATTGAAATCGGCAATAAAGAAGTAACAAGACTCGATGCAAGAACTGATAAAGACTCGAAATTTGATAACAAGAATTGAAAGACACGACCTGATATGGACTGAGTCGATCTATATAGAACAAGATAGAGACCCTAGGCTTCCGTAGAAGGTAGGAACCAATACCAATGACTATATAACCCGCCTCTGCAACCCTACACAACCAAGCGGACAACTTGGAGGCACAAGGAGGGGGCTTGTGGATACTAGGATCACCAAGTCTTGCGAAGTTGATGAACACAAAGCAAACCAACCTGAGATAGTTACCAATTCGTGAATGAGCACAGCTCTAATCATCCAATAATCACTCAATGTGTTTCACATAATTTGAGAAGACTAATTCTATTCATTATGTTCCTCCTGAATTACAATGTAGAAATTGAAATATATAGGCCTTAGATAAGTTGATAGGCCGAGTTTAATGATAAAAAGATAAATCTAACATCTAATTAAAATATCTAAAAACATAAGTAAATAAGATCTCTAGAAATAACACTTAAAATAGCCCAATTCGGCCCAATAGGATCCATTCCTGTCAAAACAGTGACAGACTTTCAAAGGTGGTGATTTTCGGCCAAGCTCCATGTCGAATCTGGAAAAACCTTCAACATCAAAGTTGTAGATCTCTTCGTCCTCGTTCCAACAAGGTATGGCACGCCTCAATCCGATAAATATTGAATCCGTACAACCCATTTTACAGAGACGTCGAAAAGCTGTCAATGTTCTGAACGAGAGTCTAAAACGTCATTCAACAAAGCTTGTACCTTTGGATCCTCTCCCAAGGTGGAGCCTTCTTCTTCCTTTTGAGGATGACAACATTCTCAAGAGCTCGAATCATAGGTCCATCCTCATGTATGATAGGTGTGTCCGAAGGTGTCTTGGATGGTCCCGCATCAGTTGTCCTCCTATTTCTTCTCATGTGCTCTCCACAATATCAGAATTGGTTTTGATTCAGGCATTCATTCGATTTTTTGTTTTCAATCTGATGTGCGCTTGTTCGAGTCGAAATCCATCGTTCAAAAATTAGGGGATTTCGTCCTCTTGGTTTTCGGAATAGGGTTCAACTGTCGAGGGAAATTTAGGTTGAAGTCGAATCGGTTGAGGCTTGATCTTGCTTGCTTTGATGGCAGGTGATCTATAAAGCTTGGATCGATTGATCTTCGTGGTCGATCTTGAGGGGTTGATATGATTTTTGGGTTGTTGTTCTTCGTGAGCACAAACTCTAGATCTAAAAAATTGAGACTTCGTGGCTCAGTTTTTTGCATGGAGATGGACGGATTTGAGATCCTCGACCTTGAATCCCCAAAAGCCCCAAGAAATCTGAGCAATTTTGTTCGGTTTTTGTGGCTTGCAGAAAATGGGGTGCTTCGTGCTCCTCGACGGTAGTCGGCTCACCAGCGATCTAAGGCTTGGCGGCGCTTGCTTGTCACCGTGCTCTTCATCGGAGCACCTAGAGGTGGCGGTGCAACCGCCTAGGGTCGTCAATGGCGAGGCGAAGGAGGAAGATGGAGATGGATGGAGCTTCCAAGCTCGCTGCCATGGCCAGTGGGCGTTTGAAGAAGATGACCGGTGACGGCGGCCTAGAGCTGTAACGGCTCAGGATTATGATTCCTGGGTTACGTTTCGAGGGATAAAACCCCTCGTTAGGATCTTGCGCCCCGGGTACAAGTTGAAGGTTTGAAACCAAGGATTCATAGTTTAAAGTGGGATTTCACACCCAAATCTGGAAGGTCCGTTGGAGACCCCGGGGTAAACCCCTATACCTGTCCTAAGTCTACAACGCGGGAAATCCTTTATCATGCAAAGGGCATAAGTTCTGAAAGTGATACAACCAGTGCCACGGCAGAGCCGGGTAAAAACAGAGTATAATTAGGGAGAAATCCCAAACGCGTGAATCTGGTGAAGTCAGGTTTCAAACACTCACTCTCCGCCGTGTGAATAGACCCCATCATAACAGCACAAAATCAAGCAGTGCATCGGGTACCTGAAACTATACCACCAAGTCAGGCCAAGAGTCCGCCCGCGGGTCCTCTGACCGCGCTGAGGACATATAATACGCCTATACCTAGAATAAAGATGTCTTCATGCAGTATTGGAATATTAATCACACTATCATGTTCCGAACTCATATGTGCGGAATATTAAGTAAGACCTTAACAAAGAATACCAAGTGGTATATCCTTCTTCTACCACCACCCCCCTTCTAGGTAGGGTGGAGACTGGTCAGTTCGATTCGTTAGCATCTCAAATCTAATCATCATATCGTATCTCATCATCATATCATATCTCATCATTATATCGTGGATCTTGCGAAAAGAAAATAAAATGCTGATAATAGTAAAGGTATTCCAACGACCCGAATGACTCAGGACGAACCCGATGGAGCTAGGTTGTCCTATGACCCTATCAAGGATTCTAGGACTCACAGATAACGGCCGTTCTGTATTCAAACACATACAGAATAAGAATGCTCATTCGTAAGTGCAATTCCTAAGCATGATACTACATGACATGCTCTTATGCATATGAAACACCTACATACTATATGACACATCAAGCAGGAGGTACTGGTTACTGAGTAAGCTCCGGAGGTACTTACCTGGCTAGCATATCGGCAACAGAACAATCCATCACACAGTATTCAGAATCAAAGAGTATCACCTAGTACATAATGGAATATACATAAGTCTACATCCAACTATTAAGCACTCAAGCACACCTCAATCAACAGAACAAGTAACATATTATGAAAGTCATTTCATCGCATCATCCGCTCCTCAAGACCACATCGTTCTCCATAAATCATTCAACCAATTCTGCATGTTCATATACATCATTTCCACATATACCTCAACGGTTAATCAAAATCATAAGACATAAGTTGTGTGATATAAAATCCTACTAGGTCGTCATAATTATCCAACATTTAATCTCATATAATAATTCACCACAAGTCATGCTATTAGTCATACATATCATCAAACGATCATATTATCATGCTAGTTAGTCATCGAATAAGTCTTATTCCCAAGTTAATTTCAAAACCGTTTCAAATCCGAGTCAAACGGTTAGAAATCCCAATTCGTAAAAATGTTAGCAAAACCCTTTTTTAATTATTTAATACATCATTTCCTAACTTGGAATTCATTTTCTCAACTTCCCTTTTTAATTTGACAAATCCGAATATTTTATTTAAATCCCAAATGATTTTATAGATATTTGAAACACCATTTTATCAACACTTTTATAGAGTATTTCTAAATCCTTTATGAAATAATTTCAACTCATTTATATTCGATAAAACCACCCTTTTATAAATCTCCTGAAATAATATTTTATACCTTAACCCCAAATAATATTATAATATTTTAAATACCGCTAAATAGTTAAATAATTAAACGGTTAAACTCGAACCAAACTGTACCCATTTAAAGCCAACCGAAACGAACCGAACCAAACCCGCCTAAATCTAATCCAACCCGGTCAAATATTAAACAATTAATATAAATTGCAAGGGGCCCCACAATACGTCTTCTTCCTCCAAATTGAAATTGAAGCTCCCGCCATGGCTCCTGCTCGCCTGACCAGGAGACCCGTCGGCGAGCCTCAGCTTCACCTTCCAGCCTCCCTCGTCCTTCCTCCATCGCACCTGCTGCTCCCGGTGCACTGCCCACGCTCGGACCTTCCCAGCCTGCTTGCAATCCCGGCCTCGATCGCTCCCCTGTTCTCACGCTTGTCTCGCACTCTCGGCCTCGCTCTCGAGCTTCCGGAGCTCTCGAGCTCGCCCACTCCTCTCCGACCCATTCCCGACTCTCTCTCCCAACTACCCGAGGACAAGAAGGAACCAAAACGAATCAAGGAAAAGGATGGAGGTTCGAACGCTCACCGAGGTGGTTCGCGACTTCAGAGCTCTCGATTGGAGGTCTCGGCGTCGTCGGAGGCTCGCGATGGCTTCTCGGACCTGCGTCGGACATGGGTGAGTGTGATGGTAGGGCTCGAGAGGGGTTTGGATCGGAAACGAAGGAGAACGGCTTACCGGAAGGTTGGTTCACGATCAAACGGACGGGGATCTTCGAAGGCTCGTCGATGACGTTGGGCGGCTCCGGTGTGGCGTTGGACGTCGATGGAGGTGCGGGCTAGTGATGCTGCTGCTACGGTCTCAGAGAGGAAGGTCGAAGATGGTTGGGCGGTGGTTCGAAGGTGCGGCGACGGTGAAGCCGTGAGATGGTGTTGGAGATGATGAGAAAAGGAGACGGTGATGGTGAAATGGTGATTGAGTGCAGCAGAAGAGTGGGGAGGAGCTGAAGAATTTGAAGAAGGGAGAGGTTTGAAGTGATGGGGGATGGCGTACAAAAGAAGGAACGGGGTAGCTGGCTCCTCTGGGTTGCGGAGGGTAGGGGAGGGGCTGATTTGACGGGAACTGGTGGGGGATTGGACCGATAATAAATGCGGCATTAGTCAAATCACATACCCGGTAAAATAATCCCGAATATGTAAATTTCGAAACCCAAAATTAGTTTCAGAATGTTAGTTTCTTCGAATTCTGCTCTCTCGATTAATTAGATTTTTAAAACAAAAGAGGATATCGCTATCCAATAATTAATTTGAATTTTTGAGGTAAAACGATGGAAATTATTCGCCAAATTTTATATTTGTTTATGAATCCGCTAAATGAGTTTTAAATTCAGTTTAAGTTCATTTTTAATTTCCTTTTTTCGAAAAAATTAGGATTTTGAAAATCCGAGCCTTTACAAGAGCAAGGCGGCGCTGCTGATGCTACCCACCCTTCGTGGGTGTTGGTGTTGTTGCTGCCTCGGTTGTCGACGGCGAGTCCTATGGAAGGTGCAGGTGAACGGAAAGCTCTGGGCCGGCTGCCATGGCGGCAGGCTCATGTTAAGCTCCTTTGGGGCTCTTCGGGCTTCCCTTCGGACCGAACCGGGTTCTGGTAACCTAACAAGCCGGGCTTGAGTGGGCCTTCGGGCTGGGTCTGGGCTTGTTTGATGAACCGGTTGTGAGTTTTTGAGTTGGGCCTATCTTTGTATGGGCCTATTTGAAACTTAAAATAAAATTGAGCATTCACTACAAGAAAAACTAGCTATCACAACAACTTTTTGCAACGACATAATTATTGTCGTTGCCAAAGATATTTTTTTGCAACGACTAAAAATTGTCGTTGCTAAATGTTGTTGCAATAATAGAGAATTTCATTTTTCCGCCTTCCCCAATTTTGGCGGGCGGTATGAAATTTGAGTTATATGTTTTGCAACGACATTATCGTTACAATATAGCTTTCATAGGTAACACAACGATAAGTTTTATCGTTGCTATACATGAAATATTTTTGGCAACGACAATCTCCGTTGTTAAAACTCAAATAACAATATAGCAAGAAAAAGTTGTTGTTATAGATAAACAAAATTTTATAGGAAAAATAAAAGAAAATACTTATCAGATCACCATTTTTTTTAAAAAAAAAAAAGAGAGAAAACACCCAAATTGGGCCCCAAATGTAAGTATGAAACCCTAGCCCTCTTTTACCCATTTGTTTTCCTCCGTCTTCAAACATAAGGCCATGGTATCGGTGACGTTGAAGCTCCGTAGAGCCCCCAATGGCAAACGTCGGTGTTGTACAGATGAAATTGAAGCTCCGTCGTGAGATCGACGAGTTCAACCGCCATCACCGCAAGGTATTTCTCTCCATACTTCTCATTCCTGTTTTCAGAAATTGGAGTCTGCCAATTATTCAAACTTTTCTTCTTCTTTGATTGTTCCATAGATCACAACCCGTATAAGGGACCCCGAGGCGTTTGACATGGACCCTTTCCAACAAACGGTGCCCTTGAAATTTCTCTTCTACTGTCGTTCCCCGCTAGCGTGGTCTTCTAAGACCTGTACTTCTATCTCTCTCTCGCTACATTCTGTTTCCCCTGTCGACCAATTTCTAGGGTTTATAAATTTTATCGATTTTTCTCTTATGTATTCTGAAACCCGTGTCTTTCTCTGTATTTGATTGGTGTCACTCAAATAGAACAGATGCGAACGAAGAACCGGTGCCCAAGCATCGACTTTCTTCGGCAGTTGTCAAGGTAGAGTTCATCTATTAGAACCTAGCTTCTACCTTGAAGATTCGATGGTTGATTTCATAATTTTATTCTTTTGAAGGATTTAATGTGAAATAGAAAGGCTAAAGAGAGTTCAAACAACTGTTTTAAGGGGTAATGATTTCATATTTTTATTCTCTCTTGCTACATTCGATGGTTGGTGAAGACTTGTTGCAGCTAATGGGAACGAGGCAAGGCCTCGTGGTTTTCAGCAGAACAGTGATTTTTTGAGGAGAGATGGCAATTCCAGATTAGGGAAGGTAGTCAAATTTGAAACTTTGTTTCATTTGTTTACTTTTCTGGGACAACAAGAGTTACACATGAGCATGGCATTGACAATGGACTTTTCTAAGAAGATGACTATCAAGCAGAACAACCTGTTCCTAGAATTTTTACTTAAAATTAAGATCCAAAGCTTGTGAATAAGAACAGGAGAATGTTTGGTCAGCTTTTGGGAACATTAGAGGTATGCCTTGTAAATTTTGCCCTTGTATGCAGGGGTTTATGTTTCTCTTCTCGCTTAGCCTTATGTGTCCTTGTGATGCTCATATAATCGGATGCTAGATTTTTCATTGCATATACATCTTTGGTGAAGGACTAGAAGTTGTATAACTTGTTTTTAATTAAGTGATTTGGGGGAAGGTTGTGTTATTTTTATATTTGGCTAACAAAAGGAATGCAAACTGAGAAGCAAGATTGCTTCTATAAGAGTAGATGAAGAGTATCTTCTCCCATCTAAATTCTTCTCAAATTGTTGTCATTTACAAATTTTACCTTTCCTACATTTTGGCACATCACATTGCCTGGTCCACTAGTATCATATTTTTTACGAAGTACCATTGTTATCATCCTTGTCATAAAGTACCACTCTTGCTAAGAAGCTCATCTCAAGAGAGAACATATACCTTTACGACTTATCTTTCTTGTTTCGGTCTCTGGTTTGTACTTTTTGGTTGATGAGGAAGTCTTCAAATTTTTTGATTGACTTATCTAAGGATTGTTTTCCATTTAGTTCTATGGCCTGAAAATTATAGATAGAATATTCTTGTAGTTTTGATACATTTCTTTAATATAGTTTTAAGTTTCTTCAATTTTTAAAGTCTTATTTGAAAATTTTGTTGTTGGGATCCTAAGGTTGTTCTTAATGTCATTGCTTTCCCTGCAAATGGTTGTGATGAGAACCATGCTTGATGTTATTGCTCTAGTATTATCTTTTTAAATATTGTTAAGATTGTCTTACTCTAATGGAAGCTTTATTAATGCAAACCTAAAGGGCTAGAATTCCTTCCGTAAGACATCATCAATACCTTACTGAGTGTCACATGGTTATATTTATGAAGATGGTTTAATGAGTGCTGAATGACTTTCTATTAGTAAAGAAAAAAAATGTTGATTTACTAATCTCTCTATACTTGATTAGAAACTTGTAATTGCACTTGATTTACTATCTCTCACATATCCCTCCTATTGATGTGTGAAATAAGGAGATGGAGCACGAGATATGGAGTGGTCCTACTTCCTAGTGAGCTTATCATACTCTACTGCATGGTAATGCTTGAAGTTATGTTCATTGATGCATGCCAATCTTTGTTCCTTTTCCATACTTTGAAGTTCTGGAAGCTTATTCTAACGTGCTTTTTTATTTTCATCTAAAGTATCCAAAGATCACTTTATCGAGCCAATTCTTTCTTTTAAAACCACGAAGCACCTATTTTCGTAAATACCACAAATGTTCCTTGAGATACCAGGGTGTTACCTGGCCTTAGAAATTTCATGAAATCCTATATGGTTTTCTTTTCTTTTTGGTTATACCATACAAAGCTATAGATGTGTATGCTAGTGTTAAGACAAATCATCCTTCATGTGTTAACCATTTCTTAAATCTATGACATTTCAAGTGCATTTATTTTCATTAATATCTTCCGGGGTCAAGAAGAGGAACTGCTAAATATGGTTTCTTCAAATCTATCACTTGTGTCAACCATCTCTCAAATCTATAACATGTAAGGCTTTTACCTCTTGGCCAGTGTAGACTCCCTCTCCCTGTTAGCTTGGTGGAAAGATTGGTTATAACATCTAGTTTTGCATATTTTTCATGTGCATTTAGTTTAGTTTCATGCATCATTTTAGAGTAGTTTAATTGTCTTTTTACTTGTTTTGTGTATTATTTATGATTTAAATATCTACACAAGAGTTGTTCGTGTTTTGTAGGTATGGGTTGGTGATTCGAGCCGAATTTCATTCATCTAATGGAATGGGATTGAAAGACAAGCAAAAGAGACGGGCCATGAAGCAAGCATATCAATTGGATCACTCTATGGAGCTCAAGTGACGTGATGTCTCTAAAGTAGCCATGTCGTTATGCATATTTTAGTTCCATATTCTATACACTTTCCATATTTCGGGTTGGGAATATGTCGAATTTATGTAGTTTATGCTTATTTGTCAGAAATGGAGATCTACATAAGTTTCTGTTTAGTATTGCAGAATATGGAGCCATTTTGGGAGAAAACCAAGAAGCAAGGACGGAAGCTTAAGCCAACTCGATATCGACAAATGTTACTCGATATCGACAACCATGTCTAGGCACCTGCACTAATCGAGGAGCCCATGTCGAGAAGCTGAAGACGAAGAACCCGACTCCAACACCTTCCTCGAGATCGAGTACTCAACTCGATGTCGACAAAGCCTCGGAGACAACCCGGAGTCGAGAAGAGCTTACTCGAGGATGCCGAGGAGAAACTACCCGACCTGGCTAGGCACCCGGAAACCACAACCCTAGATCGAGGACTTTTCTCGATGTCGACAAAAGGGCAAAGCACCTGTCCGACCATGTCGAGAAGAGTTGCTTGACAACACTAGAAGGCCAAGACGATGAGACAAGGCAACTCGAGATCGAGTTATTTCCTCGAGATCGAGGACACCCCAGGAGCCATGTCCGAGGCTTGTCGAGGACCAGCAACCCGAGACGCCGAGCCACTGAAGTCAACGACCACCCAACTCGAGATCAAGGAAACTTCCTCAAGATCGAGGAAAACTTCCGGAGACGCGTAACACGGTTTGGGCAGTCCTACTCGGATTGGGATTCCTTGGGGCCGAAGATTGCCGAGTCTATCCGATTTTATCAAGTTACATCATGAAGGAGAAGATTTATCCACTTGAAGACCTTTAGATATAATTCCGTTTTTAGATTTAATTATGTTGTTACATTTATTTATCTTTAATGCTTTAGATATAGATATAAATATTCTATCCTTGAATAGCAAGGAGTAGAAGGCTATAAATAAAGCCCATGGGGCTGATTTTAGGGGGCATTCAATTCAGAAGCTAGAGAAGTAGTTCACAGAGAAGTTTAGGAGTTCAGAGGTTTTAGGGTTTTGGCATTCAACGAGAGTTGGATCGCCGGGATTGTAAAGTCTTTGAATTTAGTTTAATGCAAGTTATTTCTTTTCATCAATCCATGTCTGAAGTTGCAATGAAGCGCGAGTAGTCCACCCACTTCAAGGGTTGGGGAAAGCCCGAAGATAGCCATGCGTGTTGGAGGTAAAGATCCGACTTTTATCATGTTTTGAGCATCTACTACTTGTTATGTGTTTATTGCCCATCTAATGGAGGTCCATGCTAACAACTTGGATTGTAAACATAAAATCAGTAGAGACAATTAGGGTTTCTTGAAAGAGTTGTCTAAATGTTGGAAAAGGCGAAAGCTTTGTCCTTTGATGCGAATTACATGATTATCTGTTTTATTTCTGCCTTATGCATGCTTGGTTATCGTTGATGCAAACCCCAATCTTGGAAGTCTTTTACATACAATTTAGTTCGAAATCCCAAAGCACTTGTTTTTATTTTCTTTCGTTTTAGTTTTCTGCCTTCCTCGAGATCGACTAGCACTCCTCGATCTCGAGTTACTGATTCTCGATCCAGCATCGCCGTAGCTTCTGTGTGCAAGTGATCGACAAAACCAACTCGACGTCGACAAGACAACTCGATCTAGAGTAAGGCCTACTAGATCTCGAGTAAGAACTGCCTGTGACTGCTGCGCTGTTCGACTGTCCGATCTTCTGTCGAGCAACTGTACTCGAGATCTAGGACCCCTGTTGTCGACCACTTCCATGAGATTTCTCCGCTACCTAGGATCCGCTGACACGCTTCCTCGTGTATCGATCCTGACTTCCCACTGCTGCATCGGGAGGAAGTCTTGTAATTATTTGCTGGGGCACGAATCTGGTTTGAATTATTTTATTATATTTTAAACTCGATTTCCTCTTACAACATGACATCCCACGACTCGTGGGATACCTTCACGAGTCATGACATGTGGATCTGAGTATTTTGTGAGCTTCTGAGAAGTCTCACGACTCGTGGGAGACCCTTCACGAGTCGTGACAGGGCCAGTTGCCCGCCCAACCTTTCATATTTACGGGTATTTTTTTATAATTTTTTTTTGGATTATTTTAAGGGGGGTTAAATACTAAGAATTTAGTCTGAACAAAGGGTTTCATTGTGCATGAAGGGGCTGAAAACTCAAATTGTTTTTTTTGGGGAAAAAGGGATTATCAGTTGAATGATAAGGGATTGCAATTAGAAGCTTTGAGATGATTTCCGCTATAGAAGATCAAGTATTTCTCTTACTCTTCTTATCTATGTCATCTTATTTTTCTTTTGATTAATGTTTATTCATCATATTTAGCTAATTTGATTGTTCTATGGTTAGGGTAATCCCGCTATGTTGAGATGGATAGTTACTTACTATAGCTTGAATGTGGTTTGATTCTTGTTTGATTTAATCCTATATATTGAGCGTATAGGCATGATAGGTGTTTTGAAGCCAGAACCAAGACATTATGTACTGATTTCTCCCTGATTTCCAAACTTGTACAAGATCCTAAGTTAGTTGTATTGCACATCTACTACAGCCTCCGTTTAATGAACGTATGTGTGCACATCTCATTATATAATATAATATAATGAGATGTCTCTTGGATTCATCCAAATTTCATAATTTAATTAGATACATTGATTGACCTATTCTTGTCCATTCTCCATAAAAAAGTTCATCGTTATAAGATCGATATATTGAATTTCCTTAGTTTAATTTTTCTTCCTTAATTTATTTTACAACTCACTAATAGTTATCTTTTAGAGAAGAAACACATTCACTCTACCATAGTACAACACACATCTCCTCATCTAACTTCAATTACATTTGTTGGTGCAGCTTCTGGTAAATATCTCCATTTATATTACTACGATACGACTGCTTGTGGAATTTGAATCAAAGAGTGTCACAGAGTCTGGTAAGATAATTTTTATCGCCCCTTTTAGGTTAACATTTTTTTTCAAACTATATGTCATTAGACTAGAGATGGCTATGTTAGTGAACAAAACCATAAATCCACCATATGTCACCTAGAATTCTCATATTTATGTCTCCATCTAATATCTTTTCTACTAAATTTACATTGACATATAAATTAATAGACGCCAAATTTAGAGTCAAAGTATAAAACTGAATGTTTTTAGTGGTAGGAATTGAGACACTGTCATCATAAGAATTTTAATTATGAAAAGAACTAATGTACTTGGTATATATGTAAAAATTTGAAAAGGTGTTGATTAAAATTTACAGATGATTGTTAAATTTGAAGTAATGTATCCTTATCACGTAGTTTTGTTCATCATTTCATATGGCTTAGGTTTATATGTATTTTACATGAATTTGTTTTTGGTGCTAGTTCACAGAGTTAGAGTTTGTTGTTATAATATTTGTCCTAATATTTTTGTATCATTTGATATTTTTATTAATATAATAATAATAATAATAATAATAATAATAATAATAATAATAATAATAATTTTTTAAATTAGGCTATGGGTTTAAATAAGGATTGGGTGTAAAAGGTGTTGATGGGTTTTTGGAATTCACTCTTTCTAGTGTGCTCGAAGAAGATAAATAAACTATAAACTAGTACTATTATGTTATGAGAAGTTATTAATGTCATTTCTTTCTTGGTTGATAACCTAGCTTAATATACCTTTTTATTTTGCTAGACAAAGCAAAACAACAATGTGAAGCCTTCTACGGATGTAATAAATAAAAATTATAAAGGCGAGCTTCAATGGGCTTATACTAGTTCCAAAGAAATTCATGTAATATTTCATACTATTTTAATCGTTGACACATTTCATACTTAGGAGGTCATCTTTGTCCATGTCACTTTACTTGACTTTTTCAATCTAGAGAATGAAGTTTTCACTTTGATTATAAAATATATTTTTTTTGTTCTTTTGCAGGATTTGAAATAATGTACAAGGATAATGGATGCAAGCTTTTGTGGGTTAGTTTGCATACGAAAAAATTTATATATACATTTTGCCTTATACATGAATTTTGATATATATAGTTTGTGTAGCTAGAAAAATGATTTGGAAATATAGTTTGCTAGTTAGTTTGTCTATGGAAGTACATGTTTATATTTTGTATATGGAATACTTATGATATGATTATTAGGATTGGAATGAAAGGTTGATGTGATTAGTATGGATGAACTTATGTGTTGGAAACACTTACATTTTGTAAGGTCTTTGGACAATCTATGTGTATGGTTGATTTGAAGGAAGGCATGTGTATTTGTCTACAATGTTATGAATGAATGTGTTTTGATGAAACTGTAAGACTACTTGTAAAACAGGGAATTGAGAAAAAAAAAGTGACAAATTCGTCGCGAAATATCTTATTTATTGTAAAATACACCTCTATTGCAACGAGATGTTGTTGCAAAAGATTTTATTTTATCATAATATAACCTTTCGCAACAACAAAAGTTGTTGTAAAAAACAGACTCTATAGCAATGATTTTTGTCGTTGCAAAAGGTAATATATATAGCAACGACTATGATCATTGCAATACATACCCAGAAATTTCACACTTTTTTAGCAACAACATTTTCGTTGCAAAATGTAGTATATATAACAACGACAAATGTCGTTGCAAAAGAATTATACATATTGTAACGATATTTTTGTTGCTAAAACATCCCATTATTTTCGTAGATACACGTGTTTTGCAACGACAGATGTTTTGCAACAACATTTGTCGTTGCAACAACATTTGTCGTTGCAAAATGTCTTTTTTTCGCAACGACCAATGTCGTTGCGATAGCCTTTCGCTACGCCCCGACCCGCAACGACCCCGCAACGACAAATGTCGTTGCAATAGCTCTTTATGGCAACGACAATGGGCTTTTTGCAACGACTTTTGCCGTTGCCAAAACATGTTTTTCTTGTAGTGATTTTGGACTATTTTGGACTTTGCTGTTATAAGTTGAACGTGACTAGTTTGTCCACATTTGTTTTGGACCGAGACTTGTCGTGTTTGACCAAACATTGGAGTTGCCTTGGTCAGGTTCGGACCCGGGCTTTAAAAATTATTTTCTAATTAGTAAAGTTCACTTTGGATTTTCTCAGATTAAAAGAGTTGTAAAACTGAACTGCATGTTTCTAAGGCATTTTCGTTCTAAAGAAAATTGTTATTTAGTGTACTCTGTTTCACTTAGGGACATGGTCCCAGTGGGAGCAAATCTCTAGATTGACTCGCACAGTTCAAAAGATAACCTTAAACATATGTTGTTTGAAAATCATCAGACGGACAATTATGTCGTCATGAATCTGTGTTCTAACGGAGTTGATTGCATGCTACAAGTATGTTTTTGCTTCAAAGGTCGTGGTAAATGATGATATGTGTTGGTTTGTGCTTCGTGCATAAACGGTAACATGTTTCTGGTCAATGGTGATAGACAGGTAATATACTCATTTGACTGATCTGAATCAGAAGTTAGCAGATCTGAGGTTACATCGATTTATATTGTAGTAATAAAAGTTTAGCTTTCCTGAAAATGTTAGGGGCTTATCAAGTTTCCTTAAATAGACCATGTGATGTCATGATGCTAGTAAGGGAAAAGACCTTGAGTTCTTATTGGATTTTGGTTCCAATGTTAAGATCAAAAGTTTACTGATTATTGGTTCAGTAATGAGAGGTTAATTTGTCACTTTTGTGATAATGGTTGCAAATAAGATTTGTAAATTATGCATAATCCGATAACTGGAAGTAAGAAAATCTTTTCTAGGTCCAAATGATGAAGTTGCGATCTACTTGGTTCAAGTTGATCACTAGGGAACTAGATCAGATGATATACCCAAGGATTGGTGTTGAACTTCGAAGTTTAGCTGAAGCCAATCCTATAAGATGAAGTCAAGTTCAAATCTTGACATTTTCTAATCCTCAATGAATTGTTGTAATTCATGAGAAGTGTCACTATGGAAGCATAGTTTAACCACTTTGCAAAGTGATAGAGGGTAAATGAAATGCATACTTGTTGTGAGGAGGAAATCAAGTATGAAATATAATAAAATAGATCAAACCAGATTTAGGCCTACGCAAATAATTAAAAGACTCCCTCCAATGTAGTAAGAGAAAGTCAGGATCGAATCCACGAGGAAGCGTGTCAGCGGATCCTAGGCAGCTGTAAATCTCACAGAAAAGCAAGCAAAAAAGACAGAAACAAAGAAACAAAGAAAGAAAGACAAACGAAAGCAAACGAAAAAAAAGAAATAAAGCAAAGGCAGAAGCTACTCGATCTCGACTAAGGTAACTCGAGATCGACAAACAACAGTGATGATAGAAATTTTAGAAATTGAAAACAGAAACTCGATCTAGACACCCTAACTCGATCTCGACTAAGCTTACTCTAGATCGACTTAAAGCCAACTCGAGATCGACAACAGACTGCTCTAGATCGACAAAGAAACAGAAACTTTAAACTTGCAGATTCGAACACAGAACTCAGAATTCGACAGAAATAAATCAATATATGAAAAACTTCCAAAGCCAGGGTATCAACACCACAACGATAACCATGCAAAGTAACACATAAAGGCATAAAAGATAATGCTTTCCATCAAAATAACTTTCGTTACTAACAAATAGGCATATAGAGGCTTTCGCATAAACCCTAATTGTTACTAACCCTTTTCACATAATTAACCCAAGTTGCATTAAGATCACTTTCGCTTCAATAACACAAACAAGGATCACCTTCAACTCTCGCAAAAGAATCATGCTCATAGGGACAGAAGACAAATCGCATAACAAGATTTTACCTTTACCGCATCACCTCACATGGCCACCGTCGGGCTCACCCCAGCCCCAGAAGTGGGTGGACTACTCGCTCTTCATCATCAAAAAAGACATTAAATAACAAAAGAAACTAACTTGCATTGAATAAAATAAAGAAAGCTTACAACCAACAAGACAAATCCGCTTTCGCCTTTCCACCTTGCTTGCCACAAACTCTCTCTCTACTCCTACTTACTTGAATGGAATTGAATTGGAATAAGATCCCTAATGCTCAGCCCCTAAGGCTTTATTTATAGTCTTCTATTCCTTGCTATTCAAGGATAGAATTTATCTATCTATATCTAAAAAGCTTAAAAGATAAATAAATGTATTTAAGAATTAAATCTATAAAGGGGAAATTAAATCTAAATAGGTAAGTCTTCTCTCCATGTGTGGTAAATCTTCTCCATAGATAGAATTTGATAGATCTCGGATACACTTGGCTTCCTTCGGCTCCAAGGATTCCCAGCTCGACACGGACAGCCAAAGCGCGTAACGCGGTTTCGGACACGGCTCTCCTCGATCTCGACAAACTCTACTCGAGATCGAGTAGGATTGACGTCGACTTTGCTAGCTGGACTTGGTCGAGCAGCTGATGCTCGTCATGGCTCGGATCTTGGCTCCTGGCTCCTCAAGATCGAGTAAACAACTCGAGATTGAGTTGGGTTTTCATCGAGGATGTGTTGCTGGTGATGTCGAGTAGCTCCTCCTCGTCATGGACTCGGACTGGCGCGGTTGGTTCCTCGATCTCGACAAGGCTCCTTGAGATCGAGTAGTGGTTGGTGCTCGGCTTCTCCGTCCTCGGCTTTTCGACTTGGCGAAGATTCGTCGACTCCGGACATGGTGTCTAGGTGTTGTCGATCTCGACAAGGGAACTCGAGATCGAGTAGGGTTTGCGGAGTCGGGTTGTCTCTGACTTAGTCTCCCGATCAATGCCTAGTCGACAAGGTATGTGCTCGGACACATTCGTCGAGATCGAGTAGAGTGTACTCTAGATCGAGTAATCATGGGCTCCTAACTTGATTCGACTGGTTTCGCTGCATCTTGACCTTGGACTTCTGTAGTTGATTTCCGAGCTTTTCCGACCTTTCTCAGAACTGCTGTAATTTGCCTCGAATTCTGTGAAATTAAACAGAAACTGGTGTAGATTCCATAATTTGGCAAATAAACATAAACTACATAGATTATGTACTATCTTAGCACAAATGCATGAAATGTATGCAGAAAACGATATAAAAGTTACTGTAAAACATGGCAGATTCAGCTCACAACAAACACCCCCTACTTAAGCTTGTTTGTCCTTAAGCAATACTTTTATTTGTCATTCAGGGGAAGAAATCACAACTCTCAACATATTAGATTCATTGCCATATAACCCTGCAATCAATTACCATCCTCGAAAAGGTACTAGTGTTAAAAATCCATGCATGTGCAATTAAAAAGCAACATCTACTCACAAAAGAAGGGTTATGCAAAAACATTCTTAAGTGACAAAGCATTAATAATCAAGAGGACTTCAATTTAAGCTCAATAAGGAATAGATTGGTAAAAGGCTAAAGATGGGCAATTTTTGGGCAATGTGGTGCTAATAATCTAGGGAAATGGAGTATTTCCAAACTTTTCATACCACACTCTTTTTCCATAAGATTCATCACATTTCATATTGCTTTTCTCAAAAATAATGCTTTTACCTCTTTAACCTCAGCACTGCCTTCTTGTGAGTCACAAACATGGGTGTCATGAATAGTCCCGGATACTTAGTGCTTTGGACTCCTCACAATGTGTCACATCTCGCCAAACTATTATCTTAGCAAGCAGGGTCAATCTACCTTTATCTCCTGAGGTGATTGGATTTTTTCTCACTCATTAAATTTTCCATATTTTCAAACATTCCTTCCGACCAAACTCCAATAATGATAATAACACAACAACCATATAACAATCTCCATAATGTGACATTATTCTCAACATAGTCCCCAGATAGGAAATAAGGTAAAGAATGGCAATATTTTAGAACATGTGGAGCAAATATGAAATAAGGCATAATATGGCTTTTGTGATGCATAAGCATAGGTAAGGCTAGGAATATAAACATATGAGCATTATATGGAAATATAAAGTCCTCCATCCTCTTATCATGCAACATGTCAAAAGCAACTTCAAATTTACCTCCTTTCATGGTTTTCAAGAAATAATGCACTTCATTGTGACTTCCCTTTACTAGGCAATTTCATGCTATATCTCTAATGAATCCAATTTTGCATCGTCGAGTTCAATTAAAGCTTCCATGACATTAATCAAAAAAAATTTCAATGGGGGTCATTTTTCAAACTTTTGGAAAACATGCATATAAGCACATAAATCAATAATGAATTCCCAAAATAGCCATGTATAAGCAATTCAAGAAATAAATTCTAAATATGCACACATAATGTCAAATATGGCAAATATGCATAAAGTAAGCCCTTCCCTCACCCCATACTTAAACATTACAGTGTCCTCACTGTATAAAAACAAGGGTAAAGAAAGAGACTCACTAGACATGTGTGCAGGGCTTCTTAATATCGAATAAAAGGAACCGCCTGGGCCGAGTCTGAATAAAGCTTATCCATGGACCTGAAAAGTGCAGAAGACATATACCCATAATAGAAAAACTAAAAGTGTTCAAAACCAAAAACAAACAAAACAATGTCCAAAAAAAGTCCCAAAAAATAAATGTCTATTTACAAGCTCTAGATTTTATAGTCGCTAGGCCGACTTTCTCCATTTATGCTCAAGGTGGCATCTACAGGGCCCATGTAGCTTGGGCTTCGAATAGAACTCCATTCTTGTCCATCAGCTGCAATCCTCCAGAATGGATCTTGTTCACCACAAAAGGTCCCATCCTCTTCTTGTTGAATTTGTTAGGGAACCAATGATCTTTTCATTTAGAGACATAGAGCTTGTCTCCAAATTCATACTCCTTGGGTTCATTATTGGATATCTTACTTTATGATTGTCATGATCTCCTCCACCTGGGCCTCTATATCCCTCATTTCCAGCTCCTCAGGGGTCATATTTCTTATCTTGGGTTCCCTGCAAGTGATGTAGCCAGCTGAAATAGATTTGACCTCTTCCATTGGACCTGTATGCCTTTCAATTTTATTAAAGAAATACTCAATTACCTCATCGCTGATGTTGAAAGTGAGCACTCCTTTCCTTACGCTTATGTTGGCATCCACCGTCGCCAAGAAGGGTCTTCCTAGAATAATTGGACAAGCAGGGTCTTCTTGCATATCAATAACTAGGAAATCAGCAGGAACAAAGAATTTACCTACTTGTACTGGCACATTGTCCACCACGCCTGTTGGAATGACCACTGTGTTGTTGGCCATGTAAAGTCTAACATCTACAGGCTCTAGGCACCTATTTTAATCTTGGACCAAATTGTTAAAGGCATTATACTCACACTAGCTCCAAGATCACATAAAGCAATAATTTTGTATAGACCAAATCCAATGGATATAGCAAACTTACCTGGATCTGGCCTCTTCTCAAGTATGTCCAAGTGGCTGCACTCCTCTGTAATTTCAGCCATTGACCGCTTTTTGCTCAGAATCTCTTTCAGGAACTTGACATGGGATGGCATTTCATTGAGAGCTTCTGTGAAGGGGATGGTAACATTGAGTTTCTGAAGCATCTTGATGAAGCGCTGAAATTTCTTTTCTGCCGGGTCCTTTGGAGATTTTATGGGGAAAGGCAGCTTCTTTTTCTGATTCGGAGCCAAAACAGATGTCGGACTTGCTGCAGCTTTCTCGATCTCATCCAGCCCTTCCTCGATCTCGACCACCGTAGTCGACTTCGAGTTGCTGTGTAGTGCAGACGAGGGTTTCTGTATTTTCTCCTCGAGATCGAGATGGCCTTTCTCGAGATCGACCAAGTTCTTGTCGACGTCGACTAGCTGCTGGTCGACTTGCTGGTCTCCTTCGCTCTGCTGCTTTCCGACCTCTGGCTCTTGAAGTTGATGACCGCTTCTGAGCTTTACAACAGCGATGTGTCCAGTCTTTCCCTTGGAATTTGGTTCTGAAGATCCAAGGAGTGAACCTGACTGTCTGGGGATTCCTGCTGCTAGCTGGCCTATCTGTGTATCAACTGATTTCCGCCATATATCAATTTCCCCAAGCCTGGAGTTGACACCTTGCATCTGAGTGTAGACGGAGTTGAAGGATTGTTTGGTTTCTGAGTGATTCCTCCGTATTTCCTCCAGGACTGTCTGTATATCATCCCTTTTCTGGTCTCTTTCCGGATGTCCTGGAGCTCTGTAGGGCGGGGGTTCCTAGGGGCACCTTGGTTCCATTGTGGTTGCTGAAACCTTTGGTCCCCCATGTAGCGATTGGGACCCCCTGCGTAAGCCGCCTCTTCTTGGTGCTCTGCCAGCCTGACTTGCTCTGTGTGTGGGCACTCAGTAGTGGTATGCCGCTGCGATCCGCATTCAATGCAAGGCTGGTTGACAGAAAGATACTTTACTTGCTTAAGGAGCTTCTTGTTCTGATCTCTATAGTACAGCTCTCTTACATCAGGATCAATCTCTTTAGGGGGCTAATAGAGGGGCATGGATGGTGTTGGCCTGGCGTAAGGGTTCTCTTCATAGTTTGCAGTAGACCCATACTTGTTGTCATAGTTAGTGAGTTTGTCAAGCACTCCCCATGCGTCTATTGGTGGCATCATCAGATACTCATAGCGAGTATACTGGTTGATCCTATCCTTAGTGACTTGGTCAAGAGAGTTGAAGAACATCTCCTGAATGACGTAGGGTGGCTGTCCATGAGTAGGGCAAGATCGCAGCAGTTCCTTGTATCTTTCCCATGCTTTTGCTAGCGGCTCCCCAGGCTTCTGTTTAAAAGTTGTGATCTTCTGGGGGAGGAGTGCTGTCTTTGCAGGAGGGAAGAATTTGTTCATAAACTCTTGTTCTACTTGAGCTCATGTCGTGAGGGATCGTGGTTTCAGCCCTTCAAGCCACTTCAGTGCAGGTCAAGCGAGAGACCAGCGAAAAGCCTTCATCTTGACATATTCCAGAGTGGTACCTTCAGCAAGAGTACGGCACATGTCAGAAAAATTAGTAATATGTTCAAGAGGACACTCATTAAATCTACCAAAAAGGCATTATTTGTAAGTTCTATAAGGAATTGAGTGCGAATTTCAAAAGAGTTTTCACGGATTAGAATCGCCGATTCAGGCACGACGAGAGTTGGGTGCATATAATCCTCTGCCGTGGTTGGGAATTGGGCAAGCTCAGCCTCCGCTTGTTCCCTTGCTGCTTTCTCAGTGGCGATAGCAGCATCTTTAGCGGCAAGTTCTCTTGTAAGCCTCGCAATCAACTGTTCTTGTGTCTCAGCGGACGCCATGGCTCTTTGTAGTTTAGCTCTGATGTGTAGGAGGCGTTCCGGATCGTCTAAGCCGTCAAACTCAGGTGATTGACCAGAACGGCGGATACACCTGTAAAGTAACTTAAAGAAAAAAGTGAGATCTGACTACCTAAGGCGCGAATGATAGCTCCCCGGCAACGGCGCCAATTTGTTGTGAGGAGGAAATCAAGTATGAAATATAATAAAATAGATCAAATCAGATTTAGGCCCACACAAATAATTACATGACTCCCTCCAATGTAGTAAGAGAAAGTCAGGATCGAATCCACGAGGAAGCGTGTCAGCGGATCCTAGACAGCTGTAAATCTCACAGAAAAGCAAGCAGAAAAGACATAAACAAAGAAACAAAGAAAGAAAGACAAACGAAAGCAAACGAAAACAAGAAATAAAGCAAAGGCAGAAGCTACTCGATCTCGACGAAGGTAACTCGAGATCGACAAACAACAGTGATGACAGAAATTTCAGAAATTGAAAACAGAAACTCGATCCAGACACCCTAACTCGATCTCGACTAAGCTTACTCTAGATTGACTAAAAGCCAACTCGAGATCGACAACAGACTCCTCTAGATCGACAAAGAAACAGAAACTTTAAACTTGCAGATTCGAACACAGAACTCAGAATTTGACAGAAATAAATCAATATATGAAAAACTTCCAAAGCCAGGGTATCAACACCACAACGATAACCATGCAAAATAACACATAAAGGCATAAAAGATAATGCTTTCCATCAAAATAACTTTCTTTACTAACAAATAGGCATATAGAGGTTTTCGCATAAACCCTAATTGTTACTAACCCTTTTCACATAATTAACCCAAGTTGCATTAAGATCATTTTCGCTTCAATAACACAAACAAAGATCACCTTCAACTCTCGCAAAAGAATCATGCTCATAGGGATAGAAGACGAATCGCATAACAAGATTGTACCTTTACCGCATCACCTCACATGGCCACCGTCGGGCTCACCCCAGCCCCAGAAGTGGGTGGACTACTCGCTCTTCATCATCAAGAAAGACATTAAATAACAAAAGAAACTAACTTGCATTGAATAAAGTAAAGAAAGCTTACAACCAACAAGACAAATCCGCTTTCGCCTTTCCACCTTTCTCGCCACAAACTCTCTCTCTCTACTCCTACTTACTTGAATGGAATTGAATTGGAATAAGATCCCTAATGCTCAGCCCCTAAGGCTTTATTTATAGCCTTCTATTTCTTGCTATTCAATGATAGAATATATCTATCTATAACTAAAAAGCTTAAAAGATAAATAAATGTATTTAAGAATTAAATCTATAAAGGGGAAATTAAATCTAAATAGGTAAGTCTTCTCTCCATGTGTGGTAAATCTTCTCCATAGATAGAATTTGATAGATCTCGGATACACTTGGCTTCCTTCGGCTCCAAGGATTCCCAGCTCGACACGGATAGCCAAAGCGCGTAACGCGGTTTCGGACACGACTCTCCTCGATCTCGACAAACTCTACTCGAGATCGAGTAGGATTGACGTCGACTTTGCTGGCTGGACTTGGTCGAGCAGCTGATGCTCGTCATGGCTCGGATCTTGGCTCATGGCTCCTCAAGATCGAGTAAACAACTCGAGATCGAGTTGGGTTTTCGTCGAGGATGTGTTGCTGGTGATGTCGAGTAGCTCCTCCTCGTCATGGACTCGGACTGGCGCGGTTGGGTCCTCGATCTCGACAAGGCTCCTCGAGATCGAGTAGTGGTTGGTGCTCGGCTTCTCCGTCCTCGACTTTTCGACTTGGCAAAGCTTCGTCGACTCCGGAGTGTCTAGGTGTTGTCGATCTCGACAAGGGAACTCAAGATCGAGTAGGGTTTCCGGAGTCGGGTTGTCTCTGACTTAGTCTCCCGATCAATGCCTAGTCGACAAGGTATGTGCTCGGACACATTCGTCGAGATCGAGTAGAGTGTACTCTAGATCAAGTAATCATGGGCTCCTAACTTGATTCGACTTGTTCCGCTGCATCTTGACCTTGGACTTCTGTAGTTGATTTCCGAGCTTTTCCGAGCTTTCTCAGAACTGTTGTAATTTGCCTCGAATTATGCGAAATTAAACAGAAACTGGTGTAGATTCCATAATTTGGCAAATAAACATAAACTACACAGATTATGTACTATCTTAGCCCAAATGCATGAAATGTATGTAGAAAACGATATAAAAGTTACTGTAAAACATGGCAGATTCAGCTCATAACAATACTCTAAAGAGGTATTCTACTAGCGAGTGGGAGAATAAGTTCAAAAGAACCTGAGAAAAGACAGATTTGTAAGAAGAGAATGTTTCCTTATCTGAAAAACAATGTGACACACCTTGAGGTATGTCCAGGATGATCATTGTGGGATTGTCCAAAGAGATTAGATGATTATTGCGTTAAGCACTTCTCTTGAGGCTTCGAGGGTAATCTGTTACTGGTAACAGATCACTACATTTTTTGTAGACTGTGTTCTACAAAATTTAGAAGCTTAAAGCACAAATTCTATTGTTCTATTTGAATTTCATGGTCTCCTAATATCAATATGGATCTAAGGGCGTAGAAATGGATGTTGATATACAAGGTGAGCTTGTTGGTTAACATATATCCATGTTTTCTCTCACATTGGGTGATGAAGAAATCAGATGAAATTCAAAGAGTTTTCTGTCTTAAATTCTTCTGTTGACTGAAGTTGCACGGAATGGTCAAATCCGAGCACCAAGTATTGGTTTCTGCTGAGTGCGTATTGTGCCGATTTGTGGAGTAGTACATTTGTTGGACAATCCTTGGTCAGTTACTTCCTGAGATGGCACAAGTGTCATGTTAAAGGCTAAAGACATAAGATGATCTCTGGGAGATGTACTTATGATTAAGGGTCACTTGGTGAACCTTAAAATGTAGAATAAGCTTAACAACTAGTTCTTGAAAATTTTACCCTTACATGTTTAGTTGTATCAAATCCATTTGGATAAAAGGTAACATGTAGAATGTGTGTACTAGGCATGAGGCTAGATACATGATCACATTCTTAAATCATCTTGGAAATGCGAACTTCTAAGATTGATGAGAACAATCTGATAAGGAAAATGAGTTTTCGTAGCTCAGGGATTCTTAATGTCATGATTGTGAGACAGTTGTTAAGACAACTTAGGATGAGTTTTGATTGATGAAACCACAACATAGCCTCTAGTAGTTCAGTTATTACATTATCTTATGATAGTTGTGATACAATTTGTATTGCCACATTAACATTCAGGATATTCTGGGTCAAACATGATCTAGTGTTCTTGAGAATGTTCAGAGCTAAAGAAGTTTCGTTCTTGGCTCACAACTTGTTGAACAAATGTGTTTCGAGTTCGGGATTTTCATCTAGAACAATTGTGAGCATATCGAAACCACTTTAGAGTGACAGTTATTTTGAATACGAGATATCTCATAAACACATTAGATGTGGTTGCTCCAAAACGTATCCAAATGAGATGGCAGCAATCACCACATAGATTATGTGATCTGTTGGTAGATCTAAGACACAACTAGCGGATGGTGATGACAGATAATGAGTCTATAGAAGAAGTCATGTTCTGAAATGGTTTCTATCCTGCATAGACATAAAGTAATGGGATAATTGGGTTCTTACAGCTTTATAGACGGAATGATCCATTGAGAGTTATACCCTAGATCTAGAGTGTTAGGTTGGAACCTTCTCTCTACTTGGTTAGATTGTGTTCAATCAGACCGATGAATGGCTACAAAAGCTTGTATCCATTTACAAGTTGACCTAGATAGCAAATTTTTTCCCAGTGGGAGGACTTCTGGAAATTCGTTTTCTGGAAAAGTTTCTGCTAAGGTTTTGAGAAAAACACTAGTCTTGTACTCAAACCTATGTAAGCATTGAAACATGCATATCTAGATGAAAATGATAAGATGTTTTGTACTTTGTTTTCAAAATATGAATCATTGTAAGTATGTCATATTGGAAAATTTAACTTTCTGATGTTGCAGATGACACACTAATAGCCAACTATGTTGTGATTCTAGCATGAAAACTTTGATACAATTGTCAGGTGAATCTGTTACATAGAAATTGGGTAGTTGTCTATGAGGTTATTTCATATAATCTCAGGCATATCATTGATAACTCCCTCCCTTGATGAAAATCGGAATAATGTTTCAAAGGCCTTGACAGGATGTTTGTGTCTAAAGGTCTTGGAACATTAACAGTTGATGAAATCCAAAACCTGTTCTATATGTCCGAATATTATTTAATTTTATTATATACTTCCTTTATATTATATATATGTATGACTAATCTTTTCAGGAAGTTTTTCGAATTATTTCCTTCCTTATGACAAGTGTTGAGAAGGTTCAAATCGGAAAGATTATGGCTTCATTTGTTTCCAAGTTTAGAAGATCTTAAAGATGGCCATGATCTAGAATAGCTGTTGGAGAAGATTCTCTGTGCCAATTTGTCTCAAATAAATAGAGAAGGAAGATGAAGACAGAATACACAAGTGCTACACAAGCTTTCATTCATTCAAGCGAAATCTGTCTTCCAAGTGTACTCTCTGCTAGCGCTCAAGAGTTTGTTGTTTTATTTCAAAGCCTTTGAGAGTCACTGTGAGCTTATAGGATATATTCATTTATAGTGTTACTCGAGAGTTTGTAACTCGGGAAGTTGCATTAGGCTATTGATTTGTGAGAGTAAGAGGATTGTACTAAATAGCTGAGAGAGTTGGAGCTCTTCTAGATTGGTCTAGGACTCCAAGGGAACGTGAGTTGACTAGATTGTAATTGTATAGGAGAGAGGCTTCTCGGTGAGCTATTAGGATCCTAAGCTAAGCGAATCAATAAAGCCTTTTGAATCCTAGGGTTGTGGAAGAACCCTAGGCGGGGACGTAGGCCAAGTTCGTGCCGAACCTCGTAAACAATTACTCGTGTCCTTTATCTATTGCTTTACCTTATTTCCGCACTTGGTTCGATTGTCTAACTTTGTGATTCAGGTTTAATCTCAAAGGGTTTTATACGAGCTCCAAAAGTCTTGAGACTTTTTGCGAAAAACGGGCATACTCTATTCAACTCCCCCCTTCTAGAGTATTTCTATATTACATTGTTTTACATTATCGAACCTTCAATTCTCATATATGGAAATGTATAAATGGACTTATATAGGAAGTGGATTAAGTGAGGAACACTTGAGACACTGAGTGCAATCTCGCATTATGTTGTATGCTGAGATGAGACAAGCGAACATGTGTTTGTTTACAAACTGATTCGAGTCTTATGCACTGAACACAGTAATTGATTGCAAAAGAACTCTTGTAAGCTGTGTATTGTGTTATGGTGGATGATATCTGTGTCCATGTTGGAACATAGATGTGGATCTTAATGATCTAAGGGAGGAGACACGGATGTATGTATCAACATCAGTCTATAGGTCTTATCTCCAAGGAGAAGAGACGTTGATGTCTAGCAAGAAACTGTCTTGCTTGTCCTTCCACCATGGAAGCTGAGGTTCTTACATCATCAGTAGCTTCCGAGGAGATTATGAAAAAGGATTCTCCTGAAAACACAAAATTTGGTTGTGGCAAAATATGACAAGCAGATGTCATGATTATAGGTTATGATTGTCCATTTTTTTCAATACCAGGATTTCCAAAGGATGTTGGAGATCAAAGGATATTCAGATCAAACCCTATCTAGTCAGAGAGACGTTGTTCAAGAACAACGTTGTCATAATATGTTTGACTCTTGATGGTTATGCGAGCCACCTCTCTGATTTGAGTTTTTAGCAAGTGGGAGACTTTGGTCTTAACTCATTTGTTATGCCATTGATGTGGTGAAAACTGGTGATGTAAACATGAAATATGTTACATGTCACTGAACCATAGTTTGTTCTCTCACACGAACAAACGTTCCTATAAGTGTTCGTCACTGTAGGTGTAAGGTATCTCAATTCTTATGGGAACGGAATGAGATGATAACCGCCTTGACTGTCTTTGGATGTCAAGATGAAGTCTCTCCGGTTGGGAAAGACTGAATGGGTAATTTATAGTAAGTCATTCATATGACTCGTAACTATGCTCATACGCCCATTGCTTCAAAAAGCAAGATGTTGTAGGGTAAAATGGTTCTCAAGTCTACGTGACTATGAGATGAACACCTTTACAGGTTGAGTGGACAACGCTTTAGAGAAGCGCTCCATGTAGCACACTGTCATACTAGTGTGTGCTAGTCGACCCTATGAGGTGATAGATTGATCCCATCTCTATCACTGTGTGAGCTAAGATGTATGTAAACAAGGCAACCCTTAGTGACTAACGGCTTGGGTTACTGATTGTGGTGGTGATGCGCTATTTTGGTTGTGTTCCGATGGCCATGAGTGATGTGGTCTAAGTGGGGCACTTCTGGAAAAGTGGTCATCATTTACATGAAAGTAATGTTAATGCGAAATGAAGGTATTATGAGTAATCATTGACGAAAATGGGAATTGCTGGATCCGACAGTTACATACTGTTATGAATCGCCATTACAGTTGAACCAAGCTGAGAGGGATCCAATTTGTGTGTTAACTAGTCCGATGAAAGATAATCCTAGGGATGCAGCAATACTTTTCAAGTAACGTTGTGACCTAATCCCTAACGGGATTTTTATACAGGTAGTATTGCCGGGTCACACGGCCTATACACGACGAGTATGAGAATGAGTTTTGGAGGAATATGATCTTTTGTGCGAGTGGGAGATGTTAGAATTATAAGATATAATTCGGACATTATTTTATAAACGCCCAAAAGATAAATAGCCTGATTTATGTAATTAGGGAATTAATTCTTATTCGTTAAGAATTAATTAATATGAGGATAGATAATATATATATTCGTTATATATTTATCTAATAAAATAAGAGATACGTTCTCTTATTCCTACAAGATAAGGAGAAGAGACGCTTCTCCTAAAAAGTCAGTCATTAACTGAAACCTTAACGAGTCTATTCGTTAGACATTCCTCTCAGGAAAGAAAACCCACAAAGTACTCTTCTTCGTGGAGAGAGTCTCATTCCTCTCCAACGCTCCCCCATGGTGTGTAGGTTGTGAATCGTAGGTTCTCCACTGCACCTGAATCTCTAACGAGATTTAGTTCTATGGAGATCTACCCGGTGATCAAATTCGAAGGCAAGACGATCTAGATTCCGTTTCCGCTATTCGAGGTAATCCGTATATCTCTCAAATTCTATCAAGTACATTCAGACATTGCTTGACCTCAAGTTTTTCTTTGCAAGATGAACTGTAAACATCACATTCTGATTTTGCTTGATTTCAGATGATGAAAAGTTGAGAGCATTAGAGCTGAACTCACGGCAACTTTATCGGTTATTGCAGGCTCAACTGCCTCACTTATTATGTTTAAGTTCATCTTCATATCTTAATGATAATCATCAATTTTCTAGTATCAGTTGTTCTGAGGTTACACTAGAAGATAAGTTTTGTTGTTTATATTCTAAGGCTGTTGTTCTCCACAATGTGTGGAAGTCAAAAATCATTTCAAGGTGAACTTAGGTGCTTTTGATAATGATAAATTTTCTACTTCTGCCCTTTGAACAAAATGCTGAATGTATTCTCTTGTATTGTCTAAACAGGCCTAACCTTGATATCTACAACCATACTATCACAGGATATTACGATTTCTTAATGAGTGCCAGTGACTGGCTGTCTCGTAGAGTTTTCGATATATGCCATTTTCCTTCTTTTATTCTTTGTTTTATTGAAGTTTTCGCCATTCATTAGGTGATTAGTTTATCGATCTATAGAAATTAAATTAGCACAATTTTCTGTGGTTGAGAGCTCTTCTTCATCTTATGGTAAAAAAATAGAAATGAATATTCATTTTCTTAGGGAACTTTGAAAGGGTGGATATGAGTGCCTATAATTTAAAATTATCTATTGCTTTTTTCTTCTCTCTCATGAGTATATTTTTGAGTCATTCGTACATTGTTGGAAGCCTAGAATTGTTATTGTAGTTGAATTTGGCTAAGTCTGACTTTGTTTTGATACCTGATCCTTCAGTTCTTAAGAAACATCTTCTAATTTAGTACTTTAGTTATGAAAACTGTAAATGCTACTCTATTAATCAAAATGGATCTTCGCGCAAGCCGTTAGTATAAGGCAGTAAACTTATATCTTATAATCTGAAGCTCATTTTGCCCAAGTGTAAAAATAGAGCTCTTAATAGTTGTTTCGGAACATGGAGCTTTCACAATTATTGAAGATCGTTGATCATGAAAACCATATCACCTCATCTATTTCTCTTGTATCTTGTCAATGCTTTTGTCTTGCTTGGTATTTCTTAATCTTCTTTTTTGTTTGTGAAGAGAAGACTATGTTAGACAAATACAGTACTCCGAGGATGTCAAGAATAGTGTTCAGTTGTGGAGTTTAGAGGAAATATTTGTTGTGAGTGGTTTTGTGATCCTTATTTTAAACATGGGATCTAGTTCAATGGTGGAGGAGGAGCCGTATTTATGGCATTTTTTGACCACTTCATTGTTTTTGGTTCTTTTCCGTAAAAGAATACAATATCATTCATTTGGTATGCAGACTTCCTTTGGTTGTCAGCAGTATGATGGGAACTCTTTTGACATAGTTTATGATATCCTTCTACTTCTGTGTGCAAGGCTCATGAGAGGCTGGCATCAATGCAGTGTGAACTGGTCGCATTTTCCTGACATTTCAAAATGGCTCGAACAGTCATATTTAAATCAAAGAGAACACTAAAATTGTCTAGCTTAGTTGGTGAAAATGAGGGAAAGAAGGAAAGGGGATCCAAGAGGTCATGGGTTCAAACCTCATTCTTTCACTTTTTCCACTATTTTTTATTCCAACCAAATTTTTCCTATTATAAAGTCATATTTAAATCAAATTTAATATTTTTTATTTAATATTTTTATAAGATTATTCATTATGTTACACATATTTTAAAAAATTCTTCTAATTTTTATTCCTATGAAAAAAATTTAGTTAAACCACAATTTATGAAGTTTTTTGTTATAGTTTTCAATCTAATCAATTTTTTTTTCACTTACCAATGATCAATTCTTTAAAAAATTTATAATTTTCTTTCAATATTTTAAAAAAAAATCTTAATCATGCTAGACACATAAATTATTAAATTATTGCATGGATTTTTGTAATAAAATATCATATTTATACCTTAATTTATAGTTTTCTTTCAATATATTTAAAAAAATTCTTTATTATATATACCGAGGAAAAAAAATTCCCCGACAAACAATTTTGCCCCCCCCCATCTAGCGATTCCTGCGGCTGCCACTGTGTGCAGCATGTCATGGTATAACAGATTGATACGGTATTGTCATCTGCTCATGGTGCTACTATAATGGCTCAACTAATTTATGTAGTTTTGGGAGTTCTCGCTTCTACTACTTTCTTGGTCTCACCATGGTATGCTACAATTGTCATCTCTAAAGAACTTTCAATTTCTAGAGACCAACTTTCTGATAAACCTGTCATTTTACAAACCCAATGGTTGTTGAGAAGTGTAAAGGCTTCACTGTACTTGACTAGACTGGGTTTTGTGCTTTGCTGGTCTCTACTGCAGCTTGTGCTACAACAGCCTTTAAATTCAATGCGAGTGTTTTTGCTGTTATTGCAGATATTGATTATTTTGATTAATTTATTTTGATAATAATGGATTACATTATAAGCAGTGGATCGAGGTCAGTTAAATTCTCCATTAAACTTAATCCAAATTATTTGGAGAGATATGTCTGAAACATCAGCTTCATTTTCAATTGATCAAGCAGCTTAAATGTGTATTTTGAAATTTCCTATTTTCTTTCTCCTTTAGAAGGATATTTTTATTGTAGTAATTTGTGGTAACCCTTTTTTTTCAGGTGGCTACTTTGTACTTTCTGGGTATGGCATGCCATTTTGGTCTGGGGAATACGAACAAACACATTGGCTACTATTGATGTTGTTGGCGCTTTCATTGTATTCCCTCTTCTACCTGGATATATAGCACCTCAAGCATTCACTTTCATGCCATTACATTGCATTTGCACCTTTTACCTAAATGGTTGCAATCCTCGGTGCCAAATTTTGTTAGAACTCAATAGAATTAATATTTTTTATATTAAAAAAAAAAGCAAGTTGTGCAAGAATCTCACTCAGCATGAATAAGGCAAAGAACATTGACAGGTAGTTCAGGTACTGCTTTTGCTTTTAACATTTTTTCTATTGGTTAGGGTTTGTTTTGGTGCGGTTTATGTAGATTTTTGATCTACTTTGCCAAATTTGTGTTGGGTTAGTGTTGTTTGTTTTTGTATTAGAAAATGCATCAGTGTTGTTCGTGTTCATATAAGCAAATGTCCAATTTCCACTGATGATTTGTATCTGCTGACATCGTTCGTCCTCTTTTGATTATTTTATCATGTTCATCTACTGATTTAGTCAGATACAGAAAGAAATTTGGTATGAGTTTTTTAGATATTGAATTTTTTTTTCTGTCTGTTATCAAGTGCTGTTTACTCATGCTGACATGTATTTCTGTTTGATATTTTTGTTTGTGTTTAAACTGAACATTGCTTATTGTATTCCTGAAAATGAATGGTTCCAATCCAGATCAAACAGATATTCTTATCCCGATGCTTGTGATCTCATCAAAAGTCATCTGTCTGATGAACATTACGAGATATTGCGCAAGAGTTGTGTGGGGTGGGTGTAGACCAGTAAGCCCAAGTGGATCGACAGGCCCGACCCGATAAACCCGCCGGGTTGGGCTTGGGTCGAGTATGAGGTCCAAGCGAGCCGATAGGTCCAGCCCGCTATATATTAATATTATATATAATGATATGTTTTTTTATCATAATATAAATTATATATTACTTGTGTATATATATAATGATATGTTTTTATCTTAATACAAATTATATACATATATTATAGTGTGTGTATATATATATAATCAATCGGAAACGATATCTCAACCGCTAATTTTTACTATTTCTACCGCTAATCACCGCATAGGTATGCGGTGGGTTTAATGACAGTCAACGATCCCACCGCATACCTATGCGGTGGGTCGAGAAGTATTCAAGTCTAAAACCGTCGCCATAACGGTCCAAAATCGTCGCTATAACCCACCACATACCTATGTGGTGAGTTATGGCGACGGTTTTGGACCACTTCTACAAACCGTTTTCAATTGCCCAAAAACTGACCGCATGTATACGGTCGTCATAACACACCGCATAGCTATGCGGTGGGTTTGTATACGGTCAACGAATCCACCGCATGTATATGCGGTGGGTCTGAGAAAAAGTGGATTAAGACCACCGCATACCTATGCGGTAATTAGCGGTGGAAATAGTAAAAATTAGCGGTGAAGATATCATCTACGTGTTTTTGAATTATTTCATCCCACATTGATATGTTCTTGTTAGTGTGTCAATGATATCATAATACATTATAGTGTTCTTGAATTATTTCATGATTGTAAAAAAAATTGATATTAAGAAAGATATATATATATATATAAAAGAAAACTCATAAAAATAAAATAAAAAGTATAGATTTATATGTGTTATGTCTTTAGTTGATGTTTCTTCTTGATATTAGCTAAAAGAAAATTTTGTTACATAACCAGTTATGCGATCGGGTAGAGTTCCCCCAATCATTTTTTTTTCTTAAAAAAAAGCCCGTTCGGCCCGGTGGGCGGCCCGACCCCCCAACAAGGGCGGGCTTGGGCAATGTAGTAAGCCCACAAACCGGGCTTTGCCCAAGCCCGGCCCGGTACAATGGGTTGCTAAAATGTTGGAGGCCCGGCCCAAGCCCGTCCGACCCGGCCCATGCTCAGGTCTTGGTGGGTGTTGACACAGGGAACCAATATGGTTAGTAATTTTCAGCTCATGCATCAGATGATGTTGCGTCAAGTTTTCACCAAAAAGAAGATGGAGTTATGAGGGGGGTGGGGGGGTTTAGGTTAGATAGTTGAGAATGGTGGTGTGATGAGGTTGTGTACTAGGACCAAGTATCGAGCATTTGAATAGAGTGAGGATTTTAAAAAATCAAGTATTGCATTGAGAAAAAAATAGATACCTTGAATATAGTATAATATTCTAGTTAGCTTTTCCTTGGGTCCTAAATAAATATTGATTTAAGAAAAAAATAGATTAATGAAATAGAATATACTACCTTATGAAAAATCCCCTCAAACATCTGTTTCTAGCAACTTGTCTATGATAAATCGATACCAATCTCCTTAAATCTGATTTTTTGAAATTAGTAGGAATGTACTCACCCTTATCTTTAGAAAAAAATATATATCATAAATTCAGAAAATCCTACTTCAGAAATTCAAAGATAGCTAGGAATTTCATATTTAGATTTCATAAATGGCTAATTAACTTGCTTTCATATTTCAAACATAACTAAGATTTTCATATTTTAGATTTCAAAGATGGATAACTTTCCTTCAGATTTCAGATTTTAGATTTTTAAAGTAGCTAGGATTTTTATATTTTGAAGAAATCTAACTTGCCTTTATATTTTCAGATTTCAAAGATGGCTAGGATTTTTAGATTTTAGAGATGGCTAAACTTGCCTTTATATTTTCATTGTATCATTTAAACCACAGCCTTAGAGTCAGTTCCCAGGGATTATTTTGTTATAAGAAATATGAAACCAAACACATGGTGGCCAGAGTGACCTCAAGCTAATTGCATTGAATGGCCAGAACAAACCTGAGCTAAATCGTCATATTCAATAGCTCCGCCAGCTGCAGCTTCTTGTTCTGCTGCCACTTTCCATCTTGTAATCTCTTTTCAGCTGCTGAAATATCCTTCATGAGTCCTTCAACCTAGGAATACATAAATTAAAATGTTTAAATCTCCAACTATGTGCATGCAAGCTGACGATCATTCCACAAACAGAGGTATCCACTTCGATTAATTTGTTAGTAAGGTTCACCAGCAAGGAACCATAATGAAACACGGATGTGATGAACATAGACAATCTTACACTTTCATTCGCTACTTTTTCCTTCTGTTCAAGTTCCTCTATCTGCGGTATTTTTTTATTTAGCTATTTGGACTAAGCTTCCATATGTTCTTTAAGCACAGCTGATTCTGCCCTTCAGCCAGTAAATAAATGTGCAATTAGTCACTAAGAAGATTTCCCAACATGGCAATCAGCAGAGCAACGGAAAACTTCATTGTAAAATGACCAGTGCAAACAAACTAAGTTCTTTCCCAATTCAACATGGCAATCAGCCAGTAAATAAATGTGCAACTAGTTCTTTCCTTGTACATGATAGTATGCCCTTTCTTCAGAAAACACCTTGCTTATATTTACATAATTGCAACCTTTTATGAGCGTGTCTAAAGCAACTGCCAAAGAATCTGCTCCACCTATACAAAATCTCAAGGGAAAATCGAAAATGAAAAACTTGTAAGCTAGAAATTCAAGTCTATTATGGACATTCAATTTAATGCCTTGATCACAAGTGTAAAAAAAAGGCAGATCTTATACAGTAGGAAATAACACGTGGGTCTAATAACACATTTGATAAAATGGAGTAGTTCATGAAATATGTAAGAGAGAACCATAGCTCTTAAAATTCTTCTGATATTTCTTTTTTCACAAAGATTATTTTCATCCTGATTCTTGCACAACCGAATAAGCTGAAAAGTCATCAAGGTGAGAAAGCAATGGTTAAATCTCACGAAAAAACAATACCAGCATATCCCTCTTTCTAAGATGAACGTTAGAAGCAGTTCGTGATAGCACATCTCCCTTTGATGAAATAATTTCAAGGATCCTACCAACACTGGTGGGTCTAGGAGCAGAATAAAACAAAGCATGATCATCCACTCTGTATTGACTAGATAAAACACACTTGTCACAAAGAATGTATCAAATCCAAACACACACACTCGAATAATATCAATTGGGGCTGCACATGGTACATCAAAAGGTGAAAAATGATAGAATCATGTCAAGATGCAAAATAGTTGTGCATATGTCAAAGCATATAAAAGAAAAGAAAACATAAGATGAAAAGAGTGAAAAGAGGTTAACCGAATGAAGAAAAATGGGTTAATGAGATTAATGCCAAGAAACCAATCTGCACAACAAAACTTCATTTGTAACCAAAGCCTAAGACATGGTAGTATCCTCCTCACGGTTACAATTAATCAGAACAGATGCTTCCACAACTAGTTCATGTGTACAATTCTGAAGCAATTTCAAACAACCAAAAAAAAAAAACTCCATTGCAGACAGACATGGGAATAACGACATTTAAATAAAAGAAAGAGAACACATTTTCTGTACAAATCAAATCAGTACAAACGAACTAAGTTCCTATAAAAAAAAATTCAAGCAGGGCATTCTTTCTTTTGTTTGTCTCAAACAAAGTGCAGATTGTGCAGCCCCAAAATTTACCAATTGCAGAAAAACTAAAACCCCAAAATTTACCATTTGCAAAAAAAGAGAGAGAGAAGCAATCAGGCCAAAACAGATGATCCGAAAATTGGGACAATAGTCATCTATATTGTTCAAAACCAGCCGAATTTAAAGATCAAAAAATAATTAATTAAGCTCCCAAGTGAAAGGGGGAAAAGAACGTACCTGATTAGCACTGTCATCCCTTCCAATTGCCTTGGTCGGGAATCCATTGGCCCCATTTTCAAATTCTACGAACCCTAAAGTCGTTTGCCCTCTCTGTTGATTGCCCCAAACAGAAAAAGTCTCAATTTGCAAATCAACAAATTTTGCCCTAGTTATATTTCAGAACCCAAATCGTCAAAATCAGCCTAAATTTAAAGACAAATTATGGGAAAAGAAAGAGATGAAACCTGTCTGTTCTTTAATTAGCAAAAGGTCCTGATTTCAGTTCTTTCAAAAAGCACCCTCAGATATTCCCCTCGGCCTTCAATTTCACCTGTTTACTTGAGAGTATTCTAGCCCAAACCCTTCACTATGCCTCAGAGATTGGTTTATCTTCAAAGGTGGCGGTGTGGGTTAAACCCTAAAGCAAGAATCCTAAATCAATTTCAAACAAAAATGTGACATTGCATTGACAAAATCGGAGCAGGGAGGAAAGAGGATTGTCACTTTTGCTCAACAATGAAGTAGCAGCAGAGAGTAAAGAGGAGTACTTACCGTGGCTCTTGGTGCTGATCGTTCCAGTGGTTGCCTCCCCTAGTACAACATCGTCTTCCGAGTCTCACTTAGTGAGCCCTTCGTCGAGCGAGCGATTGAGCGAGACCTTCATCGAGGGAGCGAGAGAGCCCGTCGTCCTCCCCACGCGAAGCCTTTGTCTAGAGGCACCATGGACAGAGGTTGAACAAGAGGGAGAAACCATGAGAGGTGGAGAGAGGAAAGACTGAACTCTCAGATCTGGAGAAACGGGAGAGCGGTGCTCCTAGAGAATGAAAGAGCGATTAGGGTTAAAACTTTCCGCACAAATTTTTCACTCAAAATTTGGGCGGAAAAACTTTCCGCCAAAATAAAAATCCCAAATTATATTTTGGGTGAAAAATATACCGCCAAAGCTTCATAGTGAAGTTAAACAAAAGGAATTAATTTATGAAAAGTTTTAATAATATAATAATTACATTTGCCTGAGGTATAAAGTTATTTTTTAGAACAGTGTAATGTTATTTTAAGTTTAATATATTTTAAAATTTTATTAAATTTTATATTTACATATATTAGTGATATCATTAACAAAATATATAACATAATATGGAAAATATATGATTTTTACTTTAAATATTAATACTATGATAATTTTATTTACTAAATAAATAGATAAAATAATGTAGAAAATATTTTCCTTTTAAGTTTTTAGATTGTATACTACTTTCATACTTTTAAGTTTTTATATTATTAATTATTTATTAAAAAATTATTAAATTTATATTTCAATAAATATCTTTAAATTACAAAATAAATAAATGGATAAAAAATTATAAAATATTTATTAATTTAATTTTTTAAATTTATTGGTACTAATATATCAAATTGAATCTATAAATAAAGAGGGCAATGCGGAGTGCAATGCAGCGGCGGGAGGCGTCATCAGAGATCACGAAGGTAGATGGATCCGTGGGTTCGCTCACCACTTTGGAGCAGGACCAGTCATCTTGGCGGAGCCCTGGGGTATTCACAATGGTCTTCATCTAGCTTGGGAACTGGGTTTCCGCAAGGTTGTGGTGGAAACGGACTCAAATGTGGCTTTGTCTTTGATCAATAGGAGAATTGCGGAGTGCCACCCTATGTCTAGCCTAGTATTTTTATGCCAAGGCTTTGTAAAACGGAATTGGGAGATCCAAATCCGTCATGTCTTTAGGGAAGCGAATTACGTCGCCGACTCCCTTGCTGCGTGGGCGTTAAGGTTACCGGTTGGGTTCTGTGAGTTAACAGAGCCTCCTGATCCGGTTAGGTCGTTACTTGAGGGTGATTGTAGGGGGAGGGCTACCCCCCGCCTTGTTTTTCAGTAGCCCGAACACTGTATTTCTGCTTGGGTTTCCCCTGAGTATTTGCTTTTATTACCAAAAAAAAAAAATTGTTAAATTATTTTACCTTTTTCCGTTAAATTTTGGTCATTATTTATTATACCTTTTATTACTATTATTATTATTATTATTATTATTATTATTATTATTATTATTATACCTTTTGAATACAGAGAAGTGTATGATGGGCTAATTGGCTTTAAGGATAATGGTTGTTTGCCCAACCAAAAAATTTTTAACCTAAACTAGGGCTGTTATTCGAGTCGAACGAGCCGAGTATTACTTGTTCATATTTAGTTCATTTAGAATATGAACGAGCTCGAGCCGAGCCTAAATTTTGACTCGAGCTTAAATATGTGCTCATATTCGGCTCGTTTAGGAAATGAGCGAGCTCGAGCCGAGCTTTTTTCGAGCTTTAGGCAATTCTACTTGCTCATTATACAATAACTTTAAGAAAATTTTAGAAATTTCATAAAATTCGAGCTATTCGAGTTTAATTTGAACGAGCCGAGCTTTGGAACGGGCTTAAAAATGTGCTCATACTCGGCTTGTTTAGAAAATGAACGAGCTCGAGTCGAGTTTTATACGAGCCGAACCCGAGCCGATCACGAGTAGCTTGTCTCACATACCACCCCTAACCTAAACCTAATGGTTAAGGTGTCTATTAATCTTGTGTCATTTAATCACTAACATTACACAATTATATAATAATGCGAATAATATAATAATACAAATTAATACGAATATACAAATTAAAAATAAGTTCAAAACGATGATATAACTTTACTGATGCATTAAGATGTTGTATAAATCTGTATATAATTCTATATAAAATATAACATGCTGTAAAATTTTAGTCAATTATTTTACCTTGAGACCAAATTGAATAGAATATATTTAAATATAAATACATCAAGATTAAACGAGATTATTTTTGCTTATGTGTCATATTCTGGATTAAATTGGTATTATATTTTTGGGTCACATCAATTAATAAGCCAATATAGTTAGGTTAAAAACTTATCTTTTTAGATCAATATATTTTTTTTTTCTAAAAGAGAGAATAATTGACCAAAAATATATGTAACATCTTCCTTTATGAAAGAGTAATTTATTACTTTTTAGATAAGTCTTAATGATAATTTTTGAAACTACTCAACTACATTCCGTCATATACCCAAAATTAGCTTCAACATATTTTTAACTAATTTCTAATATTCTTTTGCTTCCTAATTTTTAAAAAACAAATCTTTTTTATTTGTTTTATATATAGTCGATTAAGAAGATTCTATATGTCAATTATTTAATTTAATCTTTTACATCATATAGAGTAAAATTTCATCAAACTTCAATAAAAAAACTTTAATAAAAAACTTATCTATTTTAGCCTTCAAACTTTAATAAAAAAACTTAATATAAAAATACATAATATAATTATAAAAAAACCGCACAACGGGCGGGTAACATATACTAGTAAAATACTAAAACAGAGACCGCTGAAGCGACCTCGCTGCCACAGAATTTTCTGGATTAAACGGGATTATTTTCGTCTGCGTGGCATTTTTTGGATTAAAGCAGTATTATATTTCTGGGCCACATCAATTAATAAACGAATATAGTTAGCTAAAAACTTATCTTTTTAGATCAATATATATTAAGTGGCTATAAAACTATAAAACCTATCATTCAATTAACATAATCCTCATATTTTAGCCATATCAAGCTAATTTTTTCAACCGGAATATATCTTTAAATCACAAATAAAATAATTTATTTCTTATAAATATGATGCATTTATTAAAAAATTGGTTTGACGTGATATGCCCATATGTAGTCTATTATCAAATGTTTTGATATAATAATTTAAATTATTCACAAAAAAACTCTATTATATATATTTTTTTTTGATTAGGAAAGAATTCGGTTAGAGTTACCTAACCGATAGCATCCTGACGGATGAGGCCTAGAAGACCTGGATCATTGGCTAAACAACCTCCCCTGGCAGAGCGGCAAAGGTGTGCAACCTTATCCGCCGCTCTATTACCACTACGGGGCACATGAGAGAAAGAAACCTCTCTCATATTAAGTAGAAGAAGTTTAATATCCGACATAATCAATTCGATTTCCCAAGGGCATTGTAAGCTGTTTTTTAAGTGATTTATGATAATTAGTGAGTCACCCTCTATATGGACAGAAGTTATGTGCATGCGGATAGCCTGAACCAATCCGTACTTTAAAGCAAGTGCTTCAGTCCCAATGGGAGACTGCATAAATACATATTTAGGGATAAGTTATTCCAATAAGCCCGTAAGATTTTTGGAGTGGGATTTTTTAAGATAGATTTAGCCATGCATAAATATAATCCTAAACTGGTTGAGATTAGTTAAAACTTATGTTTTATCATTTTTAGATGAAATTGAATATATTTATCTTTTTAAAATAAATAGTCTATCTAATATCTGATTTATTCTTAACATTCAACCTTATATTTAAATTAGGTAGAAAACCTATCTATGATTGTATATAAAATATATATGTGTGTATGGATATATATCTTATAAGATGTTATGTTGAATAGATAATTAATTAAGTGTGTAAGATAGAATATTGTAGTTCATATATATATAAAAGTTATCTACGAGGTATCCCCAAATACCAAACCTCCATTATCCTACTACGTAGCCTCTTCATTCGTTGAAGTATTTGCCGCAAGCAACTATCAATATCGTTTAGCAAAGTTGCAATTTGCAATCAAGATATAGTAGTTTCAACAATTTATTAATCATATATAAATCCTACTACACACTAATCTATTAATATATCCCTAAAATAGCTTTATATTCATATATTTATTGTTTTTTTTTCCAGTTGTTACAATAGCGAATGTATACAATAAAGTTAACGAAATTAAGCCATAAATATGATGCATTTATTAAAAAATTGGTTATGGGTAGGAAATATTATGGGTAATTACATATCTAGAGAACAAATTATGAAATTACGATGAAGGGTTCCTATATTATGGGTAATTACTGTTTATTATAGTGTCACTGTGTGCAATGCATATATCACTTGGCCTTTAAAAAAATAAAGGAATAAAACGGTTGTTAGGATAGGGAGATTTGAAATCAATATATATGGCTATAACTAAAAAAAATTCAAGAATAAATATAATAGGGCGGTTAAAAATCAATGTGGGTATAAAGTGTATAACATACGAAGCGCTATGTTGGTAGGAAATAAGTTAATTAAATATTTTTTAAATAATCAATCCTCATATATAAGTTTACATATAAGTTTATCAAAATGCTGAAAGATAAATTTTGCACTAAAATAAAATAAAATTTACACTTAAATATATAATTTGATTTATAAAAAAACATGACGTCAAGATTCTAAAAAGATAAAGAATGAATATTTGATCAATTATTCTACCTTTTAAATCAAATTGAATATGATATCCTTATATATGGTTTTATTTTATTGAGCCACGTCAGTTAATACTCTAATATAATATTTTAATATAATAAAATACAGCAATTTATTAACAAAACGCGCAACCGCACAGGTCTTTATTAACAAAGCAGAGGCCGGTGGTCGTGTCCACGGAATTTTCTGGATTAAAGCATGATTATTTTTACTTACCTGTCATTTTCTAGATTAAAGTGGTATTATATTTTTGGGCCACATTAATTAATAAACTAATATAATTGGGTAAAAAACTTATTACTTGGATTGTTTTACAAGATCTTTTTTATACTTCATATCTTAGTTAAGATTCTCACCACTATAATAATAATATAATAACTTAATTACCCTACTTATACCCGTATGTAAATCTTTTAAAAAATTATCTCTTCAAACATCCATAATATTACCCTAATTTTTAGCCAAGTAAAATTGGAAAAAGATATGAACAAATATTAAAGTTCGAATCTATATAGTGGGATCATATATAGGGCATTTTCTATCGATTTTGATCCTAATTCCTAACTATCTATGCAATTCATCTCCTGTCGCTCCCAATTCTTGCACGTACAAACCCAATTGGCGACGTCAAAACGCCTAAAATTTCAAATCCAAAATTTGTCTTCGTTTCTAAACTGAATCGTAGGATTCCAATCTCATAATGTTCGAATTTCGTAATTTTCATTTTATATGCACATATTATTGCGTAAAAGTGCCTTGATTCATCAACAAAACGACCGGCCACGAGCCACCCTCAAACCGTTTATGCGAATTCCTCCAAATCCTTTAATAATTCAATCTGGTTGACATTGAAGCCACGTTAATTTTTTCTATCTAATTAAATTTATATCAATATAGTTTACAAAGTTTACAAAGTTTAACTTTTGATGCTTTATGGGGAAAGTAGGTTCAGATTATTTTAAAATAATTATTTTATATTTAAATATATTATATTCAATTTGATCTAAAAGTAGAATAATTGACCAAAATTTGACGACATGGTACATATTTATATATAGATATATTATATTCATTTTGAACTAAAACATAGAATAATTGACCAATTGGATAAGATTATTTGAACTAAAAAGATAAGTTTTCTAACTAATTAATTGGATTAATTGGATAGAAATACACCGCTAATTGGATACACCATAATTGATAAATACAATTAATTCAATTCATACCCCATTGAAACTTGGCAGAAAAAAAAGTAAGCCTTATTAGATAATTAATTAATCATATATGATCAATCACCAATCTAATTTCTGATAAAAATATATATTATCCATTGAAAACAAGAAGATTAAATCTGAATAATATTTTATCCAATTTTATGTTAACCTTTATAGTAACAATCTAAATTTAATATTAATATCATTTAAAAATAACTGTCAAATTTATCAATAGATTTGGTTTTAAAAAATAACATACAAGAATATAATAGTAAAAAAAATAACATGCCGTGCGAGAGCACGTGTAACATATACTAGTATATAAACTATAAAGCCGTACAATATAGTACTAATTAAATTCAATTAATATTATATTTAAATATAATTTATTTTTCAAAATATATGAATAAAATATTATCACATGCATCTTTTATTTTGCCCCAAAATATCCCAAATTATTTTTTTCCCAAATCTTCTTTGGGTGTTTTAGACATAAGTTAATCAACTAAACTCTTGGAGATAATAAATACAATTAGAATTTTAGAATCTTCAACTAAAATTTATTTAAAATAAATTAAATAAAGTAAAAAAAAATTGGCATTCACACCCGAAAAACTAAAATTGTACATCATTACAAATAATGTTACAATAAAATGCAAAATGTGTTACATATACAAAAGTGTTACATCATTTTAAATAATGTTACATCCAATGTAACATAATTTGTGCTAATGTAACACTTTATTAATAAAGGTTAAAACATGTTACATTAGATACCAATTGTAACATTTTTTTAAAATGTTACAAAATAAATGTTACATTTGACACTTATATGTAGTAGTGATTTTAATTTCTAACATTCATGGATTTTAGAAGCCTTCCCAGCATTGGCTGCCAAATTTTACTGTAATTTGAAAATGTCTTATGGAGATCCATACTATTTGCGTTAGGATTCTGAAAGAGTAGCATGGTTAATGTTTTGTATGGATGCAAGTGTTTATTTGTTATTGTTATGTATTTCTCATTTGTTATCGAATTTAATGGCATCTCAATTAAATTTTATTTTGTACTAGTATCTGATAATAACCGTGTTTTTAATGCATAGAACATAATAACATGGGAGTATTTTTATTAGGAATAATATGTGTCATGTTTTTTTGTATTCTAACGGGAAATGAAATGGAAACTAATCAAATCTTATTGATAAGAGTGAATGATAATCTCTCTCTCTCTCTCACCGAGATAGGTGATCATTGTCGAGGAGAAAGGGCATCTAATAATGTCCTTGCTTCTTCCCCTTCGTCGGATCTAAGGTCTCAAGGGAGATTCGTCTCAGATCGAAACTTTGCTAGAGCTTCGCCATCCATTAAGAGCAAACCCTAGCTACTTCTCTCTCTTCTTTCTCTCTCTTTGTGGCGAAGGTGAAGAGATGAAGTCATGCAACAACCCTAGAGGTTATAGAGGAGCTCTTAATCGAAACACAACGCTTCGATTTAACTTTTCGTCTATCAAGCCAAGCTCATTGGGCTATTGATAATGATAGGCCGACTAACTTTGACCTAAAGCCTACATATAATGTTACAAATGAATCCCAAGCATAATACATTTGAAGACAAGGTTAACTTGAACTTGTAGTATGTATTATATCTATATAGCTAGGTGGTGACTTAGTTGTGAATCAGCTGTCCCGTATTAATCTCCTCCCACTGTCTTTTGATTTTGATTAGTCCAGTTGGCTCTTTCAATTTACTTTTCTAAACCCGATTTATTAAACCAATCGGGTGGTTCATGAACACCCTAAACCCTCTCTCAAGTCTCAACTCTCAACTGTCAATAAATCTTCTTCCCTCGACATACCTAGGACGCCAAAAGTCGGTGACATCGCCAGGGTGCACGTTGCATACCTAGGACCATAAATCCTCATTATGTTGAAGTTGGTGATCGACATCGTCGGGGCCTCCCTTGACATAGCCAGCACAAGGTGCAACCTCCATTCTTGTGATTTTTGTTTATACACAATAGCCACGGTATGTAGTTACTTGAAATCAAAGATGAATCCAATTGATTTCCACATTACACGCTTTGCAAATTCAACCTTTTCAATTCACCCAAATTCCACATTAAGTAGTTATATATGCATGTAACGATTATTTAAATTTGATTAATTTTGAAGGCAATGGATTCTACCATACCAGAAGTAGAAGATCAACCACGAAGACGTTTGACATTTGAGGATGATAAGAAGCATATTGATTCATGTGTAGATAATTAACGTGAAAAGGTCATCCATGACAAGATCTCTACAACAATGATACCAGTAGTACGTTGGCATGGAGTTTGAAACCGGAGATGCTGCTTATGAATTTTACAATGCTTATGCAAAGGAAATTTGGCTACTCCGTTCTAGAAAGCAAGTCACATGGACTAAAGGAGAGAGTGGTAGATAGGAAATTTGTGTGTGATCATGTGAGGGTAAAACGGGGTCAGATAGGCGAGATGTGTTTGACTATGATGAAAATTTTTCGTCGTCATAGACCAAAGTACATTGTTGTGAATTTTGTTCTTGTGCATAATCATACCTTACTAAGGCTCATTAATTTAGATTGCACTGAATGACGATGCCCCCTTTTTGAAAAAAGAAAATAAAACAATAAAAGAAAGGATAATACCGAACCGTAGAGGAGCCTGTTTGTACGACGAGTCCGTGGATGGCCTCGACAAAGAAAAGTAAGAAGAGGTGTCTTATATGCCCCGCTCCATGTGTCATTCTTAGATTGACACGTGGCAGTTTACCCACGACATATGACAACAAAGGTCAGTCGGACGTGTCCAGAAAGGCTTAACCCACCAAACTATAAAGGCTAGCAATCTTCCTAATCAAAGGACTTTTTGACGAATCAAGAGAAAAAACCTAAGATTAAAGGAGAAGATGCTGATTGAAGGAGTATCAAAAGCTCATTTCGTCGTAACTCGTACCATAAGTTGGACATCAGTAAATTCCTTAGTAATCCGTTAATTCAGGGCCACATGTATAAATCTCCTACCAACACCGCCGCACGATACTTCTCCACGACGATGAATCTTACTTCTTTGAAAAGCCTCAATGGAGCAGAAAACTAGGAAGAGGATTAGACTTTTGCTTATGATTAATTGTAGTCCCCGCGACACTGGAAGGAATACGTACCCACTCATTTGCGTACGGGGTATCCCAGGTAAGACCGTTAGTCAGTAACAGTCAACGCGGCCCAAGTAGAGATGTCCCCACAACCGCATGTGGGGGCGTCCTAGGTAACATTGCTGATTAACCAAATAAGCGCATGTGGCTAGTCCACCCTTCATGGACGAAGTGGCAGGGGCTTTTTAGTTTCCGGTTTCATCACTGAAAGGTGTCAGTGTCGCAATCAAGCAACAGACATGGATATGGCTGATATGTCAGGTATTGCCGCCAAAAATGTTTTTGAGCTCATGGCAAAGCAAGTGGTAGGTCGTGATAGTCTTGGATTTGTTAGTGTGGATTATGACAATTACTTACGAAGTAAGCGCATTGTCAAAATTGGGCCAGTTGAGACAATTAATGTTTTAGGGTACTTGCGATCCATGCAAATATAGAAGACCCTAACTTCTTTCATACTATTCAAGTGGATGAAGATGATTTGATCACAAATATATTTTAGGCATATGCAAAAATGGTCTCAGGCTATGGTGATTTTGGTGATGTAATATGTTTTGATACTACACATAGAAAATATAAGGATGGCAACCAATTTCCTTATTCGTTGGAGAGAATCATCATAGAAACACCATTATTTTTTTTGTTGCATTGTTATATGATGAGACATCAGATTCTTTTATATGGTTATTTGACACATTTGTGAAGGTTATGGGTGGAAAATTACCAAAGACGATGATCACCGATCAAGGCGTTGCAATGTCCAAAGCACTTAAAGAACAATGGTCAGAGACTAAGCATCGGTCGTGTATATGACACATTTTTCAAAACACAACCATTCATTTGAGTAGTCTATATGAGAGTTGCGTCTATGATCATGATTATGAGGAATATTTTTTGAAGTCGTGGGATGACATATTGCAAAAGTATTACTTACAAGACAATGATTGGCTACAGAGGATGTTCAAAATCAAAGAAAAATGGGCATTAGTTTACGGGCAGGATATTTTATGTGCAAAGATGATGACTACACATCGAAGTGAGAGCATGAATAAGATCACCAAGCACTGTGTAAGTTCTAAACATGATTTGCCTAGGTTTTTTCAACACTTACAACGGCTACCAGATGATCGTCGATATAATTAGATGATAGCAGATTTTAAAGCCAGTTGGAGTTAAGTGGTATTGTTTATTATATTGATGCCAACGTTTCTTCCTAAGTAGAAACATTGGTAGACCTATTGAAAACACACCAAAAATCCTTCTTCATCAGCAATTCCTTCATCTGTACTTTTCCCTTCCCCCTCTTCGATCACACAAATCAAAAGGAGTTGAGTCAAAAACAATTCACAACCCCATACATAATTGTACAGCACAAGGAATCTTGTTTGTTACTTTTATGTATTGTACATGACTACATGCTCATGGCAGTATTTGATATTGCCCTATGTTTGAGGGCTTGATGTTTCCCCGTTCAGCTTGAGCGGCTTTTAGCGCGCGTAGTGAGATCCATTACATGATTATCAAACATAATACCGTGCGGTTCAAAACCTAGGGTATGTATGGATGCACCAAAAAGCAGTTAAAAAAATAAGTAGAATGAGTTGTTTATTTTTTTAACTAGTTAAAAAGTGTATGGACACTCAAAAAATCGATCATAAAAATGGTTAAAATTATGAGTTATAAAAAAAACTACACTTTTTATAACTCATAATACCCCTAATAATAACAAAATAAATTACACTTTTTACAAATAAACTGTTTTTCACCCCATACGGAGTTTATATTTTTTCATAAATTTTTAACTATTTTTACCAACAGTTTATAAATTTAAAATATCAACTTTCAGTACCCCCCTTTACGAAATCCTACGACAGCTATTAATCTATATCTATCTATATCTATATATATCTACTAAAAATGATGCATGACGGCTTATGTGGCGCATTGTGGTTGATTCTGGAGAAAAAAATCCTATGTGGCGGATTGTGGTTAATTCTAGGGGGGAAAATTAATAAAATAATATGTTGTCATAGTTTATAGAAAGTTATATATGCCATAATCTATCTATATATAGATTTTAGTGAATTGAAAAAAAAATTCATAGTCATACTTACCAAAAATATTAATAGATAAATATTTAGTGTTTGATAAGTAATATTTTATTTATATCTAGATTATTTTTTGGTTGAAAAAATTATTTATATTAAAATTAATTATTTAATAATTTTTATTTTATTTATATTGATATTACTTTTTAAGACAAAAATAATTTATCAAAATATTATGTAGCCAGAATCCATATGTGGATAGATATTTTAGTAAACTAACATAATAAATATATACTATATATTTAATAAAAAACAATATTAAAACATTTTTGAAAAACAGTTATCTATTTAATTACAATTTACATGAGATTCAATTAATAGTAAAAATTTACCATATAAATGTGAATTTTATTTATATTTGAGATAATCTAAATAAAAGATATTTAGATTTTTTATAATTCATTGAACTAATTTTATTTATATCTATATTATTTTTTAGTGGAAAAATTATTTATATTTATATTATTATTTTTTATTTATTGGAATCTTTCTAAATTATTTATAATATTGTATTAATATATTCTCCCTACACGGGACGGGATTACACTAGTTTAATATACAAATTAATTACCGTTGATAATCAATTCAACGACCATAGGCACCGGTAGTCCGGAATAGGAGTCCCCAGCAATGTAGAGTTCATTTTCCAAATACTCAGGGTGCCTTGCCACTACAACCACAAATATTTACAAACAGTTAATTACTCCCTCCGATCCAAAATATAAGTCGTTTGACTTTTCAACACGTATTTTAAGAAGCTAAAAACTATATAAAATATCAACTTTTTTTTAATTATTTTTTTACAACTTAATATTTGTTGGTAATAAGTATTAAATTGTAAAAAAATAATAATAAAAAAGTTAATATATCATATAGTTTTTAGCTTCTTAAAATACGTGTTAAAAAGTCAAACGACTTATATTTTGGATCGGAGGTAGTATATCCAAACCAAACACTCCCTCCAATCTATAATAAACAGTCTTTAATTATTTGACAGGTTTTTTAAAAAGATAAAAATTATATAAATTATTAATTTTTTAATTATCTTTTTATACAATTCCATACTGTATTTATTGATAATAAATATATGAAAATTGTATTAAAAATTAATTAAAAAATTAATAGTTTATAGCTTTTATATAACATGTCTTATAGTAATTTGAATTACACATTAATTAGCAAATTGGAGTCTTTTATGTGATAATGTGAATATATATACCTTTTGGAGGAACTCGTAGATATGATGTGTGCTAAGTGTAGTGTTACTGTAATACCCCTCGGAGGTTGTAGAATATGAATAACCACTTCCAACTGGAGAATCCAAAAATATAATACTAGCCACCTGTATAATTTTTTTATATATACATAATACATTATTCATTAAATGAATTGAATTAATTAATCTAGAGTTGATTAATTAATAATTAATGCATCTAACCTTAGTCCAAGAGTAAGGATTTAGTACAAAAGTTGGAATGTACTCTTCATACCAATTTGTGTAGTTGAAAGCCAGTGGCCCTGCAAATTAATTAATTTGAACCTGAATTAATTTAATTCACTTCTAATTTCAAATAATCCAACCTTAAACTTAACCCCCAAAATTACCCAACTCCTAAATACATGTTTAACTATAATAAACAATATAAACCAAATGATTCTTCATATATATTACTCCATATGTACCAATTTCAAAGATCAAGCCAGACAACGCAGAGCAAGCAGGACCACCGGTGAGCCAGAGGAGCAAAGGGTCGGTTCGAGGGTCCCTTTCGGATTCAATGAAGTAGTAGAAGCTTTGGACCTCTTCCATATCTCCGACCCCAACATATCCAGTCTCCAGCTTAAAAGGAAGCTTTCCTCCTGGATAGCCCGTCAGTGTATCTATCATCCACTCGGAGGCTGAGGCGACGTTGTCGAGAAAGAACCCGAGCAACACAACTGAGGTGGCAATGGCTATCACCACTGCATTTTTTACTCGTTGGATATTTTTTGCCATTTTTTTTTAAAGATGAGCTTCAATGAGATTGGAGCAAGTATAAAAATATGTGGATATTTGACATGCCCCTTATTATCTCTCTTTTATATATTTATAAAAAGAAATTGACACGTGAGATCCACCTACTTGCAAACTTACGGTCATATATTCTCTCTTTTATACTCCCTCCGTCCAAAAATACATTGCCTTTTAGCATTTTGTACAAGTTTTAATAAAACATTTTACTTTTAAAAAAACATCATCATTGCACTAACTTTTTCATAAATTTTATTATTTTTTAACACCCACTACACATTTTAACCAATCAAATTATTTTAAAAAGTCAACGACACACAAACCAATACAAATCATTACAACTTTTTACCTAGAAAACCTAAAAGACCATCTATTATTGGACAAAAATTTACATCTAAAAGTCCATATATTATTGGACGGATATATTGGTGTGGTCGATCACAGTGGAGATTGAGAATGTTTTTTGCTTTGATCCAACAAATATTCAACTAACTTCAAGAAGATATGTAATTGTTGAGAAAACTAAGGGCCCATTTGGTATTGGTCATCTTTCATGGTGTAGGAGCTCTCTGAACTCCCGGCTTCATATGACCGCTTAATCCTTATGGTACTCTCTAACTCATACACTTTTGACTACTGATGGGGCTTTAATTATTTCTTTCCATATGGAACCCAGCTCCCGGTGGGGCTAAGACAAGCTGGAGGGAGGTCATATGTGCGGGTTTATATATGGGAGACTCGAATAACATATAAATCCAACAGGGTTCCATCTAAAAAACAATTGGCAATGAGATGAGTAGTTCACTAACCTTATATGTTGTTCAAGCAATCTCAATATTACCGATGTGTGACAATCACATTCCAACAGATATCAGTTGCACCTCCAACTCTGACACCATGCCTCGTTTGAAGGTCACGTACTGGTATTATAAAACTTGCTATTTGAATGTACATGTAGATATGAGATTTTGTTTTCCAACTCACCATTTTAACTGTCTTAGCAGGCTATGGTTTCTGGGGCTATTGGGGGATTTTTGGATGTGGTAACTTCAACACCCAAGCACTGCTAGATGACAATCTTCTTGGTTAGTATCACCTTTTCTTGAATTTACTGGTTCTTAATCTTTTCACATTTTTATTTGCTAATATATATAAAAGTACAGAATTTTTTATGCGTTGCAGGACAGTTATTAAGAATTGGCTGGAAAATGGTGATGCTTGGTGATGAAACATGGATAAAGTTGTTTCCACAATCTTTCTTGAGGCAAGATGGTGTTAGTAGCTTTTTTGTAAGTCTCCTGTATTCTTTTCATTGGCTTAGTTTAGAAGAGGGTTAGTCATTCACTAATTTTGAGAGAGTTGTAGTGTTGTCACCTGATCAAGGCAGATGGCACAAAAATTGATAAGCAAAATTTCTAACACACGTCAAGGATACTATACAGGTAGATTACAATGTTTCTCGGCATTTGCCAAAAGAACTTAACAAGAATGATTGGTGTCTTTTGGTGAGTACATCTAATCTCATAATATTATGGTATAATTTGTGATATTTCATAATGGTTTATATTTTTTTTTTTTAGTTTTCATGTAAGTCTTGATATATTTCCTGAATCCTTTTACAGTTGGTTACTTCTGCAGTGATTCTATTTCTTTCACATTTTCCAAATCACATGTGCATCAGAACTATGTTATTGTCATGTCTGAATTATGCAAAGAGATGGAATCTGATAGTGTTAGACAATAATTCATATTTCAGATATGTGTTTAGGGCTAAATAGTACGTGGAACGTTCCGGAAGAATGTGGAATGTAGCAGAAGTCCCCGGAACATGGTGGAATATTCTAGAAGCACATGGAAGAGTGTGGAAGACTCCGGAAGTGTTTGGAACCTTATGGAAGATTCCGGAACCGTGAAGAGTCGAGGTGTGCCTAGACTTGTGTAGAGTTCTCCAAAAGCTTGGAGAACCTTAGGAAATACATGGTAGAAAAGTCTAGAAATAAAGAGGATCAATCAGGGTCTAAAATAATCTAGGAGAATTATGAGGTCTAGTGAGCCAAGTGTTAATAATTCTATTAATTTTCATAAAGCTAACTCTTAAAGGGTTTTTTCACCTAAAAATTATATTAGACTATTAGTGTTAATAATTCTATTAATTCTAGTAGTTTTCGGTTTTTATAAATGGACTTCTTTTTATAAATATAAGTATAATAATTCTATTAAATTTCATAATTATGGTTATGAATAATTCTTTTGATAAATATAAGTATAATAATTCTATTTTTTGCGGAAAGAATTATTTATATCCAAATCAATAATTTTGTAGTTGTTATTTTATTTGTATCTATGTTATTATATTTTGATAGAATTAATTATTTATATCTAGATTTGTTACAAACTAATAATAATAATAATGGAAAAAAACTAATGGGCCAAAAGCTAAAAATGAAATGGGCATTGAAAATGATATGGGCCAATGATATAGTCAAACCACAAATAAGCTCATTTGCAACTTATTAGTTAAAATAAGGTTAAAACCTAAATGTACAATTAATTTGATTTAATTATAGCACCGATCAATTGGTTTAAATGTTTAAAAAAGGACGATGTTTCCGAATATCGAATTTCCAAATATGACTTTTTTGAAAATCGGTCGACAACCGATGAGTCAATAACAATGAGTGTATTCAACCGAGTGAAAATTACATATTCAAGTATTCAACCGAGTCAAAATCATTTATTTTAAGTAAATTACATATTTAAGTATTCAACCGAATCAAAATCATTTATTTTAAGTAAATTACATATTTAAGTATTCAACCGAGTCAAAATCAACCTAATTATCCAAACGGGTCGAATATGATTCAACCGAAAACTCAAACCAACTATACCGCTATACCCACTTTGATTCGAAACTCAAATGAGATTATGAGACCGACCCGCCTCTTGACTCGAAACCCGAACGAGATCGACCCGCTTTGACCCGAACCCGAATGGGCATGACCCGACTTTACCCGAAAACCGACCAATCTAAAATTCATTATGATCGAACCCGACCTGAACCCGACTCGACCAATACCCGACCATAAATTTTACCCGAATTGACGCGACCCGAGTAAGCCTGACCCGAACCCGACCCGAACGACCGACTTGCCAGCTCTACACGGTACGTAGTTACTTGAAATCAAAGATGAATCCAATTGATTTCCACATTACACGCTTTGCAAATTCAACGGGCTATATACACCGCAAATCCACACGTCCTTAAGGACGTGCAAGTGGGGTGAGAGCCACCCGAGCCCGGACGTGCATGCACGTTTTTATTTTTTTTTTAAAACGTGCTTGCACGTCCTTAAGGATGTGCAATAGTGCACACTGTTGCTATTCCAAGGGTGATGAAGGTTGGAATTTCCAATGTTTTTAGCTAAAGCCCTTGGAAATTCCAACGTTTATTCCACCGTTGCTAAAATCGTCATTGGAAATCTTTCCGAGGGTTTTTAACGTGGCAATCTCCAATGATTTGAAGTGTTGGAAAGAACCAACCGTTGGAAATTCTAAAAATCGATCTTTTACCGTCAACCTCTTCATATTCAAAGAACCTAATATTCATTTCATATTATGTAAGTATAAATAATATCATATCCGTATACTTATTTTTACATTATATTCATATTCAAAGAACCTAATATTCATATATTCATTTAAAAATAACATGATATTTAGATATGACATCATATTCATTCATTTCACCACTTCACTTTATTTTTCATTTCATTTGAACCTTACCCTATATATATACACCTATAACCTATTAGATGCTTAATAAAAATAATTAATTAGAATATGTACATGTTCTACCACAATCAAAACAAACTCAGAATTTTTTTCACCTACAACTTCCGGAACTAATTAATTGTTTGTTTTTAATGTATATTTAACACTTCTCACCGTTGGATAGATTTCTAACACTTGGAAATCCTTGGAAATGTTCATTAAAATCCTTGGAAATAGATTTCCAACACTTCTCACCGTTGGATAGATTTCCAACACTTCTCACCGTTGGAAAATATTCCAACATATATATTGCACGTCCTTAAGGACGTGCATGCACGTTGTTAAGGACGTGCAAAGGGTCTGCTAGTGGACGTGCACCGTCCCAGACTTGCACGTCCTTAAGAACGTGCATGCAGGTCCTTAAGGACGTGCAAATCCCTAATCCGGATTTGCGGTGTATATAGTGACACCCCTTTTCAATTCACCCAAATTCCACAGTAAGTAGTTATATATGCATGTAACGATTATTTAAATTTGATTAATTTTGAAGGCAATTGATTCTACCATACTAGAAGTAGAAGCTCAACCACGAAGACGTTTGGAATTTGAGGATGATAAGAAGCATATTGATTCATGTGTAGATAATGAACGTGAAAAGGTCATCCATGGCAAGATCTCTACAAAAATGATACCAATAGTACGTTGGCATGGAGATTGAAACCGGAGATGTTGCTTATGAATTTTACAATGCTTATGCAAAGGAAATTTGGCTACTCCGTTCGAGAAAGCAAGTCACATGGACTAAAGGAGAGAGTGGTAGATAGGAAATTTGTGTGTTCATGTGAAGGTAAAACGGAATCAGATAGGCGAGATGATGTCTACAAATCTCATCGACCAGAGACAAGATTCGAATACTTGACTATGATGAAAATTTGTCGTCGTCGTATACTAAAGTACATTGTTGTGAATTTTATTCCTGGGCATAATCACACCTTGGATAATCCAAGTAAGGCTCATTAATTTAGATTGCACTGAATGACGATGCCCCCTTTTTTAAAAAAGGAAATAAAACAATAAAAGAAAGGATAATATCAAACCGCAGAGGAGCCTGTTTGTACGACGGGTCCGTGAATGGCCTCGGCAAAGAAAAGTAAGAAGAGGTGTCTTACATGCCCTGCTCCACGTGTCATTCTTAGATTGACACGTGGCCGTTTTCCCACGACATATGGCAAGAAAGGTCAATCAGACGTGTCCAGAAAAGGCTTAACCCACCAAATTATAAAGGCTAGCAATCTTCCTAATCAAAGGACTTTTTGACAAATCAAGAGAAAAAACCTAAGATTAAGGGAGAAGATGCTGATTGAAGGAGTATCAAAGGCTCATTTCATCGTAACTCGTACCATAAGTTGGATATTAGTAAATTCCTTAGTAATCCGTTAATTCAGGGCCACATGTATAAATCTCCTACCAAAACCGCCGCACGATACTTCTCCACGACGATGAATCTTACTTCTTTGAAAAGCCTCAATGGAGCAGAAAACTAGGAAGAGGATTAGACTTTCGCTTATGATTAATAGTAGTCCCCGCGACACTGGAAGGAATACATACCCCCTCATTCGCGTACGGGGTATCCCAGGTAAGACCGTTAGCTAGTAACAGTCACCGCGACCCAGGTAGAGATGTCCCCACAGCCGCATGTGGGGGTGTTGTGAGCCTAATTTGTCATGTTTTATATCTACTGATATATCGATTTCTACATGCATTGCATGCATTTGGGATAAAATAATACAGAATCTGTGTAAGTTATGTTTATTTGCAATATATGGAGGTCTACACAAGTTTTTGTTATATTTGGCAGAAATCGGACGCACTTTAGAGCTTAAAGGAAACTCATGGAGAGGCTAAGAATGGTGCAGCTGGAGAAAAGGCCATTTTTCACCATTCTTCATTCTGAATCAAGCTTTGATGTCTTCATGAGAGTTGTAGCCCTCGGAAAGAGATTTCCAACGCATGGTCATATGCGTCAATCCGACGAACGAAGACTCAGGAAAGTGCGTTTTAAGAACAGAGCAGAAAGCTGAGAAATCTTTACTCGAGATCGAGTACACTCTACTCGAGATCGAGGAGAGCCTGGTCGAGGAAGAGCTGATCGAGAAGACGAAGACGAGGACATGACGGGTTACACTCCGCTCGAGATCGAGTAGACCTACTCGAGATCGAGGAGCCCGGAAGCCGTGTCCGAGCATGTCGAGCAGAATCACCCGAGAAGACCTAGTCGACAAGGCCAGTCTAGTCGAGATCGACAAGGGGTACTCGAGATCAACTAGACCCGTGAGCCGTGTCCGAGCCACATCGAGCACCAGTTAGCCGAGACGCCGAGCCAAGCCAATCGACCAACTTTCCTACTCGAGATCGACAAGACCCTTGTCGAGATCGACGACGCTTCTAGAATCCGCGTTACTCGGTTTGGCAAATCCTACTCGGTGTGGGATTACTTGGGTCCGAAGATTGCCGATTCTATCCAAAATCATCAAGACACATCATGGAAGAGAAGATCTATCCATTAAAGACATTTAGATATATTTAGATTTAATTTCCTTGTTGCTTTTATTTATCCTTAAGCATTTTAGATATAATTTTAGATATAGATAGAGATTTCTATCCTTGATTAGCAAGGAATAGAAGGATATAAATAAAGCCCATGGGGCTGATTTTAGATCATTCAATTTCAGTCAGAGACAAGTAGTTCCACAGAGAAGTTTTAGGAGTTCTAAAGTTTTTAGGGTTTTGGCATTCAGCGAAAGTTGATTGCCGGGATTGTAAAAGCTTTGAATATAGTTTAATGCAAGTTTCTTTTTATACATCAATGTCTGCGATTGCGATGAGGCGTGAGTAGTCCACCCACTTCTGGGGCTGGGGTGAGCCCGACGGTGGCCATGTAAGGTGATGCGGTGAAGGTCAGATCTTTTTATGCAATTCGTCTTCTATCCCTATGAGCATGATTCTTTTGCGAGAGTTGAAGGTGATCCTTGTTTGTGTTATTGAAGCGAAAGTGATCTTAATACAACTTGGGTTAATTATGTGAAAAGGGTTAGTAACAATTAGGGTTTATGCGAAAGCCTCTATATGCCTATTTGTTAGTAACGAAAGTTATTTTGATGGAAAGCATGATCTTTTATGCCTTTATGTGTTACTTTGCATGGTTATCGTTGTGGTGTTGATACCCTGGCTTTGGAAGTCTTTCATATATTGATTTATTTCTGTCGAAAATCTGAATTCTGTGTTCGAATCTGCGAGTTTACAGTTTCTGAGTTTTAGTCGAGATAGAGTAGGGTCTTGTCGATCTCGAGTAGGCATGTTGTCGAGATCGAGTTGGTTTTGGTCTATATCGAGTTGAGTTTGAGTTTCTGTTTTCGATTTCAAAGTTTCTGTCTTTGCTATTTCTAGTCGATCTCGAGTAGGCTTTTGTCGAGATCGAGTGCCTCTGTCTTTGCTTTGTTCTTTACTTTCTTTTGCTATTTTCTGTCTTTGCTTTATTTTCTGCTTTGCTTTGTCTTTTCTGCTTTTATTTCTGTCTTTCTGTTTCTGTCTTTTCTGTTGCTTTTGTGAGATATGTTGCTACCTGAGAACTGCTGACGTGCTTCCTCGTGGATTCGATCCTGACAACCTTCTACTACAACGGGAGGAAGTCTTGTATTTATTTGCTGAGACAGGGAAGTCAGTCTGATCTTTATTTTATATTTATTTCATACTTGACCATCCTCCTGCAACAACATGGGGCGTCCCAGGTAACACTGCTGATTAACCAAATAAGTGCACCTGGCTAGTCCACCCTTCATGGACGACGTGGCAGGGGCTTTTTAGTTTCCGGTTTCATCACTGAAAGGTGTCAGTGTCGCAATCAAGCAACAGACATGGATATGGCTGATATGTGAGATATTGCCGCCAAAAATATTTTTGAGCTCATGGCAAAGCAAGTGGTAGGTCGTGATAGTCTTGGATTTGTTAGTGTGGATTATGACAATTACTTACAAAGTAAGCGCATTGTAAAAATCGGGCCAGGTGAGACAATTAATGTTTTAGGGTACGTACTTGCGATCCATGCAAATATAGAAGACCCTAACTTCTTTCATACTATTCAAGTGGATGAAGATGATTTGATCACAAATATATTTTGGACAGATGCAAAAATGGTCTCAGGTAGACCTGTCAAACGGGTCATTCGGGTCGGGTCACTTCGGGTTTCGGGTAAAACGGGTTTCGGGTTTTTCGGGTTGACTCGAACTCGGGTTTCGGGTCGGGTTCGGGTCGATTTCGGGTTTGTCAATTTTTTCTTTTTTAAATTAAAAAAATCATTATTTGATAATTTTGTGATAAATTTTAATTATATATAAAAAAATTTAATTATATATAATTATAAATCAACCGGGTCAATCGGGTAAATCGGGTCAAAATTACCGGGTCAATCGGGTCACCGGGTCGAAACCCAGATTACCCGGAAAATTTTGGGTTTTTCGGGTTCGGGTCAAAAAAAAATTTCGGGTCAAAATTTTCTGGTTCGGGTCGGAAATTTTTCGGGTCGGCCGGGTCGGGTCACCGGGTCGGGTTGTATTTTGACAGGTCTAGTCTCAGGCTATGGTGATTTTGGTGATGTATGTTTTGATACTACACATCGCAAATATAAGGATGGCAACCAATTTCCTTATTCGTTGCATTGTTATATGATGAGACATCAGATTCTTTGTGTTGCATTATTTGTTATATGATGAGAATCATCATAGAAACACCATTATTTTTTGTGTTGCATTGTTATATGATGAGACATCAGATTCTTTTATATGGTTAATTATTTGACACATTTGTGAAGGCTATGGGTGGAAAATTACCAAAGACGATAATCACCGATCAAGACGTTGCAAATGTCCAAAGCACTTAAAGAACAATGGCCAGAGACTAAGCATCGGTCGTGTATATGGCGCATTTTTCAAAACACAACCATTCGTTTGAGTAGTCTATATGAGAGTTGTGTCTATGATCATGATTATGAGGAATATTTTTTTAAGTTGTGCGATGACATGTTGCAAAAGTATCACTTACAAGACAATGATTGGCTACAGAGGATGTTCAAAATCAAAGAAAAATAGGCATTAGTTTACGAGCGGGATATTTTTTGTGCAAAGATGATTACTACACATCGAAGTGAGAGCATGAATAAGATCATCAAGCACTGTGTAAGTTTTAAACATGATTTGCCTAGGTTTTTTCAACACTTTCAGCGGTTACTAGATGATCGTCGATATAATTAGATGATAGCAGATTTTAAAGCCAGTCGGAGTAAAATGGTATTGTCTATTACTTGTGAACTTTTGAAGCATACTATAAGCGTGTATACACCATATATGTGTTTAAATTATTTCAAGCTGAATTGTTTAAGGTTTTTGACTGTGTGGTTGAAAAGCCTAAAAAATATGCTAAATAAATATAAAATTATATATATAAATAAATTATTTGAAATTTTATATAATTTTATTTCTCTTAAAAAATATGCTAAAATACAAAGTGGTATGTTTTTATTAAAAAAGAACGATTGTTTGACGATATTATATTTTAAACCCTAATAATAAGATAACTTTTTAAAAAATTATATTTATTTTTATAAATGATAATTTATATTAAATTTACTTTTTAAAAATTGTGAAAAAATAAAAAAGAATAAAATTTAAAAGAATTTTCACTTAAAATCTACGTATATGTTAGCTTGAATTTTTTAATTTTAATTATTTTCTAAAATTTATTTCTTTAGATTTTTTCATAATTTTTTATATAAAAAAGATATTTAGATTCAATTTAATAGAAATAATATATATAATACATGGTAGATTAAATAATGTAAGTTTAAGCATATTGGTTTCAAAATAATTTAAAAATATATTTATTTCATAGATGGTATTTTAAATATTTTTTTCTGAAAATTCACAGAGAATAAAATTTTAAAATAATTTTGAATTAAAAGCTAGGGTTGATGTTAACTTGAATCTTTTAATTTTAATTATTTATAACATTTATTTCTTTATGATTTTTGTATCATTTTTATATAAAAAATATATTCAGATTCAAGCTGTATAAATAATTAAAAGCTAGGGTAGATTAAAGAATGCACGTTCAACAAATCATATGTACATTTCATTGGTACTACTATTACAAAATAAAACCGTATTGTATTATATATGAACAAAAAATTTAAACTTTATCAAATCTTATCAAATTAGTCATGGTTACTTTGAATATTATTTTAATCTATGTAAAAAATCAACTATAAGTGAGAACCGTACATTATCAAATCGTACGACTGTCACTTTAGAGCGGTGTTCTTCTCCTTTGTCGACGCGCGAGAGGTCGTGGACGTGATCGAAACTTGAAGGCTCGTCGGTAGAGTCCAAATCTGAGGTTTCCACTTAGTTCCCCAGGGATTCCCCGCGTTACCTCTACCATCCGACAGACGAGTTGTCGCACTTGCTTCGGTTTTTCTTGGATAGTACTAGCCTGTGTATGTAACTGCACCCTTGTAATTTGGTTTATCTGGTTTTGGTGTTTGTTCATCATCTTACTTGTATTGACGGCTTGTCCGTCGCCGATTTATTCGGCCTCTCGATCCATCGGGTCTGTCCGGTGCATCGAATTTTTACCTAATAAAAAAAAAAAAAAAAATTAGGAGTATATATGAGCAAAAAAAATTAAACTTATCAAATCTTATCAAATTATTCATTGTTTTTTAAAGCCTTATTTTGTAATGAATTAATTAGAAAAAAAAATTAAAGATGGAAAAATATAAGTTTTTTTACTTAACTATATTGACTTATTAAGAAAAATTTTGCAAAATAGACACTTTTTTGGACGAATTTGCAAAATGGTCACGTTGTTGGACAATTTAGCAAAATGCCCACTATATATACTAATTCTCAATTTTATTTTATTTTTTTCTAATCGTTGCCCCCAATCCCGTCTCTTCAATCTCTCTCCGCTCCCCATTGAAGGCGATGGAGCTCTCGATCCGGCGCCAGAGCCGCTGTCTAGTGGCGAGCGAGCGGCGGAGGCCGGAGCGAGCACCGGATGTAGCCGTCCGAGATCTGGAGCGAGAGGCCGGATCTGGTTGAGCGACCGCCGGAGCGAGGTCGAGCGAGCGCCGAGATCTTGATCGGGTTGTTGGTGGCTATGGCTTTGTGTTGTACTGTCTACTTTCGACTGTGGATCATTGACTACAAGATCTCCTCCGAGGATGCTGATCTTATCAGGTCCTTCTCTTTCTCTCTCTCACTATTTGTAAAAGTTTGGAAATTTTTGCCATTTTGAATTGGAAATTTACGAGTGGTTATTAGATTGATAAGATGAGGAATTAGGGTAGGGTTCTAAATCTGCCTCGAAAATGGTGGATTTAGATTTTGTGTACATGTTTGGCTAATTGTTGAAGATTGCCACGACAGTTGAATGGGAGAGGCGAGATTGTGTTTGAATTACTGTCCAATTTGAAGCAAATGTGATTTTCATTTGCTCGATTGTTTGCGTAGATTCAGATTTTGGGGGTCTAATCATTGGTGATACTTGCAATTTCGGATCATGTGCGTAACTGAGCTGGAAATTAGGGTTTAAACTCCTTGGATTACATTAGCTGTGATACAATTAATGTAACTGAGCTACAATTTGAACTTTTTCCCCTAATTTTGAAGATTTGTGCTTTAGAATGATGTTTAAATTTTGAAGATTTTGAAGGTAGTTGGTGATTATCATCTTCTTAATTCACCGTTGTTTCTATGGATTTTGAATGTGCCTATAGGAGACAGTTTGACATTGCACATAAAGTAGTTGTGGATGAATCTGCTGAATGGAGATTCAGATTCGACAAAGAAAATGAGACAGCTGATAAATGCACTAGCGAGCTTGATAAGGTATTCTCTTTTATTCATGACTATCATGTCAGGCTTGTGCTTGTGATGACTGATGAGAGGACTTCGTCTTTAAAGTGTTACTACATCATGTCAGGCTTGTGCTTGTGATGACTGATGAGAGGACTTCGTCTTGGGTGAATTACTAGCAAGGGATGTACTCACTTGTACGTAGTAGCTAACAACACCTTGTTTTCATGGCTATTCATCTATGGGACTATGTTTATGAACCTTTATTCACATATCAAGGGGTCCGTTGAGAAGAAATCAGAAAATTTGGATGCAGACAAGAGGCTGGAATTGCTACAGAAGGTAATCTGATAATATGAAAACTTTCCATTCAGTGAGCAACTCTAGACTGAGTTGTGCAACTCTAAGACAGAATTGTGCAACTCTAAGACTGAGTTTTGAGTTCCTAGTAACTTTTCTTTCCAAGCATATTGCTCTACAGAACTCTGATGTATTGTGTGAGATAACTAAAATATGGTGGAAAATTCCTAGCAGAAGGAGTACCCATCTTCTCTTTTTGCTGTTTTGAGTTCTTCCAAGTATTATTTATCATAGACCACTTCCTGCATCCTGTTCTATAATGTTGGATTTATTTATCAATGCCTAGTTTCCTTTAGTGCATCAAGTGTTTACTAGTTAGGCATCTGAAAAATGATATGCTTACCTTGTCTTTTATGTTGTCATCTATTTCATATGCATTTTGTTTCATCTCCAATTTCTGTCAACATCTTAGCATTTTCCAGCATTTCATGGTTGGCATCTTTATACTTGTCAGAATTGAATGATTAGAATTGATAGATCATACCATAAATGGAGAGATGTTATCATTCTGAAGTGATAATGTGTGGAGGACATATTGGTTTGGTGTTTTTTCTGCAGTTTCAGGTGTTTGGTTTCCCGCCCCATACGTCTTATTTCATGAAAAAAGGCTAGAACTTCTTGGCATAGACTTGTTGGAATATCTATCAACTCTGTATGGCTAGTAAACTAGTGCAATGTGCATTTACAGTCAACCATCCCTTCTACTGCAGGTTATAGAGTTAAATGGCTGGTAGAAATCACTCCACATTACTATCAGTTGAAAGGCATTGAAGATGATATGTTCTTCTTTGTCCTTGATGAATGTGTCGCTAACGAAATAAATTCACATTTATATTGCTAGTAAATTTGATCAGAATAAGCATTTCAGCTTGTTTCCATGTTTGTTTAGGTTTTGATGTCTGTCATGGTTTGATTTTGGGGCTGTCAGCATTCATGGTAATCTCTCCAATTTCCAATTCGTCTGATTGTACATTATCCCTTTTTCATTGGTTTCTTCAAATCTGTTGTCTTTATTATGTTTAGCTTCTTCTTGGAGTTGATTGTTGTGCAACTATTAGAGAGAGTTGTGCAACCTCTAAGAGAGAGTTGTGCAACCAGGTACCACTTTGAAATGAAAGATCATATTTGCCAGTGTCGTTTCTAGGTGGGTCAAAAGGAAGAGTATAACAAAAACGTTGCAGACGGCTTATTTTTCAAACATGCTGCGCACAGGTTAGGATATGAAGATTTTATTAACCTCAACACATTTGAATCATATAGCAGACTAGAAGTTCTTTTCCTCTCCGATCTTGACCTCAATATCCGTCAAATTCAGGGATAAAGTTATTGTTCGTGACTTTCACTGGAACACCTTTGATCCTTGGACAGTTGCTAGCGTTTCTAATGATCTCTTTATTGATGGAGGTGGAACTCTTCAGGTATCAAACTTGCCATATTTTGCTCTACATTTATCTTTCTTTTTTTGTGTTTATTATTCTATAATGTTGCTCTACATTATTGTATATACTTTGCTAACATCCACACCATGTCACCGTTCAATCAACTCGAAAAATAAAGAATAAATTAGGATCCACAAAGCTAGATTTGAGTGAAGCTAATGTAAATATTTATGCAGGAGAGTGATTCTAGATGCCTTTTCAATCCTTTTCCTCCATTTCGTTTGTCAAAAACTAATGTATATGCATCTGTATCTTCCCATTTGTCTCAGCTTTTATCTTGTCTTCGACATGCTCGTGAATAAAGATGAGTACTTCTAAGATCACTTCACATTTTGACCCAAGATTAATGCTCTCTTTTTTTCTCTTTAATATTTTGCTATTTCATCCTGATCATCCATGGCAGCTCTGGAGGATAACCAACTTGTTGTACAAGCCGCAAGACGAGGTGTTGGCAGATCTTCGAAAGTTCAAGTCTCATGTTGAAGCATGTAAACCAGGATCACATGACACTCAACAGTAGCCGAGTCTCTTAGGCGGTGTTAGTAATCTTTTCACACTAACAATGAGGGCTTCTTGCAAGATTTTTTAGCATATGTGATTACAACCTCTATCTGTTTGGTTTGTATCCAAGCAGAAGGCCATTTGCTCTAGTCGTATATGCAAGATGTTTTCAGGTCGTATATGCAGCTAAGATGGCATGAATTCGTGAGTTTACTTTGGATGGTTTGCACACAACAATAAACTTTAGGTGTTTTAAAGATAGACAGCTCAAATGGTGTTTTAATGAATCAGACAATATTTTGGCAACCATTTCAGGAAGAAGTCTGCCAGATACAAAGTTCAAAATAAATTAATAAAAATGTGCAGACCAAAATCCACCATGGGAAATTGTTCATTGTTCATTGAGCAGGTGATACACAGATTTGTATCGAAGCATATAATGGAGTATCAAAAGTAATGAGAGACTAAAAACTCTTAAAAAGGAAAACCCATTTCTATAAGTACAAAAGCTGAACCTAGCCCATAACACAAAGTAATAACAAGAACCACATCTGATTTTGGAAGAGGCCGCATTGATAGAAGCTAAAGATTGAAATCAACTACTTGAAAAACCAAGATAGTAAATAGATCAAAAGATTGAAATTTTGCTCAACATCATCTTATTTTTGCTCAACTATAGGTTATTTTTGCACAACAATCGAGATTTGTGAATTTGTTCTCAACATGATCTTATTTTCTCTCAATATAATTTCATACTTTCTCAATAAATTATTGCACAACATGCTCTTATTTTTGCTCATCAATACTTTATTTTTGCACAACATTTGAGACTTGTGAAATTGTGTCTCAACATGATCTTACTTTTCGTAAATATAATTTTTTAATTTTTTAATAGATTATTGCACAACATGGTCTTATTCTTGCTCATCAATAGACAATAATTGCACAACATGGGAGATTGGTGAAATTTTGTTCAACATCATCTTATTTTTGCTCAACTATAGGTTATTTTTGCACAACAATCGAAACTTGTGAATTTGTTTTCAACATGATCTTATTTTCTCTCAATATAATTTCATACTTTCTCAATAAATTATTGCACAACATGATCTTATTTTTGCTCATCAATACTTTATTTTTGTACAACTAGTGGTGAAAATTAGTGCTGACACTGATATTAGTTACAATTAGTGCTGACACTGATATTAGTTACAATCAGGGTTGACACTGATATTAGTTACAATTAGTGCTGACACTGATATTAGTTACAATCGAGTCATCTTCCTAAGTAATAAATTTGTAGTTCGGTATATATTTTTTTCGTGTCAGCACTTTTTTTTCTTCATGTCAGCATATTTTTTAGAGTTTCACAACCGTATTTTAGAGTTGCACAACTTTAGTTACAATTAGTGGTGAAAATTTGCACGACTCTGGTGTAAGAGTTGCACGACTGTGTTTTAAGAGTTGCACGACTGTGTTTTAAGAGTTGCATGACTGTGTTTTAAGAGTTGCACGAATCTGTTGTAAGAGTTGCACGACTCTGTTGTAAGAGTTGCACGATGTCAACAAATATAAATTTCACAAAAAAACGATGCCAGCACTAAAAAATTGCACTAATATATCTTTGTGTTTCAATTCAAGTGGCTCAGTGCTTCAACCAAAGTTTACACAACCAACAACACGATAGCCTATACGGGATTTGAACCCATATCTTTGTGTTTGTACACAACGCTCTACCGATTTGAGCTAATAGGCTTCCCAAAATAATAAAACAAGATGACAACTTGATTGAAGTCCAAGGCATCCAGTAGGTCATTCAGCTTACAATTCTTCTATGACTCCGTTAGTTTGATATAGTTCTGCCAAAAAATTAGATTGTTGTAATTTCAAGATAAACTGATTACATTACATATTGTCACTAAGTTTACGGAACATCTTAAAGGGATACATTTATGAGAAAGACATGAAGATGTAAGATCAACATGGAAAGAAATAATTACATCAAGCTACTCAAAACACTGAAATCATAGTTGTCTTGGACATACATCAATAAATTCCTCCAAAATTTTACAGTTCAACTCATCGACAGCAAATTCTGGAGCCAGGAGAGGATTTGCCAGAGCACCTGAAAAGCCAGCTGAATGAATAGCCTCCAAAAGCAAGGCTTGCGGATTGTTAGAAACCTCACTTATCTCGGATTTCAACTTCAGAAGCTGCACAAAATCAGCATCGTTTTAATGGACAACTTCCAAATCAAGGGAGTGACATGGACCATGGTGCAGCAAAAGAAACATACCGATTCATTAACCTCCCATTCCAAGAATGCAGGATTCCTAACACTGTCAACAAGAATCTCTGCCATTTCTGGAACATAAGTCTTAAGGGCATCAAAAGTATAACACGTCTGCTCCCTAGAAGCTTAAGCTGTAACATTACCCCCAATCGCCTCTATTTCCCGCACAATACGCAGATGGCTCCGGTTTGTTGTGCTCTTGAAAGCCATCCGCTCCAGCAAGTGTGTCGCACCAAAGGAGAAAGGTTTCTCATAAATGGAGCCACGGTCAACATATAACCCAATTGAAGCTGCAGGGTTCTGCACCAGTATAAAAACAACAGCAGTTATATGACTTATAATGGAACTCACATGCTCTAGAAATTTAAAGAGATTATTCAAAACTATGGAAGCATCGACATACTGGTGATGTCTCGGAGGCTATTTTGACACCATTAGGAAGTGTTGTTATCTTGGTTTTAGCCGGCTCAATCAAGTCTGGAAGAAGGGGAGACACTGAAAATCCTTCAAGTGGGAAATTCAACGAAGGAAGAGAGCTAGATGATTCCCCGGTTAGCCAACTAAATAATCCAGGTGAGGGGGTGTTGTAGAAGATACAACACTTGTAGCAAACCTTGCTAGACATTTTCCACCTGGACAACCCTGCAAGATAAGCGAAACTAGGAATATGACCAAGATGCAAAATCCAGGACTGGCATGGCCACCTTTTCAAAGTTACTACAACACTGAAACTTGAAGTTATTAAGAACAACGGGCATTGCTTTTTAATCAAGATGGGAAAGCCTAGTGACATTTTTTACCGCAGATTTTGACAATAGATTGTTTCTTCTTTTCATGGGTTATTATTTCATAAAAGGAGTGAAAGTATGTTTAATGTTTGTAAGGTATAATACGATAATATCATTCAACTATATATATTCAAAGCAATGAATTCCCTCTTGCCAAAACCACACTAAGTTCCAATATTTTACAAAGCCATTGGAGGAGTTCCATTTTTTTTTATAACCTATCAAACATAATAACAAGGAGAATGTAAACAAATCACATGGCAAAAGTGGATTTTGAGTACACTAACTCAATCAAAGTGATCTTCTGGATGCAGATAACTCCAGTTCATTTTTTAACCACAAAAAGAATAAATTCATGAACAACAGAACAACAACTGGCAAAAAAAATTGCATTTTATTGACCGAACACACTTAAAATAGCCAAAGATCACATTACCTATCAAAGAAACATACCATTCATTATTTATTAGGATTCAATTTGCACTAACAAAGGCGAAATAGGTAAGGAAAGCTCGAAACCTTTCGCTCCTAACAACAACAACAACAATAAAAAAAAATCCTCAAACTCTTCAATAAACCCCAACGAATACAACCATCCACATTGATCGAATCAACAAGCTTAGGCTACAAGCTTAAACTCTTATTATTTTCATCGTATTCAGGATTAAAAAAGAAAGGTTTATCACATAGATAACGAATGCATTCCTCAATAATCAGATCAATGAGAACATATTCAGCAGATTAACAAAATTTGCACAATAATTAGGTCGTTTTTAAGCTCAATGGAGGCAACGCCATTAATACAAAATTGAAGAAGACGAACCTTGAGAGTTCTAAGACGGGAACCTGCGAGCTTGTACATGAGGGAAGCAATCTAAAGCCAGGAGGGAAGCAATCTATCAATCGATCTTCGATCGATTGAAGAAAATTTGCGCCGTAGGCGCAAATTTTTGAATTTTCTCAGAAACAAAGTCCGGTATATTCAGAAGAAAAGATGGAACAAGTAATAAAACAAAATCGGCAATTACCTACAATACAACCAGATCTGAGGTGATGAAGGCCGCTCGCTCGCTCCGGCTGCTCGACCTCGCTCGCTCGTTGCTCCTCTGCGGCAAGACCAGACGAATCGGTGTAGGTGACGAGCAGATCGATTGGAGAAACGGTAAAATCGTCGGCTCGGAGAGATGATCGGCGTTGGAGAGAGCGAGAGAGGTCCGGGGAGAAGAGATCGAGAGAGCGAGAGAGGTCCGGGGAGAGACGGAACGCGTAGGAGAGAGAGACGAGGGGTTTATATTGCGGCCATTTCGCTAATTTGTCCCAAAACGTGGCTATTTCGCAAATTAGGTCCCATTTCGTGACCATTTTGCAAATTGCCCCACTTATTAATTGATGTGACCCAAAAATATAATATCAAAAAAGGTTTTAACTTATGACTATATTATACTCTAGGTAAATATCTTAATCACATACTCTACTTAAAATATAAGCTATAAGGTTATATTTGGTGGATTATGTGAAAAGACAAGTTTTTAGCTAACTATATTCGTTTATTAATTGATGTGGACCACAGATATAATATTACTTTAATCCAGAAAATGTCTTCCGTTTAATCCAAAAAATTCCGTGGGAGCGAGGTCGCGCCATCGGGCTCTGCTATATTATATAGAATATATAGAATAGATATAGATAGATAGATATATAGATAGGTATAGATATAGATAGATAGATGTAGATAGATAGAATAGATGTAGATAAATAAATAAATTGATGATTAGCCCAATTCAGCCTAAATTTTGATCTATGATCGAAAACGATGACTCAATCAAACACAGAACCTAATTCAATGGCTAATGACGAATCTAACAGGAGGGCAGAGTGGAAAGGCTATTTGTACTGCTTCGTCTTCATAGTTCTCATGGGGGCCGCCTTCTTCTGGCTCAAACCCTCCGTCCCCGTCCTCAAGCCGCCGACGTTCTCCATCGAGTCGACGGCAGTAAAGTCGTACAACCTGAGCTCCGACAACCGGCTCTACACCCTCATCGACCTCGGCGTCCGGGCAGGCAACCCCAACACCAACGACAGCGGCTACTACATGGTCTTCAAAGGAATGTACGCCAAGGTGAGCAAGGGAAAACACCACCCGCTCGCCGACTGGGAGCTCCCCGACCCCTTGCCCTTGGGCACCGGCGGCGACGCGCTGATGCGGATCGAGGCGGCGGGGCAATGGACGCTGGAGAGCAGGATCGCCGAGGAGCTTAGGGCTGACGCTGCCGCCGGCGAGGGGCGCGTCAACGTCCGCCTTGAGTTGTATGTGGGGATTGTGGGTTGGCGTAGCGATTATTCCATCTCGCGGGTAACGTGTAAAGATGTGGTGGTCGACTTTTCTCGGCCGACAGAGAGGGTTCAGAGTGTGGATTGTAAGGTCCGCTGGTCTGAGTTCTAGCTTCTGATAGATTGAGCCTCGCCGCCGCCGGCGGTTCCTTTGTTAGCCCTAGGGTTGCTTAATTATTTATTTTCTTCGGTTAATTTTTGTGTTTAATTTTACAGGATTACGGAGTATTTTTTTGGGTAGATATTCCCTAGGATTACGGAGTATTTTTTCTAGCTTATGAAAATGGATGATTTGTTAGGTTGTGAAATTTGATTAACAATGGGTATTAGATATTGATATCGGATATATGGATCGACATCAAATCTTATATATGTTATCTAATATCCGCTTGGTATTATGGGTATCAGCCTAAACATAATTTACCTTTCTCCCGGTTCCTCAAGCCATATCACACAAAAGCTTATCTCAATCGCTGAGAAAACCCAAAATTCTCACTTCAAAAATCCAGTAGCCAACAATGCCAAGGCATATATTTCAACTGTAGAATCAACCAAAAAGAAGGAAGAGAAACAACATTTCAGCCCCATTGCAAACAAAAGGAGGAACGCATAGACCAAGCCAAGCTAGGAAAGAAGGAACACACCGACCCACCTGTTGGGCTAGAAACCATTTTTCAGCCGCACCCGAAAGCGAATTCGGGTAATAAAAGAACCGACAACAATCAGCCAAAACAAACCACGACCAACCGATAATATCCAATTCGGAAACCAAACAACTAAGCAACCACAAACACAAATATTGACACAAGATTTACGTGGAAAAACCCTCTCTAACCAGAGGATCAAAAAACCAACCTTTCTCCCGCCATATCAACCAACCCACTAATCAATAGGTCAATACAAGTGTTTAATAATCCAGTCTCAAACCGAGACAAACAAACATGGAGATCTCAAACACCAATCTAAATACAACCCGATTTATAAAGGATTCATCTCCAAAACCTGGCTAAACACTTGTAATCAGATTAGATTTTCAATGAGGAGAAAATACCTATCAACAAACACCCGTTGTTGACTTGTCGGAGGAAGGAGACGGATCACCAGATCAAGAGACGAAACACCCCTCGAATCTCCTACCTTTCTTCTCCTTTCTCCCTCCTCTCTCTTTTCTTTCTCTCTCCCCTTTCTGATGGCGGCAATCAGGAGCTCACCTTTCTCTCGTGCTCACTAAGACAGGCAAATATATTGCCAGCTTTTCAATTACAAAGAAGTCATCTAGGCTTCACTTTGGGCTCGACGACCCAAAAGTGTGCCTTAGGCCCAACAATCTCCCCCTCCAGCCCAAGGGGAAGATGTTCTTGCTCGTCCTGGTCTCATCCGTATCCTAGTCTCGTCTCGTCACTGAGACGCGGAACTGATGCTCGCCAAATGTCACCATCGCCCACTAGCTCCCCCTCCTCTGTAACTTTCTGGTACTCCGGGGTAGAACTCCCGGCGAATGCATGACCTCCTCTCTCTGACCCTCTGACAGTTTCTTCTATCCGTGCTGGCTCGACGTGCTCAGATTTGCCACCAGTCATAGCGCTTGGTGAACTCCCCTCTGACACGGCTATACCATCAGCACAATCCTTTGAAGCAAACTCCAGACTTGTGTTATCCTCTTCTGACGTCTCAGAAGTTCCGCTAAATCTTGTCTACAATCCAGACAAATCACAAGTGCTCAAGGTCTTCTTATCAGCAAAAGAAACGAGAGACTATCTCTTTTGATTCTGCAGCCCCTTCCCACCCAAGCACCCTATAGGCCCTTGCACCAAATCAAGCGAAGCATCACCATGAACCTCTGTCACAACTTCCCTGATTTCTTACATCTGAGTCTTGTACAATGTACCGCTCAAAACACCTCTAGCGATCACCATTGACCCTTTCTTGAGTTTCCACTTCATACTTCCAAAGAAGTTATCATAGCCCTTTTTATCCAAGACTTGAAGAGAGATCAAATTCTTTTGCAAATCCGGTATGTGTCGCACATTTGTCAATGTCATCCTGCAACCCGTGTTTGTTAGCACACAAACATCTCCCATACCAACAATATCAGACAAGCTTCCATTCCCCATCTTTGCTTTGCCAAAGCGTCCCACTCGGTATGAAGTAAACGCTTCCCTCCTTGATGTAGCATGGAAGGATGCAGCTCCATCAGCAATCCACTCTACACAAGAATCAGGCTCCTCCAAGCATGTGAGAACAACTTGCTCATCATCACTGTCCTGCAGAACTAACGTTGTACCCTTATGATTTTCCTCGTCCTCTCTTTTCGTCTTCCACACATTGCAATTCCTCTTCATTTGCCCTTCCTTGCCACAATGATAGCAAACAAAGCTCCCTGATGTCCACCAAAATAGCTATGTTGAAATGCACATTTTATCTCCTTATTTTATACACTTTGCATATTTCGGGCTGGGAATGTCGAATTTATGTAATATATGTTTATATGCAAGAAATGGAGATCTACATAAGTTTTGGTTTAAAATTACAGAATTTGGAGCCATTCCGGGACAAAACCAAGAAGCAAAGACGGAAGCTGAGCTGTACTCGATATCGAGTACTTTTCCTCGATATCGGCCAAAGAGGTACGAGCAGGGACTGGTCGAGGAACTGAAGACAAAGCCAACTCGAGTTCAGGACCCTACTCGATATCGAGTAGTTTACTCGATATCGACCAAGCCTTGAAGCCATACCTGGAGTCGAGGAGGCAGCATCTGATCGAGAAGACGAAGACCTAGACATACCGAGCAACATTTCCTCGATATCGACAAGACCAGAGGCACTTGTCCGAGCCAAGTCGAGAACCAGTTACTCGAGCAAGCCAGCAATCCGAAGTCGACGACACTTCTCCTCGATATCGAGTAAAACCTTCCTGGCCGCGACGCTGTTGGGCCTATCCGATTACGAGTTGGGCTATTGGGTTGCGAGATGTCCGAGTTCTATCAAGTTTTATCAAGACTATCAAGGATTTATCCATGGAGGAAAGATTGTCCACTTATGCCAAGAAGATAAAGAGATATTTAGATATTCCTTTTAAGAATTAATGTTTTATCTTTATTTAAGTTTTATCTTTAGATATAGATATAGATTGCTTTCCTTGAATAGAAAGGATTAAGCCCTATAAATAAAGCCCAGGGGGCTGAGTTTTTATTCATTCAATTTCAGAGACACAATTCCACATAGAGTTTTAGGAGTTCAAAGGTTTTAGGGTTTTGGCGTTCAACGAAAGTTGGAGTGCCGGGATTGTAAAGACTTTGAATTTAGTTTATGCAAGTTATTTCTTTTCAATCAACAATGTCTGCAATTGCGATGAAGAGCGAGTAGTTCACCCACTTCTAGGGTTGGGGTGAGCCCAACGATAGCCCTGCGTGTTTGAGGTAAAGATCCGACCTTTATCGTGTTTTGAGCATCTACTACCTTTTATGTGTTTATTACCCATTTAATGGAGATCCATGCTAACAACTTGGATTGTAAACATAAAATCGGTAGATACAATTAGGGTTTCTTGAAAGAGTTGTCTAATTGTTGGAAAAGGTGAAAGCTTGGTCCTTCGATCCAAATTGCACATTCTGGCCTTATACATGTTTGGTAATCATTGCCGCAAACCCTAATCTTGAAAGTTCTCTTTCATTCATCGGTTAAAGTTCAAAGATTTTGCATTTAAATTTAGTTTCTGCCCTCCTCGATATCGACCAAAACTGGTCGACATCGACTACTGACCTTCGATCCTAGATCAATGTAGCTTCTGGTGTGCAGGTACCCGACGTCGACGAAGATCTACTCGATATCGAGTAACCTCTGCTCGATATCGACCAAAGTCGTAGCTTGCCGCCTGCTCTGTTCGACTTGTCCGATCTTCTGTCGACTAACCTTAGTCGAGATCGAGGTAATATGTGGTCGACTTCTGCCGTCAGATTCATCCGCTGCCTAGGATCCGCTGACACGCTTCCTCGTGGATCGATCCTGACTTCCTATTGCTACATCGGGAGGAAGTCTTGTAATCATTTGCAAGGGACGGAATCTGGTTTGCTTTACTTTAGTCGTATTTTATATTTGCATTCTCGATCTCCTCCTACAACAAATTGGCGTCGTTGCCGGGGAAGAAATCATTCGCGCCTTAGGTAGTTAAATCTCACGTTTGCTTTGAGTTACTTCACACGTGTATGCATCGTTCTGGTCAACCACCTGAGTTTGACGGCTTAGACAAACCGGAACGCCTTTTACACATCCACGCTAAACTAAAAAGAGCCATGGCGGCCGCAGAAACACAGGAACAGCTGATACAGAGGCTTCAGAGGGAACTAGCCGCTAAAGATACCGCTCTCACCGCTGGGAGAGCACGCACTACACAGGAAGCTGAGCGTGCGAGGCAAGCAGAAGCTGAGCTTGCCCAATATCCTACCACTGCATAGGATTACATGCACCTGACTCTCGTCGTGCCTGAATCGGCTATTCTAATCCCTGAGAATAATTTTGAAATTCGCACTCACTTCCTTATTGAACTTATAAATAATTCTTTTCATGAAAGATTTAATGAATGCCCTCTTGAACATATTACCAATTTTTCTGACATGTGTCGAACTCTTGCTGAAGGTACCACTCTAGAATATGTCAAGATGAAGGCCTTTCATTGGCCTCTCGCTGGTCCTGCATTGAAGTGGCTAGAAGGACTGAAACCACGACCCGTCAAAACATGGGCTCAAGTAGAGCAAGAATTTCTCAACAAATTCTTTCCTCCTGCCAAGACAGCACTCCTCCGCCAGAAGATTACAACTTTCAAATAGAAGCCTGGGGAGCCGCTGGCGAAAGCATGGGAACGATATAAGGAACTACTGCGATCTTGCCCTACTCATGGACAGCCACCCTATGTCATTCAGGAGATCTTCTTTAATTCTCTTGACCAAGTCACTAAGGATAGGATCAATCAATATACCCGATATGAGTATCTGACGATGCCACCAGCTGATGCATGGGGTGTACTCGACAAGCTCACCAACTACGATAATAAGTATGGGGCTCCTACAAATTATGATGAGAATGTCTACGTCAGGCCAGCCCCATTCATGCCCCTCTATGAGCCTTCCAAGGAGATTGACCCAGATGTCAAGGAGCAGTACTACAGAGACCAGAATCGCAAGCTCCTCAAGCATGTCAAGTATCTCTCTGTCAAACAGCCTTGCATCGAATGTGGATCACAGAGGCACACCACTACTGAGTGCCCACACACAGAGCAAGTCAGGATGGCAGAGACCCACAAAAAGGTAGCTTATGCAGGGGGTCCAAATCGCTATATGGGGGACCAAAGGTTTCAACAACCACAATGGAACCAAGGTGCCCATAGGAACCCCCCACCATACAGAGCTCTAGGAAATCTAGAGAGAGATCAACGGAAGGATGATCTACAGATGATCCTTGATGAGATGCGTCGAAATCATGCACAGCAACAGCAATCTGCAGTCGCCATCAATAATCAGCTCCAGAATTTCAACACAAGATTTGGAGAACTGGATATCTAGAAGAGGAGCATAGAGACCCAGATGGGTCAATTCGGGGCCCCAATTCCACGACCGACCGGGCAACTCCCTGGGTAAACAGAACCAAATCCTAAGGGGAAAACCGGACACGTCGCAGCTATAAAGCTCAGGAGCGGGCATCAATTACGCGAGCCAGATGTCGGAAAGCACCAGGACAAAGCAGAGCAGCAACTCGACAACGAGCAGCAGCAACTCGATGTTGACCAAAGTTTGGTCGATATCGACAAAAATCTACTCGACATGGAGGAGAAACCAAGCTCGGACTCATCTGCACAGCTCAACAACCCAAAGTCGACAACTTCAGTCGATGTCGACTAAACCCTTGTCGATATCGAGGAAAAGGTGGTCGATGTCGAGGACTCTGCAACACCTCCGACATCTGTTCTAGCTCCGAAGCAGAGAAAGACACTGCCTTTCCCTTCAAAGGCGCTAAAAGATCCCACTGCAGGTAAGTTTAAATGTTTTGTTAATATGCTTCGAGAACTGAATGTCTCTATTCCTTTTATAGAAGCTCTTCAAGAGATGCCTGCGTAAGTCAAATTCCTCAAGGAGATCCTGAGCAACAAGCGATCTATCTCATAAATCGTCGGCGAATGCAAAGTGCTCCACTTCCCTGAGAAGAGACCTGACCCTAGTAAGTTTTCTGTTACTGTGGGATTTGGACAATATAAATATGAGTCCTAGTGTGATTTAGGAGCAAGTGTGAGCATCATGCCCTTATCAATCTAGCAGAAGGTAAAGATAGGGTCTATAGAGCCTGTGGATGCCAAGCTATACATGGCGAACAATACAGTGGTCATCCCTACAGGTATGGTTGAGAATGTCCCTGTCCAGGTTGGTAAGTTCTTTATCCCCACTGATTTCCTTATTATAGACTGTGTTGAAGATCCTACTAGCCCTATTATTCTTGGTAGACCATTCCTAGCTATTGCAGATGCCAAAATTAGTGTCAAACAGCGATTACTCACCTTCACAATAGGCGACGAGGTCTTAGATTTCTCTTTTGGCCCTGCAAAAGAGGAAATTTCATGGCTGGAGGTGAAGAACATCAGCAAACAAGGGACCAAGCAAACAACAGAGGAAGGCACCAAAAAATTTGCTCGACATCGACAAGCCTTCCTCGATATCGACCAAGGTGTTACTAGATGTCGACCAAATTTTCTCGACATCGACTTCCCCTGCTGAGCACCAGACTTTCCAAGAGCCTAAGTATGGGGTCCCTGTACTCGATGTCGACCAAATTTACTTGACATCGACCAACCCTAAGCCCGAAGATTTCTGTTTTGGGCCCGAAAAGGTAAGTTCAGGTATGAGTTCTACTCCTCCTCAGTCCATTAAGAAATTTATCAATAATTTAAGGGGAGGTAAGGCCCCGTGGCGAGAAAATCTACGGACAATGAGAGCTGGAAAGAAAAAGAAGGGAGGAAAGGAAGACTATGCCAGCAACCACCTATCAGCCGAACTTGCATACTACAATCAGGACCTAGATGATCCAGGAGAAGGGCCAAGCACAAGCAGGCCCCACATTGACGGTCATTGAGCACAAACAGAGAATTCGGCCTAGCGACTCTAAAATCTAGAGCATGTATATAAAACTTTTGAATTTTTGGGACTCTTTGGAATTTTTGAGTTTGGTTTTTTTTTCTTTGGTTTAGAATACTTCATGTGGAAAGTCTTGTCTTCGTGTGAAATCTAACACTTTTAGGTCGGCAAGCATAAAAGGATCGCGAAAGGTGGAATAAGAAGCCCCTGAAAGATAGTCGAAATCGACTAGGCCAGTCGAGAACGACCAAGAGGAGCAGCCCAGTTTTACTCGATATCGAGTAGGCCAACTCGATATCGACCAAATCAGAAGGCTCCTCGACTTCAGCATTCCACTCGACGCTGACAGCTTACTCGATATCGAGTACAATACTCGATATCGACCAACCCAGTTCCTCGACATGCCCTGTTTTGCCTTCCTCGACGCATTATTCGGTGAGTTCCTTCCTTTACTCTTGTTTTATTTGATTTTATATAGTAGGGACACTGTATATTTTAAGTATGGGGTGGGGGAATAGATCATTATCATTATTTTATGTTTTTGGTTTAACATGGTGAATTTTGAGTAAATTTTAAAATTTTGTGCATAATTGCTAAACTCAAAGTTCTATAAGACATCTCCCAAGGCTTGTAAATTGTTCAAAGAAATAGCGTCATGGAAGCTTTATTGAACTCGACGATGCAAAATTAGATTCATTAGAGATATAGCATGAAATTGCCTAGTAAAGGGAAGTCACAGTGAAATGCATATTTTGGTGAAAACCATAAAAGGAGGTAAAATTTGATGTTGTTTTTGACATGTTGCATGATAAGAGGATGGAGGACTTTATATTTCCATATAATGCTCATTGTTATATCCTAGCCTTACCTATGCTTATGCAAAAGCCATATTATGCCTTATTTCAATTATTGCTCCACATATTCTAAATATTTTCCATTCTTTACCTTATTTCCTATCCGGGGATTATGTTGAGAATGATGTTACATTATGGAGATTGTTATATGGTTGTTGTGTTGTTATCATTATTGGAGTTTGGTAGGAAATTGTTTCAAATATATGGAAAATTTAATGAGTGAGAAAAAATCCGGTCACCTCAAGAGATAAAGGTAGATCGACCCTGCCTGCGTTGAGATAATAGTTCCGCAGGATAGGACACAATGTGAGGAGTCCAAAGCACTAAGTATCCGGGGCCATTCATGACACCCATGTTTGTGACTCGCGAGAAGGCAGTGCTGAGGTTAGAGAGTTAAAAGCATTATTATTGAAAAAAGCATTATGGAAGGTGATGAATCAAAGGAAGAAGGGATGTGGTTAAGAAAGTTTGGAAATACTCCATTTCCCCGGATTAAACACCACATGGCCAGAAACTGCCCACCTTAAGCCTTTTACCAATCTACTCCTTATTGAGTTTAATTAAAGTCCTCTTGATTATTAATGCTTTGTCACATGAATTGTTTTTGCATAACCCTCATTTTGTGAGTAGATGTTGCTTTTAATTGCACATGCATGGATTTGTGACATAAGTACCTCTTCGAGAATGATAATTGATTGCAGGGTTATATAAGAATGAATCTATGATGTTAAGAGTTTAAATTCTTCCCCTGAATGACCATCACAGTTATTGCTTGGGGACAAGCAAGCTTAAGTATGGGGTGATTTGATGTCCACCAAAATAGCCATGTTGAAATGCACATTTTAGCTCCTTATTTTATACACTTTGCATATTTCGGGCTGGAAATATGTCGAATTTATGCAATATATGTTTATTTGCAAGAAATGGAGATCTACATAAGTTTTGGTTTAAAATTATAGAATTTGGAGCCATTCCGGGACAAAGCCAAGAAGCAAAGACGGAAGCTGAGCTTTACTCGATATCGAGTACTTTTCCTCGATATCGACCAAAGAGGTACGAGCAGGGACTGATCGAGGAACTGAAGACGAAGCCAACTCGAGCTCAAGACGCTACTCGATATCGACCAAGCCTTGAAGCCATACCTGGAGTCGAGGAGGAAGCACCTAATCGAGAAGCCGAAGACCTAGACATACCGAGCAGCACTTCCTCGATATCGAGTAGTTTACTCGATATCAACAACACCAGAAGCACTTGTCCAAGCCAAGTCGAGAACCAGTTACTCGAGCAAGCCAGCAATCCGAAGTCGACGACACTTCTCCTCGATATCGAGGAAATTACTCGATATCGAGTAAAACCTTCCTGGGACGCGACGCTGTTGGGCCTGTCTGATTACGAGTTGGGTTGTTGGGTTGCAAGATGTCCGAGTTCTATCAAGTTTTATCAAGTCTATCAAGGATTTATCCATGGAGGAAAGATTGTCCACTTATGCCAAGAAGAATTAATGTTTTATCCTTATTTAAGTTTTATCTTTAGATATAGGTATAGATTGCTTTCCTTGAATAGCATGGATTAAGCCCTATAAATAAAGCCCAGGGGGCTGAGTTTTTATTCATTCAATTTCAGAGACACAATTCCACATAGAGTTTTAGGAGTTCAAAGGTTTTAGGGTTTTGGCGTTCAACGAAAGTTGGAGTGCCGGGATTGTAAAGACTTTGAATTTAGTTTATGCAAGTTATTTCTTTTCAATCAACAATGTCTGCAATTGCGATGAAGAGCGAGTAGTCCACCCACTTCTAGGGTTAGGGTGAGCCCAACGATAACCCTGCGTGTTTGAGGTAAAGATCCGACCTTTATCGTGTTTTGAGCATCTACTACCTTTTATGTGTTTATTACCCATTTAATGGAGATCCATGCTAACAACTTGGATTGTAAACATAAAATCGGTAGATACAATTAGGGTTTCTTGAAAGAGTTGTCAAATTGTTGGAAAAGGCGAAAGCTTGGTCCTTCGATCCAAATTGCATGATTATCTGTTTCATTCTGGCCTTATACATGTTTGGTAATCATTGTCGCAAACCCTAATCTTGGAAGTTCTCTTTCATTCATCGGTTAAAGTTCAAAGATTTTGCATTTAAGTTTAGTTTCTGCCCTCCTCGATATCGACCAAAACTGGTCGACATCGACTACTGACCTTCGATCCTAGATCGATGTAGCTTCTGGTGTGCAGGTACCCGACGTCGACGAAGATCTACTCGATATCGAGTAACCTCTGCTCGATATCAACCAAAGTCGTAGCTTGCCACCTGCTCTGTTCGACTTGTCCGATCTTCTATCGACTAACCTTAGTCGAGATCGAGGTAATCTGTGGTCGACTTCTGTCGTGAGATTCATCCGCTACCTAGAATCCGCTGACACGCTTTCTCGTGGATCGATCCTGACTTCCTGTTGCTACATCGGGAGGAAGTCTTGTAATCATTTGCAAGGGACGGAATCTGGTTTGCTTTGCTTTAGTCGTATTTTATATTTGCATCCTCGATTTCCTCCTACAACACTCCCCTAGTCTGAGATCTCCCTCTAGACCTGCTCCCTGAAACTGTCACGAGAGCATGTGACGATTCCGTTCCCATATCCTTCCTTCTAGTCTCCGCGTTTTAGAGACTATCCTTCACTGCAGAGAAGGACACAACCCCACCCACGGCAAAGTTGTTAATCGACACCTCTAGAGTCTCCCAACTATCAAGTAAAGAGCTCAAGAGCAACAAGTCAACAACGCTTGCAACTCATCATCAAGGACTAACTTCTTGGTGTTCAACTGATTCACCAATTCCTGAAACTCACTCAGATGCTCTGCAATAGGATTTCCATCTCTATACTTTAGATTCACCAGCTTTCTTATCACAAAAGCTTTATTCTGGGCCGACTTCCTTTCATACATATCCTTCAATTTTTTCCACAATACATGTGCATCTGTCTCGTTGCTTATGTGGTGATAAACATTATTATCCACCCACGTTCTAATGGTTCCAACCGCCTTCCTGTTCAGTTTCTTCCAATCATTATCGGATGTCTCAACTGGCTTCCTCGATCCCAACTCAACCGGATCAGACAAGTCTTTGCAATACAAAACATCCTCCATCTTCATCTTCCAGATAGGGAAATTCGAAGCCGTTAGCTTTATCATTGTACTCGCAAAATCCTCAGTCTTTGTCGTCATCTCTACTCCTATTACCCAAAAACAACACAGCAACCAGCAACGCAACGGTCAACAGTCATTCAAGGCACATTAACACAAAGGATCAAAAAACCCACCTTTCGCCCGCCAGATCAACCAATCCACTAATCAATAGGTCAATACAAGTGTTTAACAATCCAGTCTCAAACCGAGACAAACAAACATGGAGATCTCAAACACCAGTCTAAATACAACCCGATCTAGAAAGGATTCCTCTCCAAAACCTAGCTAAACACTTGTAATCAGATTAGATTTTCAGGGAGGAGAAAATACCTATCAACAAACACCCGTTGTTGACTTGCCGGAGGAAGGAGACGGATCACCAGATCAAGACATGAAACACTCGCTCGAATCTCCTATCTTTCTTCTCCTTTCTCCCTCCTCTCTCTTTTCTTTCTCTCTCCTCTTTCTAGCTTCCTTGTTTATGGCAGCACTCAGGAGCTCACCTTTCTCTCGTGCTCACTAAGACATGTAAATATATTGCCAGCTTTTCAATTACAAAGAAGCCATCTAGGCTTTACTTTGGGCTGGACCCAAAAGTGGGCCTTAGGGCCAACACCACCGAACCATCGCCGGAAATCGAGCCAAGCCAGGAAAGGAGGAACACACAGACCAACCATGCGACATCTTTGCCCTCGTTGAGGGACTTGCGAGCGAAATCGACATCAAGGTTGAAGATCCCTCCCATGGATTGTGAAGAATAGAGAACGAAGAAGAGGGAAGGAGAAGCGAACTCATAGAAAACCCATATTCTAATTTTTTTGGTATATAAAAGTGGAAATATTTACAAAGGGATGAATATATGGGGTATATTAATTTGATATTCATATACCCACGTATCAAATAAGGTATGATTATCCATATTCATACCTGATATCAGGATATGGGTATCAATGAAGGACTTAGTGAGTCTATATATATAATTAGATATGAGTTTACTTTTGTAATATCTTCAACTTAAAAATTATATATACGCGTATGCATCATAAATATGAGTGAAGAGCGAAAGTGATTTTATATCTTATTATATGCACATAAGCTCAATAAAGGATAGACAAAGGAAAAACATTCGGATACCATTCGGTGGAATAAAGTGTTAAGCATATAGGGATTTCAAAAACTAAAGACTAGTTCGCAAGACTATTGGCTACCACATTATCATGACTATCGTCTATGGATGTGGCGCATCCGAACATTCGAGCTATATGACTATCCACAAGTTGAACACCTCTCAATCATCGGCCCTAGAGCCAATTAATTAAGTAGAGTATGTCACAAACAACACTAGCATGCATTAGATTCAATAATAAGAGCAGTTACGTCCATACGTCAAGTGTAACCCATTCTATACTTCCCGGAAAGTATAAAATCTCAGGAATTGGGCTTCAATATATGTGTGGTTTTCATTTTGTAAATAAAAAAAATCCAGAAGCTTCTGGGAATTTCAATTCCTTTGAAAAGGGTAGAATTAAACTTACCTTGAGGGGTGGGTAAGATCTACTTTCTTCTTTCTATTATCAAAAATCTCCTATTATTTTAGTTTTTTCATTAAAAAAATCTAATTTTAAAATCAAACGACAAATGGTTATAAGGGTAATTTTAAATAAATTGCCACAAAAGTTTCATGTTTAAGCAAACAAAATGTAGGAATTGAATTCATAGGAAAATGATTTTCAACCAAACATATTTTTGCATTTCCCATGAAGTAGAATAAATGGCATTTGCATCCCATGAAATAATTTTTCAGAAAGTCTAATTCCTACATTTAACCAAATGAGGCCTTAATTATTGTGTTATAGAATATTAAATATTGAAGGGTGTACTTTTAGTTTAATAATATATACTCCCTTTGTTCACTTTTAAAACGTCTTTTACTATTTAGGTATGTTTTTAAGAATGCAAAAAACAATATAAAATATCAAATTTATTAGTTGAAAATAATTATTGAAAGTATATTTTCAAGGAATTTTATTTATAGGAAGTTAACTTCCCATAAATTACAAGTTTTGAGATTTTATAAAAACATGTTTGTTTCGATAAAAAAAAATATTTGGTTAAAAATGAAAAGAAAAGGTGATTTAAAAATGTGGAATAAATATAAGATTTGTTAGTGAAAAATTAGTGGCATGTTACCTCCAACTTTTCATGTTTGGCCTGCAATTAAATTACTGAGAATTTCAATTTCTAGGTATTTTTTATCCAAACGCAGATATTCAATCAGATTTTTGAGATATTGAATTTTTTACTGCAATCCAAACAAGTATTAAGAGTTATTTGCTACAAAACTCATCAAGAAATAAAATAGAGGACTCCAAATCAAATCACGTATTCTTAATCATATCTCCGACCACCTCTCACTCACAAATATGAATTTCAAATAAATAAAAACTTAAATTAAAACAAAAAATAACTAAAAAAAAAAAAACAAAGAAATTCATGAGAAAAAAACAGTGTAGGGAATTTTGAACTTTCAAGAGAACTCACTCTACGATTTTTCTCTTTTTAAATATATAGTGAAATGTATTGAAAGGAAGTTGCCTAGTTTACCATACAAATTGACAAGTGACCCTGACTTGAGAGATCGAAATTTTCATCACGGATATCATCTTCCTCCTGCAATTTGAGACTGGCAATTTTGCATGTTTTTCAAAAAGTCAACATATATATAGATCGAGTGGTGCGCCTCTTCCAAGTTCACATAATGTCGAATCCCCTCTTTGACAAAAATATTAGCATTATCATCTATAAGGATGCTCTTAGATGCTGATTCAATATGGTCTGACCAAATCCAAACCATTATCTGTAATTTTTATATAAGAAAAAGCTTGTAAGTTATAAAATATGTTAAACTTAAATCTCAACAAAGTCATGTTGTTTCAGTTTTTTTTCATACCATCTTTGGAGTTGTCAATAACATATACGACTATGTAATGATTACATAGAGTTCTTTATGTCTTTAGCACTAGCTTTTCCCTTCAAAAACCTTGTCTTTCGCACCTACATTTCCATCCGAAATCTTTTTTAGAGATTTTGTTTCTATGTAAAAGAGATTTGATCTGGTAAAAAAAAATATTGTATGGGACTCAGCTAGGTTAAATGTACTGAGGGTATCCATTAGCCTCGCCAATTTAAACCAAAAATCAACTAAAAAATGGAATAAACATATCAATTCGTTACCTGACACATTTCAATGAGTTTAACATATTTAAAATATTGGAGATGGATTTAGTATTTGGATAAACTCAATTAAATTTTACTTTTACAATTGGTTTGATCCATAGAGTTTAACACCTTGCTAATATCATCACTCTAGTTTCATAGGTTATCTTGTAAAACATGCCTAGTTTTGAGCAATTTTTTCCCACTTCTTCCACGTTTTCCCATTCCCGGCATACTATATTAGTATATTGCGATTATCCTATCCTATGTCTCAAGTGAATAGGATATGACCGTAAATTTGGAAGAAATTTTTTTTTTTTACTTTATAAAGACAAGGGGTGTGTGTGCGCGTGCGACTCGAATCGTTATCGTTGCTTGCGAAGGTGACTGAAATCGGCGACTCGAATCGTTACCGTTGCTCATCCCAATTGAAATCCATGGTATTTAGATCTTATGGCTTGCAGTTTCGCCAGTTTCAAAAAATTCAGGACCAAAATTGGTGGCCACGTACAGTCCAATCCCATCATGTTTCCTTTCATGATGTCTCTAGTTCAACAAAGAGGGAGATTCTGTATGAAGATTATGGTTGTGATCCTTGGTGATCAATGTTATTTCACTTGCATTAAGACTTCATTTCCTAGCTAAAATGTCCCTTTATTATGTTTTCTTGTCCTTTTGTGTAATAAGGGCTTTTGTCCATATCTAGCTAGGACCATGTGCTAGTCACATGACCTTTGTTTGGACCCATATAAATAGCAAGCAATCACTACCAAGATTGGTAGGGTTTTGGGGATTGATGCCGCCTACCATGCCTCCTACACATTCCTCTTGTTGCCGTCTGCATTGCAGCCAAGAACACTGAATGTTCTTGTCCATTTTCTATGCTTTTACAGTGATATTTTAGCTTATTGCAGCTGATCTTTAGCTTACTTTCACATGGTATCAGAGCTTGAGGCTTATACTGGGTATTAGATCAGAAATTCTTGCTGTTTTGCTTGCTAGTTAGCTTATGTTCTCGGTGGAAAACTCAGGAAACAGAGTAGCAGAAGATATGGCAGTTCAAGGTAATTCTGGAGATCCTTTGTTTCTATCTAATTCTGATCATCCGGGTGCACAACTCGTTGCTATTCCATTTGATGGATCTAATTATATGACATGGAGTCGTGGGGTTGTCATGGCTCTTGGTGCTAAATGCAAGTTAGGCTTTATATATGGCTCATGTGCTAAACCTGCAGCTGCACATGCTGATCTTGAGAAATGGATTAGAGCTGATTATATGGTGAGATGCTGGCTTTTGAACTCTATGACTAAGAACATTGCAGAGGGCTTTATGTTTATGGACTCATCTAAGCTATTATGGGATGAGATCATGGAGAGATATGGGCAAACTAATGCTCCTCTCGTCTTTCAAATCAGAAAGAGGATGAGCAATATTGTGCAGGGAAATATGCCCTTAGTTGATCTGTATAATCTTTTTAAAAGAGGTTGGGATGAACTCCAAGTGTTGGAGAAGTTACCAGAGTGTGGTTGTGGAGCCTGCACTTGTGACTTGAAGAAGAAGTTTATAGAGATTGAGTCCAGGAACATACTTATGCAACTTCTGATGAGCTTGAATGACAGATATGAAGCTGCTAAAAATTCTATCTTGGCCACTGATCCTTTTTCTAGCCTTAACAAGGCCTATTACATCTTACAGCAAGTAGAAAGTGGCAATGGGGCCACTAACGATAGCAGCTCTCAGGGGATGAATGCTGATTCAACTGCACTGGCGGCTAACAGAAGTGGTAATTCCTATCAGTTTAGACCTTCAAGCACTAGTAATGTGCCTTTCAAAAAGGAAGTGAGGGACTGGAAAGAGCTTAAGAGAATTAAGCTCAATTCCACTTGCACTTATTGCAACATGAAGGGCCATCTAGCTGATCAGTGCTTTAAACTTCATGGCATACCTGACTGGTTCAAGGAATTAAAAGAAAATGATAAAAGTTCCAACACTACAGCTGGAAGGAAATTTGCTAATGCTGCTGACTCCATGAATACACAGATGCAGAACTCTCTACTTGAAGATGATGTTAATGGTGAGATAGATTCTGGCATGGTCAATGCAATTTACCAGGAGATTCTTAAGAAGATGAAAGGCAAGAATTACAGTGAGAGCAGCAACTCCTCTTCGACTAATTTTGCAGGTATGATTCCTCTAAATATAGCTGATACTGTGTTGAAAGAGCAATCTTAATGTGAGTGGATTGTAGATACTGGGGCTACAGATCATATGGTAGCAGATTGCCATGTATTATCTGCAAGAAAGAGACTAAATAGGCCTATTCACATTGGCTTACCTGATGGCTCAGTCAAGTCTGTTACAGAACAGGGAGAGTTACAGTTGACAGATTCTATTAATTTGAATGATGTCTTACTTGTGCCTGATTTTAAGCACAGATTATTGTCAGTTGGGAAAATACTTGATGACACTGACTACATAGCCATATTTACAAGGTCTTGTTGTTATTTCCAGGACCCTGGCTCTAAGAATGTGCATTTGTCAGGCATCAGGGAGAATGGCCTATACAAGCTCCAGTCAGAGAAATCAAGCTTGAAGGAAGACAATCACAGTCATGAGAGAAGTTGTAATAAAGTTAGCTCAAGCATTGAAGTTATTCATGCTAGACTTGGTCATAGTTCTGTTAGTAAGTTGAGACATTTAAGGATGTTTAGTTCCTCAGTTTTGGATAGATTTCATTGTGAATCTTGCTCTTTATCAAAGCATCACAAACTTCCTTTTCAGAGAAGTGTGAATGTGGCCAGCAGGCCTTTTGAATTAATACATATGGATTTATGGGGTCCATATAAATGTCTTACTTATGATGGCCATTCTTATTTTCTTACTATAGTGGATGATTGCACTAGAGTTACTTGGACATTGTTGCTTAAAAGAAAATTGCAGGTCTTCAAAGCAATCAATGACTTTGTTGCCTATGTAGAGAATCAGTATGGATGTTCAATAAAGAAGGTAAGGACAGATAATGGGACTGAATTTGTCCAAAAGCAGTGCACTGATCTGTTTGCTCTCAAAGGGATTATTCATCAGAAATCCATTCCTTACACTCCCCAGCAAAATGGGAGAGTGGAAAGGAAACATAGACATCTTATTGAGACAGCTAGATGCCTGAGACTCCATGCTGGTCTTCCTTTGAAATTTTGGGGTGAGTGTGTTTTAGCAGCAACACATCTCATCAATAAAATGCCCACAGAGACATTGAATTGGTTGACACCTCATGAAAGATTGTTCAGCAGGCCTGCAACTTATGATGATCTGAGAGTTATAGGGAGCCTGTGTTTTGCTCCTGTATCTTACAGTGATAGAGATAAATTGAAGGCTAAGGCAAGGGAGTGTGTATTACTTGGGTATCCTTTTGGTCAGAAAGGATACAAGCTATGGGATCTAGATGACAAGAGATCCTTTGTTAGCAGAGATGTTATATTTCAGGAAAACATTTTTCCTTTCAGGGAAAATGCAGAAAAAGGGAATGAGGTTGGTCACTATATTCATCCTTCATTGCCCTTAGTTAACCCTGCACCTGATGACACATACAATGCCACCCATCCCATGACCTTTTCAGATAGTCATTCCCCTCCTTAAAATATAAACTCTGATGGAAATTCTAATCAGTCACCCTTTCCATCTCAAGTTGCTGATTCTTTGGCTTCAACAGGAAGCAACAATCATATGTCTACAGAAATATTGCAGGACTTACATGAATTTCCTCCTTTGAGGAGGTCTGTTAGAGAGCACATACTGCCTAGACGTCTCCAAGATTATGATTGTAGAAGTGGCCATCAAAGGAATTCCATGTCACAATCTTTCTTAGCAGAATGTCTTGGAGATGCTATTCATGAGAATCCTGAGGTGATGACTTGTTGGGAAAATCGGCTTTTCCCGCTTCGTAGGATTAAGATGGGAAAAACTCACTTTTGTATAAAAGTGGAACTTGTATTATATAGTGGAAAACTTTACAAAGATATAACTCTCACTATATAATTTTGTGGCTCACGCACACTCACTCTTACTAGGCTTGATCTCTCACACACTTATGCTTGGATTTGCTTTGCTTGTGTTGGATGCTCCAAAGCTAGGCACCCATTGGCTATTTATAGCCACACTACACCGACATTCTCTTGTTACAAGAATGCTAGAATTTTCTAGCCTTCTCTTTTTTAATATCCTAGGAGTATTCTAGTGATGTAGCACCCTAGTTTATACATGAGTATTCTAGACAAATTCTCCAAATTTCTAGAGTGTAGGCCGGGCTAATTTTGTCTTCAAAATTTGTGGTGTATGGGCTAAATCTCAGCCCAATTAAGGAGGGAGCCCAACAATCTCCCCCTTCCCGACTTAATCATAGGCGTGTAACGATGCCAGATCCTTGACAACAGTCTTCAAACTTCTTTGTCAGGATTACCTTGGTCATCATGTTGGACCAGTTCTTCTCCGTATGCACCTTGTCAAGTTGAAGAAGCTTCTCTTCGAGTATGTCTCGGATCCAATGATATCGGATGTCAATGTGCTTCAAGCGGGAGTGATAGATTGGATTCTTCGCTAGGTGAATAGCGTTTTGATTGTCACACTGCAAGACATATTTGTCTTGCTCTACTCCCAGCTCGAGTAAGAAGCTCTTCATCCACGACATCTCTTTGCAGGCTTCTGTAGCTGCGATGTATTCTGCTTCAGTGGTGGACAAGGCAACAGTCTTTTGTAACTTTGATTGCCAAGAAACAACTCCCCCTGCAAAGGTAGTCAGATAACCTGATGTTGATTTCCTGGAATCGTTGTCTCCGGCCCAATCTGCATATGTGTATCCTTCTAGCACAAGCTTCCCATTGCCGAAGCATAAGCACCGTTTAGAAGTACCCCGTAGATACCGGAGGATCCATTTCACTGCAGCCCAGTGTTCCTTCCCCGGATTTGCCAAGAATCGGCTTACGACTCCGACGGCGTAGGCGATATCAGGCCTCGTACAGACCATTGCGTACATGAGACTGCCTACCGCGGATGAATATGGGGTATTCTTCATCTATTGTTTCTCCTTCTCACTTGTCGGACTTTGCTTCGAGCTTAGCTTGAAGTGTCCATCAAGTGGCGTGCTGACCGGCTTGGCTTTGTGCATGTTGAATCTCTCGAGCACCTTCTCGATGTATCTCTCTTGGGATATCCATAGTAGCTTCCTCGTTCTATCACTATTGATTGTCATCCCAAGGATTTGCCTTGTCGGTCCCAAGTCTTTCATGGCAAAGCATTTGCTCAAGTCTTTCTTTAGAGCAGCTATTTTGTTGCGGTCTTGCCCTACTATTAACATATCATCAACATAGAGCAAGAGTATGAGAAAGTCACCGCTTGCGTACCTCTTCATGAAGACACAGTGGTCACTCATGGTTTTCTTGAAGTTGTGATCTACCATGAAAGAGTCGAACTTCTTGTAACACTGTCTTGGTGCTTGCTTTAGGCCGTAGAGACTCTTCGTAAGTCTGCACACCAGATTCTCCTTGCCTGGAACTTTGAATCCTTCATGCTGCTCCATGTATATCTCCTCTTCAAGGTCACCATGGAGGAATGCTGTCTTGACGTCGAGTTGTTCGATCTCCAAGTCTAGGCTTGCTGCTAAGCCCAAAACAACTCGGATAGAGGACATCTTCACGACCGGAGAGAATATTTCTTCAAAGTCGGTGCCCTTCTTTTGGCTGAATCCTCTCACGACAAGTCAAGCCTTGTATCGGGGCTTCGAGTTGTTGTCCTCGGTTTTCAACCGATACACCCATTTGTTCTTCAAGGCCCGTCTCCCTTTTGGTAGCTTCACCGACTCATATGTGTGATTCTCATGCAGGGATTGCATCCCCTCCTGCATGGCTTTTAACCACTCATCCTTGTGGCTATCATCCATAGCCTCCTTATAGCTTTGAGGCTCCCCCTCATCCGTGAGGGTCACATACTCATCTGAGCTGTATTGGTTGGACGGTCGCTTGTCTCTATAGGACCGCCTCAGCTCAGGCTCTACTGGAGTGCTTGATTCTGCTTCCGGCTCAACCGGGGCATCTTTGGGAGCATTCTGCTCTTGAGAATGATCTTCATCATCAGCTCCGTCATCGCTCTCGATCAGAGCTTCTTCTGAATCGTCCCGTTGTGCATTCGAGGGACTTGGATCTTCCCTCCTTTGTCTTGGCATCGGCTTTGTTGATCTTCGGATGTCTTCTATCATCTGATCTTCGAAGAATACAACATCTCGACTTCTAATGACCTTTCTGGTGGTCGGGTCCCATAGCCGATAGCCGAACTCATCTCTGGGTGAACCAAGATAGATGCACTCCTTTGTCTTAGCATCGAGCTTGGCCCGCTCGTCCCTTGGAATGTGAACGAACGCTCTGCACCCGAACACCTTCAAGTGTTTGTAGGAGGCCTTCTTCCCTGACCAGACCTCTTCTGGGATATCTCCGTTTAGAGGGACAAAAGGTGTGAGGTTGATGATGTCGACGGCGGTCATCAAGGCTTCTCCCCAGAACGACTTGGGTAAATTGGCATGAGAGAGCATGCATCGGACTCTCTATGTGAGAGTACGGTTCATCCTCTCAGCAACCCCATTCAGTTGTGGCGTCTTAGGCGGTGTCTGATCCCATAGGAGCTACAGTACGCCTCAAATGGTCCTCAGTACTCGCCACCGTTGTCTGATCGGACACTCTTGAGCTTCCGACCAGTCTCCCGTTCCACCTTGGGATGGAACTCCTTGAATGCTTCGAGGACTTGATCCTTTGATTTCAGCAAACGCACCCAGACCTTTCTTGAGTGATCATCAATGAAGGTCACAAAATACAGTGCACCTCTATTGGATTTTTCTATCATTGAGCACACATCCGTGTGTACAAGGTCTGGGATATGCTTCCTCCTTGTGGGTGGAGATGATCTCTGAAAGGAAACTCTATGTTGTTTACCGACTAAACAATCAGAGCATGGGTCGAGGGAAGTACCTTTCAGGTTAGGGAGGAGCTGCCTTCGAGCGAGGATTTGAATGCCCTTCTCGCTCATGTGTCCAAGTCTTTGGTGCCAGATCTCCATGTCAGTGCTGGCAACGTTCACCTCTCCCTTGTAGACCTTTGCTTCTGTCCAGTACAATGTGCCTTCTTTTCTTCCTCGGGCCACGGTTAGGTTACTTTTAGTCAGCTTCCATTTGCCCCCGCCATTTTGACTAAAGTAACCATCATCGTCTAGCCTTCCAATTGATATGAGGTTACGTCTCATATCAGGGACATCCCTCACATCTTTCAGGATGAGCTTGCATCCTGTGTTGGATGTGAGGATAATATCTCCTCTCCCCACGATCTTGCTCCATCCATGATTTCCCATCAGGACGGTACCGAAGTCTCCACTTCGGTAGGATGAGAAGAAGCTTTTATGTGGGGTAACATGAAAGGAGGCACCAAAATCGACAATCCATGAGATATCATTACATTCAATGTTTAGAATGTTACCTCCTTCAACGAGATATGAATCCTCGCCTTCATCAGCCATGGTGGTAGTACTCCTTTCTTCTCGCCTCCTCATAGGATTGATCTGGTCTGGCTTCACATTTCCGGTCTTCTGATCTCTCTTGAGGATGCGGCATTCTTGCCTCTTGTGGCTTGGTTTTCCATAGTAGTAGCACGTGACCCTGGTGCGTGACTTGGACCGCCCTCGAGATTGTTCTCGGTCTCGACTTTGCTTCCGTCCACGGACATCATTACTACTCCGATTGTCAAGGACATTGGCCTCGGAATGATTGGTTATTCCTCTCTCCTTCCTCCTAGCTTCTTCATTGAGAAGACTATCACAGACGGTATCCATGGTGAGCTTCCCGTCTGGTGCTGAGTTACTTAGAGTAACTACCAGAGTATCCCAACTCTCTGGCAGAGAGGTAAGGAGTAGGATGGCTTGTAACTTATCATCGAGCACCATATCCACCTTACAAAGCTGATTGACAAGCCCTTTGAAATTATTCAAGTGCTCAATCATACTTTGGCCATCCTTATACTCCATCTTCACCAACCGTCTAGCTAGGAAGGCCATGTTACGAGGCGATTTCTTTTGAATCATGGACTCAAGCTTTGTCCACAATTCAAAAGCATTTGTATAATTAGAAACATGCTCAAAGAGAGTTTTATCAATGTACTTACGGATCATGGCGACCGCCTTTCGATTAAGGAGATCCCACTCTTTATCGCTCTTTCCTTGAGGCTTGTCCTTGTTGAAGACGGGTTCATACATGTCCTTACAGTATAGATGATCCTCCATCATCGGCTTCCAATAAGAGTAGTTCTCTGCCGTGAGCTTGAACATGTCACCCTCGTAAGTGACACTAGTCTCCATCTTGATCCGCACGAGCTAACACCTTTCAAAAATGAACTAGGCTCTGATACCACTGTTGGGAAAAATCGGCTTTTCCCGCTTTGTAGGATTAAGATGGGAAAAAATCACTTTTGTATAAAAGTGGAACTTGTATTATATAGTGGAAAACATTACAAAGATATAACTCTCACTATATAATTTTGTGGCTCACGCACACTCACTCTTACTAGGCTTGATCTCTCACACACTTATGCTTGGATTTGCTTTGCTTGTGTTGGATGCTCCAAAGCTAGGCACCCATTGGCTATTTATAGCCTCACTACACCGACATTCTCTTGTTACAAGAATGCTAGAATTTTCTAGCCTTTTCTTTCTTAATATCCTAGGAGTATTCTAGTGATGTAGCACCCTAGTTTATACATGAGTATTCTAGACAAATTCTCCAAATTTCTAAAGTGTAGGCCGGGCTAATTTTGTCTTCAAAATTTGTGGAGTATGGGCTAAATCTCAGCCCAATTAAAGAGGGAGCCCAACATGACTTCATTTGTTAATATGGCTATGGAGCAAGAGCCTTACAGTTTTAAACAAGCTGTGCAAAGCAGTAAGTGGGTTGATGCTATGAATTTAGAGCTGCAAGCTTTAGAGAGGAATGACACTTGGGAAATAGTGGATGCACCAATTGATCATAAAGCTATTGGAAGCAAATGAGTGTATAAGGTTAAGTATAGACCTGATGGATCAGTGGAAAGATACAAGGCAAGACTAGTTGCCAAGGGCTATAATCAGATCAAAGGGAAAGATTATAAGCACACTTTCTCTCCTGTTGCTAAATTCTCTACTGTGAGAATATTGATTGTAGTTGCCATTATCAGAAATTGGAATCTATATCAGCTAGATGTAAATAATGATTTTCTTCATGGAAAGCTAGAGGAAGAAGTGTATATGATTCCTCCAGAAGGATATATTACTGACAAACCTGGTCAGGTTTGTAAATTGAAGAAGTCCATTTATGGTCTAAAGCAGGCATCCAGGCAATGGAACACAGAATTGTGTAAGTTCTTAGAGAGCCTGGGATATGAGCAATCAATTGAGGATTACTCATTATTCATTAAGCAAGTTCAGAATGGCATTGTGGTTGCCTTAGTGTATGTGGATGATTTATTGATAACTAGTGATGATATTAAAGTGATAAATGAGACTAAAGCAGCCCTGCACAGAGCCTTCACCATAAAAGATTTTGGTATTGCAAGATACTTTCTTGGTCTCGAAATTTTGCATGACAAAAATGGAACAATGCTACACCAGAGAAAATACATCCTTGATATTTTGGATGATTGCCAAATGATGGAGTGCAAAGCAGCATCTTTTCCTCTTTCTAGAGGCTTAAAGTTGTCCACTGATGTTGGACAAATCATGCAGGATCTTGAGAAATATAGAAGACTGGTGGGCAGATTATTGTTCCTCAATTTATCTAGACCAGACATTTCTTATGTTGTGCAGCATCTAAGCCAGTTTATGGTGGAACCTAGACAACCACACTATGATGCTGCCCTCCATGTTGTCAAGTACTTGAAAGGAATTGTGTCCACGTGCCTTTATTATCCAAGAGACTCTTCTATGACTTTATCTGCATACTGTGATGCTGATTGGGGTGCTTGCCAATTCAGTGCAAAGTCTCTCACCGGATATTGTGTGTTCCTTGGAAGATCTTTGGTCTCATGGAAGACCAAGAAGCAAGTTACAGTCTCAAAATCTTCTGTTGAAGCAGAGTACAGGAGCATGTCTACCTTAGCAAGTGAGCTAGTGTGGGTTGAAGGAGTTTTGCAAAGACTGAAGTTATGTGTCTAGCTACCCATACCTCTATTTTGTGATAGCAAATCAGCAATACACATAGCTGAGAATCCAGTATTCCATGAAAGGACTAAGCACATCAAGATAGACTGTCATTATGTTCGTGAGAAGTTGCAAGAAGGGTTTCTTCTTCCACAGCATGTTAGAACTGGGCTTCAACTGGCTGATCTTCTTACTAAACCACTTGGTGAGAAGCAACATCATTTTTTCTCGTCCAAGTTGGGTCTGATAGGTCTCCCATCATGCCCAACTTGAAGGGGGGCATGAAGATTATTGTTGTGATCCTTGGTGATCAATGTTATTTCACTTGCATTAAGACTTCATTTCCTAGCTAAAATGTCTCTTTATTATGTTTTCTTGTCCTTTTGTGTAATAAGGGCTTTTGTCCATATCTAGCTAGGACCATGTGCTAGTCACATGACCTTTGTTTAGACCCATATAAATAGCAAGCAATCACTACCAAGATTGGTAGGGTTTTGGGATTGATGCCGCCTACCATGCCTCTTACACATTCCTCTTGCTGTCGTCTGCATTGCAGCCAAGAACACTGAATGTTCTTGTCCATTTTCTATGCTTTTACAGTGATATTTCAGCTTATTGCAGCTGATCTTTAGCTTACTTTCACATTCTGGGAACCTTACACAACAAAGATACTTCGGACTACCCGGTTTCCACCGCACAAGAAAAAACAAGTACTCAGATGTAAATGGAAACTAATGCTAAAAGATAAACAAGTGTTTCATGTTAGTATTATATACTACTCTCATTACAGCAAGCATTAAATACTTCTCTAGAGCCATACTGGCTGGTAGGTAGCAGGAAAGCACACACACGGGAGCGACTACTATGTTAAAATGGGCTATTCACTACCAAGAAGTTGAGCGACTACTATGCTAAAACAAGCAATACACTACAAAGTGAAAATCTCGTCAAGATACCAATGTCACTTCCATCTATCTGATAGACAAGCGTATTCACATCAACTGGAAATTGTGTAGCTGTACTCTCGATTTCAGCCAGCATTTGTTCCTGAAGCAGGACAAATAATATAATTAACAATAATGTACCGTTCAGTTTTAGCCCGAAACGGAAAATTAAAAAAAAAAATCGCTTCAAAGTGGTTACACAGTGAGATCACTTGAAACTTTCTAGTAATTTTCCCAAAATCTGGACAAAATCAGAACCAAGGTACATCTTTTTTATCAGAGGTTGAATCGATCATAAGAGAAGGATTAGACCAAAAATTAGGATACATTCTGGGAAAGTTTTAGGGTATATCACTGGTGAAAATACTTTAATTTTTAGCCAGACATACCTCACTCAGCATTATGAGACTGATCATGCTCAATGAAGTCCAAAGCTTCATCCTTGGAGACGAGGTTGACCTTGCTGACTCTATTCTTCAGAGTTACCCCATAAATTCGATCAGCAACTTTTACGAGCTCCGAACGAAACGTAGTGGTAATAAACTGAGTATTTCCCCCGTCAGCCAACCGGCGAATCATATCTACCAGAGTTAAGAAGTAAACAATGTGCAGAAAATCACATTCAAGGCAGATAACCAAAGAAGGATGCATCAAGTGGTCAACAACTATAAGGTAAATCGAGAATATGCAGTCAGAAAGCAGTTTATTCATCTTCATTTTACTTTTTCTTCTTTGTACCATTTGGCAGGAAATGCAAATGCAAGTAATCAGACAAATGTGAATGTTTTCGAATGTCCAGAGGAGACAAGCACTATTATGCATGCATCAGTCTGGAATATGAATAGATAAGGATACTTCCAACGGCAGTTCGGTACTGAGGATCAAGGGCTGCATCTATTTCATCAAAGAGATAAAATGGTGCAGGATCACATCGTTGTATAGCGAATATAAGGGCCAACGCCACTACAGTTTTCTGACCACCTGATAGCTGTTTCATGGATTGTGTCTCCCCTTGTCCGGTAAAAGAAACCTGGCATAGGATGCAACATTAAAAGAGAATAATTAAATAACGGAAATATAAATAATGTTTGAAATTTATCTTTTTTAAAAACAAACAACTCTGGCCATGTGCGAGAGCTAAAAAAACACTGATTGACTCTGTACATGCCTTCACTTTCACGCCGATATATTTTTCAACTCTTCCTTCTGCTTCAGCATCTCGAGGTCCGTCATCATCCTCATCATCACCTTGGTCACCATCCTGCAGCAAACAAGAATAGGATAAGATATCTAAGGGCATCTTAAATATACGTGGTTGTATTAGAAGAAAAAAGAAGCAAGAAAGTGTATTCCTGAAGACATGACAGGCAATGCAAGAAGCGATCTAAGAATAACAAGCCGAATATAGATATGCCAACATGAGCAAACAGCGTCAAAAATAAAGAATGTTATGAACAGTCCATCTCCTAGTCAGATCACGCCAAAGTATCAGAGGGAAACAAAGAACTTGTCTGAAACACCATCAGATCAAGTATACCTGACAAAGCTATCAAATCCAAATCAATTCAACTCCAAAGCTGAGAACTATTCAAGGCGACCACACTAACCTTCTTCTTCATCATAACTAAGACACCGTGGCCACCCTGCACAAGTTCGGAAAACACTTCCCGAAAGTTTCGGGCAACACCCTTGAAAGTACGCTCTATAGATTCATCCTTTCGCAGATCCAGTACATCAATGAGTTCTTTTATTTTCTGCAACAATCATATTTTTCATTAAACAGGAAAACACTCTAAATAATTAAAAGGTTCAACCCCAACAATTATGAGCACAGAAAAGAAATCCACGGCCACTAAATAGGTGATACCTCATCACCTGCATCCAGCTCAGCTTGCCTTTTCTGAAGCTCTTCACGTTGCTCTGTGAAATTTACATACTGATCAAGTGCTTTTTTGTTTACGTGACTAAACTGTTGGAGCTGCTCATTGCATCTATGAAGTGCCTTCTGCAACTCCTTGACACTTTTCCTTCTATACCTATTTATTAATTTTAACAGAAACAACAACAGAAATATCAAAGGTTCCTTCATAACACAAGCAATCTAAGATCAGAATCAAGCAGACATTGTTACAATACATCAATGCTCTAGCAAGTAATTAAGTCAAATCTTGTCATTCAGAAGCTACAAAACTCTGTAACTTCTTATGCATCAAGCTTTTGGTTACCAAGTCATGGGGGGCATGAAATTGAACGCTACAAAGTTACAAATACAGGTCACTTCTTTCACAAACACAACCCACACCCTCACCCCCAAAAAATAAAGGAAACCCCAAATAAGGTTAAAGAAAACCAGAGAGAGATCTTCCCCTTCACACCTCCTACCCATTCATTCCCAGAGCTACTAATCATCCCACAAATGCTTTGCTACCTCTAGCCATTACAATGTTTTCATCATATGCATCATGATCTTCTAATCAATATAGCCACCGCTTTATTCTCTCTCTACAATCTACATGATCATCTGCCTCACCTTATCCCAAATTCACTCTCCATTTCTTTTCCTACCACCAATTGCCAGATCCTGACCCGGACAGTCGCCTGGGTCAGACTGGATTATTAATACCCAGTATACCTGGTCACTTGGAGATATAATTTGTCGGCCAAAACCTGGTAACTACCAATATATTGACCAAGAGATGTGCCAAAAAGGAGTGAAGTGAGAGAAATAGGGGAGGGGGAGATTTAGAGAGTAATGATAAAGAGAAGAGAAAGGACACAGCAAGATCAAAGGCAGCAACAAACTACTAGAAGTTGACCATGAGAGAGAAATGAGTAGGGAAGAGTAATAGAGCAATTTTAAAGAGAAGGAAAAGGGCAAAGTAAAATCAAAGGCAGCAGAGCATATTTATAATTTTGACATGTATTGACCTTTTCGATGATTGTCCCGGCATTTAATTACAGATTAGAGCAATTTTAAACTTTTTGCCCTCACTCACTCTACCATATAAAGGAATGAAATCCCTTGTCGTATGTGTAAGAAAAATAGCCTGTATAACAAGTGTAAGTAACACATTTCTCCTAATTTACAATTTCAAACTAAAATGCCCAAGAAGAGGAATAAAATTTGGCATGTATGCAACAACACAAAAGAAAAGTAGAAATATTTAAGTGCAAAATAAATCGTACGTCTCAAAAGCATCTGAAGACAATGCTCCTAATTCTCGAATCTTCTTTGAATATTCCTCCTGTCTGGCACGGAGCATAGTTTGCCTACTTATTAGTTGTTCCAATTCTTTGCCTTCCTCATTAAGTGTTTTCTCATACTTTTCTTCCATAGCCTGAATTCATGGTAAACCATTATTACCCAAAAAGTATTAACATCAGCATTACTAGAGATTGAAAACTGCTGGTACCTTTAACTTATCCTTCTCATCCTTAATCTTCTTAAGCTGTTTGTTGATATTATCCACATATCCCGAAACTCCTGCCAGAAAAAAAAAACATTAGAACAAAGGATTCAAATTTTAGACTGCATAACATGTAAACCAACCGCCCAATTCTCACTTTTCAGTTCCTGTGTTGACTCTTCAACTGCAGCTACAGCATCATTGAGTTCCTTCTGCTTTGACTCATATTCAGCTTGTAATGAGTCATTTAGTACAGAATCCTTTATTGCTTCTAACTCCTCTTTGCGTGGCAAAAGATTAGTCGAAAGATTGGTCTCAAGCTCAGCAATCTTTGTTTCAGCCTGAGAAATGAGTATGCATTGAGGATTACACACAGGTAGCAGAGACACATCAGCATTATTAGAAAAATATACCAACCTCCACCCGGTCAGTCCTGCATGCAATCAGTTTCTCTTTCATCTCTCTAATTTCAGGATTCAGTCTAGACAAAAGATCTCTTTCCTCGGGTGCCAAATACTCAACAAGATCAGTGCCCATTTCGTCCTGTTTAGCAGCAATATTTCCTCTCAGTTGTGCAATTTGAGCTTGAGCATTAGAAAGCAACTTCCCCTGCATTGATAGATCAAATAAAAAAGGAAAAGAAGAAGTCAAACTTCACTCAAAAATAATGGAAAGAAATAACCATAAAAAACAAGTGATCAACTCCAGCTATGCACCTTCTTGTCAAGTGCAGTAAAAGTAGATTTCTTGCGCCTATTAGCATCGACAATGTCCTGACGGAGCTGCTCTAGTTGTGATCTGTCATGAGCTCTCTCAGCATCGATTTTCTGCTGCTCAGTAATAAGTTCAGTAACCTTCCTATCTATATGTGGGACATGTTAAGTAAATCAGGGGAAATCATGTTGACAAGCATTTGATCTACTGTGTGAGGATGAGCAGATAAAAACAGAATATGGGCTATGTTTCTTGGTTTAATAAGAAAGGCAATGCATAGAATTGAAGTACAGTGAATGATAATGAAATTTCAGCTAAAATCTAATACATTCAAATAAATCAACATATTCAGGATCAACAAACATGTCAGGAAGACTGAAGACAACATATGCAAATCATTCACAGAGATAAATGGGAAGAGGTAGAACCATTTTACAAAAAATTAGAAAATACAAGTGTTTTCCAAGAGGCATGAGTTCACTTCATTGGCAGCACAAACATTTCCATTTATTAAATACCACACATCTAAATTTTAAATCATCGCATCAAGATTCACATGGATAACTTAAAACTTGTATGTTATGCAAAGGATATCTTGAAGTTCAGCCTTAACTTTTTCCAATTCCTGCTTCTTCATTGTGACAGCCACCTCATTTTGCCTAATGATATTCATGAACTTCAGTTTTGAACGCCTGTGGTCATAAAATCCCCCAGTCATGCCACCTTTCTTGCTTACTTGATCACCTATTTCAACATGACAGCAGGAATAAGACCTAAATCGGCATCATAATGTCTAACAGAAAAAACAAATCAGCATCATAATATAATGTTTCCAGAATGACGACATTGAGATTTTACGGTTTTCAACCAACCTTCAAGAGTTATGCAATCCAAACCCTCATTACGAGCAACCCTTGCAGCCACATCCAGGTCCCTGCATACAACAGTTCTAGAGAAAACCTAAAAAAAAAAAGAGAAAGATCACTCTTTGCAGGTAGAGAAATGTCAGATAATAATGCTGTTAGTTTAGTTGATGTTGTTAGTTGAGTCTCTAGGTTACTGCGGTATTTATTTACTGTTTCCTATTTATTTATATGCGGGTTTCTAGGAGTAAGTTGAAGGGTCTCTCTATGCTATCTTCCTTCGGTATGAAATGAGCCTTTCATATCTCTCTCGGGAAGTATTAACTTGGCATAGCAAGAGAAAAAAACTGCATTTTTGTACATATATTACATAGCTAAAAACATGCCCAATATTCAGATCATAATAACACGTAATGATTAGCAACCTCATAAGAGGATAATTTTTTTTTATATTTTGATGTTATTAATCTGCCTATGAGTTGTAGAGACTGCAAGGTTTTATCACATATCAAAATGCATTACTCTAACAGAAACTGCAACCTACCTTCTCTCTTCTTTTATCATTACCCTTGAAATCATTCGTGTATATATATACCTCTAAATTTAAATCTTTCTCCTTTTAATCATTAACATTGATACTCCATCTAACGTCCTCTCTAAAATTTGATGTTTGCACAAAACAGATTACATGAATAAACTATTCATCGTCCCTTGTTAAGTGTGGAATAAGAGGGTCACAAATAATCGCAGTCACAAACATGACTGACTTCTATGCATGCATCGTTCACAATTTCAAATGCAAAATTGCTCACCTGGGCAAAGGCTTTGGAGTATTCTTCAGAAAACTTCAGTTTTTTCAATAATGGTATCACATCAGGGCTTTGTGGGTATGCAACATGAGGAGGCTTGACCTTATTGAGAGGTATAAATGTCACTCGCCCACCTTTATTTGAATTGAGGCCTTTAATTATCCTTGTTGCTGTGTCGTCATTATCAACCACTACATGAAATAAGCTGGAAATAGAAGTAAAATGACAACATTAAAGCATATACCTATTTCCAGAAGAACTAGGAAAGAACTAGGAAACCTACACTTCTGAAATTCTAGCAGGAGATAACCATGCCATGACAGATCAGTAAATAAAATCATGAGAAAGCCTACTTAATACCTATTTCCAGCAGTTACTTCCACTGCAGTGAAGAATCTCTCATCACAGTCGAGCAAATCAATAATGGAACCAAACATTCCGTCAATGTTATATTCATTGCAAAGCCTGCGAACAGAAACAAGTCCTCTTCGAACATCCTGTATGATTTCAAGGAATCAAATACATACATCGTTCCATATAAAAGTAATCGGACAAAACAAAACAAAACAAAAACAGAAAAAGGTTTTGACAAAAGCAAGATACACAGATGCAGAAATGGCAATGGCTACTTGGTACTACCCTTACAACCTTAAGGCAAGCCTCCTTCCATGAACACAAACCAAAGGAAAATTACATGCTCAAGAGTCAGGACTTGAGAGAAGCACAAAATAGTCAACTAGAAGAAAGATTGCTTAAGAGTAGAAAATGTAATAAAAAGGGCATCTTTCAAGTAGGACATCTAAGATCAATTTACTCTCAAAGCCTACTGCGTCTTATAAAAATTAAAGACAGTCTCAATAAAATAATGACATAGTCAACTAAGAGCAAAAGTCCGAGGAAAGAAGGGTAGACTAAAATAAAAAGAACACTCACACCAGGGGTACATTGATCAAGGTTCTTCTGTGCCTTCACTTTTTCTGATTTCAGCTTATCAATTTCAGAAGAAAGTTCATTCTCCTGAGACCACAAGGACCTAAAAGGAAGGAAATAAATCATCAAAATATAAATTTATCACAAATAATCTAAAGGTATAAGGGGATGGAAACAACAAAAAAAAATAAGGTTGAGAGAGATGGACAAACTCACTTGCGTTTGTCCTGCAACTTGTCCCTTTCTGCCTTGCATCTGATGAATCTGTCATTGATCTGCGTAATGCTGTCTTCTAATGCAGCTACACTAGCCTGACGCCTTTCAATATACTCATCTTGATCCCTAAGTTGAGCATTAAGCTGATCAATTTCATCTTGAAGTTTCTTTTCCTGAAGCGCAAAAGAGCGAGTGAGGAACTACAAATGCAGCACTTAAGATCACCCCCACCAGGCCCAAACTCCAACAAAGACAATAATAATAGATTAAAATGAAGTTCACAAATTAGCCATACTTAGAAAGACGTAATATAAAGACCACACAGAGCATGTCTTTTGCAATAACTTCTCTATTACAGTAATACACAGCCACTATCACATATACCTCTACCTTTGCAAGCCATAATCAATCCTTGGGGCATCCTCACAAGTGAACGAGATTCCCAGCATCTAACAATACATATCTAGGAGCTAAATCTCATATTCTCATGTATCCTATCACAGTATAAAACCTTCTATGAACATCAATGCTATATTCTATATTTCAGCAAGAAAAATTAGAGGCTACCTGCGATAAATTGGTAGAAAGAACAAGCTCAAGGTCGTCAATTTCCTTCCTAAGCCATTCATCACGAGCAGCTTTACTTGAAAACTGTGTTGCTCGACCTTGTTTTTGATAAAGCATACTCAACTGCTTTTCACGCTCCATTATACTACCAAAATAGAGAAAAGGGGGGAGGAGAAAGATGTTATTACATTTATCATTAAAACTGGTAATCCCAAACTCCAGAGCAAACAAGCATCTAAGATGTAGCAAATCTGAATGTACAATGTATGTTGCAAGTTAAAAGAATACTTAAATACTACAATAGTCTAAAATTACCCCATCGACAGCTTCTCTTCGTCTTTCAATTTTTTATCATAAGACGGCTTCATACTACTAAGTTCCCTCATGGATTCTTCAATTTCCTGTTTTACAATGTCGAGCTGCCTTGCTGCACCTTCCTGAAATAAGTATATACAACCTGCATTATTAAAAGCCTTGACCCACAATATTTTTCTTCATTTTAACTTAAGGTCATTACCCTTGCACCAATGTGTTCTTCAATCTTATCATTTATATCTCGAGAGTCAAGCTCAAGCTGTGTCCTCCTCTTTATAGCAGCTTTTCTTTTTTTCTCCATTTCTTCTTTTTCTTTGGTTAATCCTTGAAGATCTTTTGTCAGCTTCTTAAACTCCTTGTCCAGATCCTTGACTTTTTCTTGGGCCTCAAGCACACTGTTATACATGTTTGTTGATTTCTCAGAAACCCTTGCTCGAGCATCTTCTACCTGGAAAATTTTAGCTTGGTTTTAGCATTGGGTGAAAGCCTCAAATGCCAAATGAAGGATATGAACCAAGTAGTTCTCTAGGAGGAACTAACAAACCATATTCAACAGCTTAAAAACAATTATGTTGCAGATTTTAAACAAATAGCAGAATGATGGTAGCCCACTTGCCACATCATGATGATATATATAACAGAATGAACAAAAAGTCCAAACAAGAAAATTATCAGATATTTAAAAATGTACAGGAGAATATGAGATGTAGTTTGTATGGAAATTCCCTAAAAACAATTTGTCAGAAAAAGTAGTAACAAGTCCAAATATGTATAGATTCATTCCAAATAATATTAATATATGTAAAAAATAATACTCCCTCCTGTTTTCTATTTGATAGTATTCATCACGCTTTTTAAGGTTGATAAAACTATATAAAATATCGACTTTTTTTATTATTTTTTTTACATATAATTTCATACTTGCCTCAGATAAAAATAAAAAAAGAGGGGGTAATAATATTTTGATGAATACAATGCACTTTCGAAATAGAACTCAAAAGATCCCTTCTATTTATAGTTTTATCAAACTTTTAAGTTTCGAGTATAACTAAATTTTTCAGGAAAAAAGGCTTATTAAAAGTCTTGGGATATTTTTATACAACTAACCATTTAGGAATCCCAATATGTTGCTGCATCGTGATTTAGGAAGTTATCCATTTTAACTCACTAGATTCAAATATCAAAGTAGACATTAAACTTCCTGTATGTATTGATATAAACTATTTAGATAACTTTTTGGTGAATCAGTATCTTCTGGTTATTTTAGAATCATTACTGCATCAAGAGTCCAATGTTGGACAAACAAAATTTACAAACTGCTGACCTCAGCCAGCTTCTGCCGAGCATCAACAAGCTCTTTATCGTACATTGTGTACTCTAGTGCTTTCCTCTGCTTGTCAAGCTGCTGATATTTTCTCAGCTCCTCTTTCTCTTCATCGAGCTCTTTTAATCTCTCGTCTAAATACTGAACAACTTGAATTATCTGCCTTCTTTTATTACCTGGAAAGGACAAGATAAATAACATATGAGGAAACCACATGATACTCTCTTAATGTGTAATATCTTGGAGATCACTTGCCAGTTTCTTGCATGATTTTCAAACTCTCACGGCGCCTTTCCTCATAAACTCGGGTGCCACCAATTTCCTTGAGCAAATCCAGGCGTTCAGCATCTTTCATCAGTGTTAATGATGCTATCTACACAGTAGCCCAGTCAAACACAAACAGGTTTACATATAACTTGAAAGCAGGAGATGACAGTAATAAACCCTCACATTGGAAGAGTATTACATAGGCATGGATACCCAGAAAACTACCTTTCCTTGTTGCACAACATAATAAGGATTTGAACGAGAAAAACCAGCGCTCTCAAGAAGGTTCATGACTTCATTTTTCCTGCTTATTGTGGCATGCTACTTTAGTTAAACAAGCATGAAAAGTTGAGAAGCAATCAAGCAACGAATATGGAGAGTTCAAATTAAAGATCTCTAATTCCTCACGTAATATGCTTGCCATCCAAAAAGTACTCGTCTTTCTTCAGTCCAATAGATCTTCGCAGGCGAACTTCCTCCTTATCCACCTACAAGGATGAAAAATATGAGCAGGGTAATTTCAGATTGGCTTCTTGTGTACGAAGTTGTAAATGCACATTAAAAGTTCAAATTGCAGGTGCCAAAATAACAAGTGCATCCGCACCAATTAGCATAGTCAACTGACTAAACTACTAAAGAAGAAAAGAGCAAAAAACTAATCAGAAAAATATTTATCTTGCAAATAAACAATGCATGAACAAATGTTACCGGAATGCGATTATCTGAGTTGTCAAAGACAATCTCTACAAAGGCTGATAATACTTGGTTGCCTGCACCTTCCTAAAGAATACAAACTATACAGATAAGATTCTATACAACATTAAAATGTTCCGTATAATCACAAAACTTATAAACAAGCATGCAAAAACATACATGGAGTAACGCATGTCTGTCCTCACTCCGTAGATTTTGGAATAGATCACTAAGCACAAATCGAATTGCTACAAAAGGAAAAACTCAAAAAGAATAAGCAAATAATTTTAGACTAATAGAGCAATAAACTGTAGACAAACAAGAATTACCATGGAAAAAGTTTGATTTTCCAGACCCATTTGCTCCAACTGCACAATTGGAAGAAAAAACAGAGTAAGAGAATGGCCATAACTGTTATCAACCCAGCCTAATCAACAGCGAAAACTAATAGAAGGCGAGAAAGAAGAAGAATTGAGCTGGCACTGGAACATGAATCGAATTAATAGAAGCACACTTTGAGACCTATCTCCCTCTCTAAAAAACAGTCAATCTTCACTGTGAATCCCAGTACATTAGAAGTTGACAAACAATTATGAAAAGTATAACGGGTGAAAACAGGGTCTTTATATTGGTGGGTCAAACAATTAATAAAATATAACCATATAGAGTTTATCTGATAATTAACATTCAAGAAAACATCAACTTCAGGAGAGAAGCCTGTACCAACACAGTTAACTTTAGGGCTAAAAACGTCTGTTGAAGTCTGCTCTCTGTAGCTTTTAAATCCTTCAATAATGACCTGCATACAAAAAGAATCCATATCGGTCGCAACCAGTATCAAATGGAACATGGATGAGATGAATATTACCTAGCTAGACATCGACTTGCAATATCAAAGTACAGCCTAAGACTAGACTCAGCTTCAAATCACCTATGATTGTGCAGTTTTGGGTTACAAAGGCAAAAGATGTTCAACTCCAACTCTAAAATTCTTAAGTTAGTAATTCATAAGGCAAGTTTCCCAATCCTAAATCTGACTCGTGTTAGATCAAATGAGTTTTTTCAGGTTCATAAATATTCTAAGGTCAGGCGTGTCAATCCAGATTTGACTAGTCTAATTACAATAACACCACTACGATACAGCCAAACAGTGAGGCGAAGACAAGATTGGACTTACCAGCTTTATATACATGTTGGCAGCTCCGCTACTCCAGATTAAACCACTAACTCTGCAAATGGAAGAACGGCAACTAAAAATCCAGCAATCAAGAAAACGGTGCACATCTAGAGCCAAATTCATACTTCGTAAAATCCATAAACTCAAACAGCTCCAAAATATCAATTGGAGCAAAATACAAACTGGGAGGGAAAAAAATCAAAAAGTCTTGTACGTAATCTTCATTCAGATACGAGTAACACGAGCATAGAGTTTCGAAATTGGTGCAGATGAGCATAGAGTTTCGTAACAGATGAGCCAAACGACAAAAGAAAACCTAATAAGTCAATTGGTGCAGGGAGAGCAAAATTATGTAGAAATCTTTCACCAGGAAGGAGTATTCTGAAACCCTAGAACGGGAAATTTCAACGATTTAAGAGCGGCAAATTCAAAATTTGGGGCTAGGACTTTTGAGCAAGCATAAATGGGAAAGATGAAATTCAACTGCAAGTGCGAAAGGGTTTGATCCTTACAGAAGAGCTTGATTGACAGGAGCATGAAAGGCCTGCAGACGACGAGAGAGAGAGAGCAGTGGATTCGAGCACAAGGAGGTTGCGAAGAGTGCGAGATGAAGTTTAGAAATGGGCTCTGTAAACTCTCAAAAATTACCAAAGTTTATAAATGTACTATGCGGCTGTCCAAACAATGTGCTAACAAGTGAGAAGTCGAAAATTATTTTGTTTGTTATGTTTGTAGACGGTTATCCCTTCGGTCGGCTTGTCTGACATTCAAATTTTAGGTTTATCTGAACTCAAATTCTTACTTTACTTTTTTATAAGTCGAAACGTTAGACATTACTCCCTCCAATCCCGTTTTAATCAAAAGCACATGAATGAATCAAAGAATAATTGGTGTAATTTATCCCCATGAAAAAATTAATGTTGCACCACAAAAAGTTATTTACACACATGTTCACACTTAGTAAGGGCTAATTACTCATCAAACATTAATTGTGTTGTACTCCAAAAGTCAAGGTTCACACTTGATCAAAACTAGAAGCAAATTCAATTGGTAATGGAATGTAAAAAAGTCTTCCAATTAAATAAGATAAGGGGATGAATTGTAACAATATTTAATTCTTCTTACAAAACGTCATCTTTGGATCAAATATCTAATGTTAAAACGTCACATATAGTGGATCGGAGGGAGTGTCTTTTTTTATCAGAAATGTGGGTTAGGGCCGTTAGGCCATGATTTTATTATGAAAAAAAGTTCATCAAAGAGCAGAAGGTGAAAGGGAAACAAATTCCCAAATACATTCCGGGACTACAAAATGCTCAGAAAAGGAATCAGCTAAGCTAAGGGCCCAATTTGCCATTGCATCAGCCTCTAAGTTTGCTTGACGTTGGACAAGCGGCACTTGAACCTTCCAATGTGGGTCTTCCATGATCCATCATCAGTTGTCAAACAGGTGGAAATTCACATGAACTTCCTTTATGGGGCCAGCAAGAAGATCCCTAAGTGATGAGCAATTGGTTTTTATAGAGATTTAATGTTTGTGAGAAAGCTTGATTGTATTCATTGACAATGGGAAAGTATATAGGGTTACAATGTTTGAAGATTAAGGATCTCCTAAGATAGGATATACATAAAATGATATCAAAATATACAAAAGATGTGTTTCTATCCTAATACCCCCTGCAAGCTCATGGCGGAGGACGCGCATGAAGCTTGACACAAAGTGTAATGAACCGGCCACTACCAAGGGCCTTGGTGAAGATGTCTGTAGTTTGATCCAAGGAGCGAATGTGACAGACAACAAGGTCACCGGCCTCCACTTGTTCACGAACAAAGAAATAGTCAATGCGAATATGCTTGGACCGCTGATGGAGAATAGGATGGGCAGACATGTACGTGGCACTGAGGTTGTCACAGAGGACAATGGGAGAACCTGCTACCGGTGCCTCAAGCTCAGCCAGAAGTTGGCAAAGCCAAAGTAGTTCGGCTGCAGTGAAAGCAATGGCGCGGTACTCGGCTTCAGTGCTAGATCGAGCGATCACCTTCTGCTTCCGGAAAGACCAACTGACAAGATTACCACCATAAAAGATGGCAAAGCCGTGTTGAGATCGGCAATCATCCATGTCTAAGGCCCATCCGGCATCGGTGAAGGCAACTAGGCGGGTGTCGGTGGCTGATCGGAGACGCAGACCATGAGATAAAGTGCCTTTGAGATAGCGGAGGATGCGCTTGACAGCAGACCAGTGAGTCTCAGTGGGGTTATGCATAAATTGGCAAACCCGATTGACGGCATAAGATATCTCTAGACGAGTGATGGTGACATATTAAAGAGTGCCAACAATGCTCCGATATAAGTGAGGATTGGCTAGGGGGTCACCAGTTTGGATCAGGCAAAATTCAGGTTCGGTAGGAGAAGCAATAGGACGGGCGTCTGTCATCTTGCTGCGGAGAAGCAAGCCGCGAATGTACTTCTGCTGAGTCAACATAATGGCACCATCATAGGGAAGTAGCTATATGCCGAGAAAGTAGTGCAAACTGCAAAGTGCCCAAGTCACGTAGAGAGAATGCGATGTTCAGGCGTTGAACAAACTGATCAATTGCCGATTGAGAGGAGCCTGTGATAATCAGATCATCGACATAGACGAGAACCAAAAGAGTGAACCCGCGAGCTCGACAGATAAATAGAGATGAGTGGGATTTGCATGCTGAAAGCTGATGCCATAGAAGGAAGAGCTTGAGCTTGGTGAACCAAGCTCGAGGCGCCTGTGTGAGGCTATACAGAGCCTTCTTGAGTCGGCAGACATGCGTGGGCCGAGAGTGATCAGTGAAGCCAGGACGTTGATCCATGTAAACCTGTTCAGAGAGATCACCATTCAGAAAGGCGTTATTGATGTCTACCTATCGGAGTGGCCACTTGTGAGTAATGGCGAGAGAAAGGATGACACGGATGGTTGTTGGTTTGATGACGGAGCTAAATGTGTCAAAATAGTCAACACTTTCCTCTTGATTGAAGCCCTTTGCAACTAACCGAGCCTTGTGACGCTCAATGGAACCATCTGCATGGCGTTTGACCTTGTACACCCACTTACAACCAACAATGTTAGTCTTAGGAGGACGCAGGACAATGTCCCAAGTCCCATTACGAACGAGAGCATCATATTCAACATGCATCGCATTTTGCCATTCAGGTAGTTTGGAGGCCTGAATGAAGGTTTTGGGTTCAGGATAGTTATCCGGGGAGGGTGGGAGCGGGTGTTTTGTGGTGGTTAGGGATTTGGGTTTGGCGCAGACATTGTCATTGAGAAGGACGGACTGTTGACGCTGCCGGGTGTTGTGCCGAGTGGGTTGTGGGGGTGGTGGTGGAGGTGGTGGCGGTGAGGGGTATACAGGGGGAGATGGGGAGATGTCATCATCGGATGTGTCTGAAGAGGGCGTCGCAGGATCGGTTGCTCCAGGAGATGCCGAGAATGGTGCAGGGGACGGCGGCTGGGGGTCCTCGGGGCCAAGGTTAAACAGTATAGGGGTGGGTGCAGCGGACTGAGAAGCCGAAAAAATGGAAGCGGCTTTTTGAAGGATCGTCAGGGGGTTGGAGACCATTGATGTATGCACGATAGGAGTTGGTGAAGCATGAGATGGGTACGGAAACACCGACTCATCAAAGATGACATGACGAGCAATGTAGAGGCGATGAGTTGGGACATGGAAGCACATATACCCTTTATGTTTGGAGTTGTAACCGACAAACACACAAGGAAGAGATCGGAACTCAAGTTTGTTGGCGTTGTAGGGGCGCAGGAATGGGTAGCATAAGCATCCGAAGGACTTAAGAAACCCATAGTCTAGACTCTTCCCATATAGACACTTGTAAGGAGATTTTTAGTGGAGAATTGGGGTAAGGGTGCGGTTATGAAGATAGATAGAAGTCTGAAATGCGTGCTCCCAATGACAAGTTGGCATCTTGGCATGAGCGAGAAGAGCAAGGCCTTTCTCGACAATGGTGCGATGACGTCGTTCGACTGCGTCGTTTTGAGATTAAGTGTGTGGACAAGAGATACGATGCAGAATGCCCTGTGTTTGTAAATATGTAGAGACTGATCGATATTCACCAAGGAAGACACGGTGAGGAGAGGGTAAGGACGACAATGGAGGAGCACCAAGCCGGTAAAGTCCATTCTCAACGGTTCCTTTTAGGAGCGTCCGACCCTGTAAATCCCTCACAAAGCAAGAAGAGCCATAAAATAGCATGTAGACATCATTGTCACGAGTTAATTGAGATACACTGAGTAAATTTTTGGTAATTTGAGGAACAAAAAAGACGTTATGGAGTTGCAGAATGCGATTTGGGGCAGATAAAATAGACTTTCCCAGTTTCACAATTAGAAGAGACATATCGTTGCCAACCTGGAGACCATCATTGTCGAAGTAATCAGCACTCACAGACATGTTCCCAAGGTCGTTGGTGATGTGATTGGTGGCACCAAAATTGACGTACCAAGCGGGATCAACAATGGTCGACGGTGGAGTCATGGTGTTGTAGGCGTGGCGCTGGGGAGGATCAAATCTGCTGAAGTTAGATCTGTCACGAGCGCCCCCCGATCCGTGTGTCTGTGAAGCCGGACAACGGTAGGGGGGGGGGGGGGATTCCGCGACGTTGAGGTGCTGAAAGCAATTGAGGGCCTCGTGATTGGTTCGTTTGCAAATCTGGCAAGGAGTGCGAGTGCACTCGCGCTCGATGGGTGGGGAATCGGTGGGTGTAGAGGTCTCGCAAGAGCGGGTGGAGGGTCGCTGGGAGCGAGAACCGCCCATGCTGGATGTGTTAGCCGAAGGTTGTTGGTCTTGAAGGGTTTGTAAGGCTTGGTTTTGACGATCTTCTTTTTGTAGAAGGAGGCCGCGCGAAGAGATCGTCGGAGGTAATGGGTCCAGGCTGCATATGAAAAGATTGAGGTCCGGAAGGCATTGAAAGAGGCATCCAAACCATGAAGGACACACGCAACAAAGTCATCATCGGGTACAACATGGTTGCACTCGGCAAGGGAATCAGCAAAGGAGCGCTTTTTCTCATAGTACTCCATAATCGATAGGTTACCTTTGACAAAGGACTTCAACTGTTGCTTCAGATGTATCTCCCGAGCCTTCGTTTGGGCATGAAACATCCGCTCTAGGGTGGCCCAGGCAGCAGAGGCAGTAGCGACTCTAGCCACATGGGCAAGGAGGGGAGCAGAGAGAGTAGATCGAATCCATAGCAAGACAAGACGATCCTTGCGCTTCGAAACGGCAAAGGCAGGATTGGCAGCCGAGGGAGCAGCGGATTCGCCATCAGTGGGAGGCGGTGACGGGAGGTGTGTAGGAGGAGCAGTATCGGTGGTGAGAAAGGATTCAAGCTCGTAGGCTTCAAGGGCAGATTTGACGGTTTGACGCCAGACGGTGTAATTGGTTCTCTCAAGTTTGATGGTGAAGTTGGGAAGGCTGATGGTGGGGGAGGAGAGCCCGTCGGCGGCGTGAAAGGGGTTGAGGTTTTCGGATTTGTTGGCGGGGATCGTTGTGGAAGAGGAAGAGGACTCGGTCGACATGGTGACTCGAGAGGGAATAGGTCTAGAGTTAGGCGGCGGCGTGAAGGGGGCTAGGGCTAGGATCGAAGGTTAGGCTGATACCATATAGAGATTTAATGTTTGTGAGATAGCTTGATGGTATTCATTGACAATGGGAAAATATATAGGGTTACAATGCTTGGAGATCAAGGATCTCCTAAGATAGGATATACATAAAAGGATATAAAAATATACAAAAGATATGTTTCTATCCTAATAGTCTTCAACATGAGCTATTGGATGCCCATTATGCGTGTTGTAGTTAACCCATGTAAAGCTGTCCAAATTTCTATTGTCAATGCCAAGCAAACCCCACACTTGAACCTGAAGGCCCTTAGAAAGGACCCTTAAGCATCACGGAGTAGGCCTCCTCCACCGACGAGACCAGGGTTGCCCTTGGACACCCTGTCTTCATTAAGCCTGATCCAGCCTAACTCCGGAGGTTCCTAAGTTGTCGGTGACTCAACCCGGACCTGGCTAGGTGGTAGGCTCTTATTTATCTTCTGTCTTATATGGAGGAGAGTAGACAACTGTCGCCAAACTTTATTTTCCAATCCATTCAAATTGTCAGTTCCTTCAAAAACAACTCCATTTCTCACCTTCCAAGTGGCCCATAACATCATTACAAAGACCGAATACAATATGCCATCTTTCATTATATTTGTGAAGATCCAGCTTTGGACATCTGAGTGTTCAAAGAAGGAAGGAGGTGAGTAGTCCCCTCCCAGCTGAAGCCATACACTTTGACTGGTGGAGCACCGTTGATAACGAGGGGAGGCAGCGGCGGAGCCGTCGTCGTCACACCTACCAGAAGCAGAACACACAACTACTGACTCGGCGTCAAGGAGAATATTTCAGCTTCAGCTCCATGCTCGGAGCGCATAGCCCCTTGTTAGCCATAAAAGTGGCTCCATTAGCATCGCCAGCGCGACTGTAGAGGGAAATTAAGAACGACCCATCACAGAACGACAACGGTTAACAAATTGGGTGAACAAGATTTAGGGATTTTAGAGGTGTTTGTCAAGAGAAGATTGGGGTTCTTCATATCCCCAAAGATTTTTTTTACGGAATGAGTATTTTCCATCTTTTGTGTTGGTTACCCATATAAGAATGGGAGTTGATTTTCATTTAAAAGGTGTTCCCTTTAAGACTTTGTGGGGATTACCCATGATAAAGATGTAGTTGTTCTTGTATTTGATGAACAAAAAGGGTGTTTCAACTCTCTCTCTCTAGAAAACAATTTCTATAGAGAAGAGAAAACTTGGATAATCTCCCATTACCCATCGCTCTAATGCTCAAAATTTCTCAATATATCAATGCACTGTTCAATTCCCATTAAAATGGTTAGTATGTGTTTGAAATGTTTTATTAGTCTTCTACAAAGATGCTATGTAACAAAAGGACGAAGCGCTCCATTCGATGGTCTGCAAAGATGCTCTGTGACAAGAGGACGATTCTCTCTGCTCGAGGGTCTGCAAAGATGCTCTGCGACTAAAGGACAAATTACTCTGCTCAAGGGCCTGCAAAGATGCTCTACGACTAAAGGACGAATTACTCTGCTCGAGGGTATGTAAAGACGCTCTGCGACTAAAGGACGAATTTCTCTGCTCGAGAGTCTGCAAAGATGCTCTGTGACTAATGGATGGATTGTTCTACTCGGGGGTCTGTAAAGATGCTCTTCAAATTAGTATAAATCAACTCAAATGTCTACCATTCACTATCCATCTCTTCAGTTTCCTCTGATTTGCAAACACAAACCTCCAATAGATCCTCAAGAAATGTATGACTATGTCACCCAATCTTTAGGTCCATCAACTGATGAGCTAACCCGAGCTTATGCCAAGTGGTTGTATCTATCCACAAAAAATAAGTCAAGCGTTGAGGCGGGAAGTTCTAGGTCAAGGAGACCTTGAGTTTACATAGAAAGAGAACATGAGAAGGGCCACGATCAGCTTGTCGCAGATTATTTCTTAAAGGACCCACCTCCGGTGTATCCAGATGCAGTTTTCAGAAGACGGTTCAAAATGCGAAGGTCGTTGTTCTTACGCATTGTGAACCAACTCTCAAGCGAGGTCGATTATTTCATGCAAAAGCCTGATGCCACTAGTAGGTGTAAAGGATTGGATTTTTAAATCTTAAATTATCGAAAAAAAAGAAAATCAAAATGAATTTTAAAGCGAAATTTAGCGAAAAAACTCTTTAGCTCGGACTTTAACCTCGTAAAGCGGATTTTCGACCTAACTAAAATTTTTGAGAACTAACATGGCCACCTTGATTCACGGATTTCAAATTATAATTTCACGAAAGAGAGAGAGAGGAATTTGGGAAGCTAACGTCGGAAACTAATTTCGGGACGCCTCTCGGTATTTGAGCTCGCAACATCGGAACAACGATTCCCATCCTCACTCTTCCAAGTCTATCCAAAAATCCCAGCCCATGGTCCCCTCTTTGGGATGATTTGAAAATCAAAGGAAGCTTCATCCTCACCTTCCTCACTTCCCAAATGGCTAGACATCCACCATGCTTTCTTCCATCTTTTTGCCTTGTCTACACCCAACGGAGCAAAGAGACAAAATAACCTTCAACCTCTTCTTTGCCCATCCAATTGTAGCTCTCAAAAGGCTCCTCTTTGACACTTTAAAATCAGATTTTGGAGGACCAATTGCTCACCACACAAAGCACACACAAACCCTAAAACTCCTCTCCTAAGATGTTATCCAAAAGCTTCCAAAAAAATCCTATCCTTCCTCCTCCTTTCTTCTTCCTTTTTCCTCCTTTGAGGAGAGATTCCAGCAGCCTCAAGGCCCTTATTCTAGCATCTAAACACCACCACACAACCCCAACAACAACATATTTCTTCTTCTTTGTCTTTACCATATTTAGCCTGTATTTTAAGTTCAGAACATAAGGCTAATCCTTCCTTTTTAATGAAAGCAGTTAGCTGTCCGTAGGTTATGTCTTCTTAATGGATTTCTTTAGATTGTAATTCTTCTTTAATCTTTTGATTAATTCTTTGAGCGAATAGAGAAAGAAGACCAGAAACAAAGTGTTCCTTCCAGTATCCTTTATTATAGTTTGATCTCTTGAACACGTATGAGAGGAAAACGTCTTTATACCATCTATAATCACTAAGTGTTTTGCACTTTAAATTAGAAAGTATCTCTCTATTAGCCTGCAGTTCTTCTTTAGGGTTTCCAATGAAGTGCATACTTATTGTGTAGATTAATTGATTAACTGGCTCGTCTTCTCGAATATCATTTTTATAATTTAAAATTTCTTCCTTTTGTTGATAAGTAAGAGCGTTATCCCACCAATTTTTTAATTGTCTTGTGAATCCAGTAACAATTAGAGATACCCAGACTTGGTCACTTTTATCAGAACATTTATAGGCTATATTAGCCATTCCCATTTCTTGCAATGTATTTAAGATTTCTCCTTCTGATTTCCCATCTATATTCCATTCATATGTACTTTGTCCATTGTAATCGGTAGATCTAAACTTAGATCTTTCTTCATATTGAACATCAGGAGGTGTAGGTCTTGGATAAAAGTTTCTTGTGTCCATGTTTCTATTAATTCTTCTATGTCATTGAAATCTGTTTTTATTTCTTCTCATTTTATTAATTTCTAAAGAATCATCTTTAAAATTGGCTTCAATGTTATGAATAATTTTATCTTCTTCTAAAGTACTTGATGATTCTGTAGATTCTTCAAAACTGGGATAATTTGAGGAGGTTTCACTACTACTATACTCATTTATACATTGTATTTCTTTTCCTCTTGAAGATTGTATGCCAAGTCTATTGTCTATTTTTTCAATAATAGTTAAAGGTGAACTAAGTGAAATATTTTTTAAAGTTTCTTTTGGGACACCCTGAACCTGAAAATTTGGTCTAGAAATGTTTCTAGGAAACTTGGGATCTTCAATCGATATTTTCTCATGTACAAGTTCTACTTGAGAGGCTATAGTATGTAGGAGTTGATTAGAATAATTGTTTTGTTCATAAATCTTTTTAATGTCTTCTAATGTAGAAGTTCTATTATCTGAGGGATTTATCTTATCATTTTTAAATGGTTCTCCTGTTATTTCTCCTTCTCCAATTTTAATTTTTATTCCTTTTGAGAGGAGGGTGAATAGAATGCACAACTCCCTTTGGTAAAATACTCCAAGTTTTGGTAAGTCTAGTTTGAACTTCTATAAACTTATGATTAAAAGGGTGTTCTACACCATTTTTCTTAAGATATTGTTTGAACCAAGTAAAGAAAAGAATATTGCTTTGAAATTTTTCCATTTCAGAGTACCAAATTTTTCTAATCTTAGTTCTATGATTTTCCTCAAAACTTAGGAACCAATTTCTTTTATCTTTATTTTTTCTTGAATTAAAGTCAGTTCTGAGATATTCTTTATTTATTATGAATGTAGAGTTGGTAATAGCATTTATTGAGGAATATCTGTTCATTTCACTATTTGTAGGAGAAAAAGGTGATCGATCTATAGGGTCAATAATATGGTCAGGTATGTAAAGGCTCGGATTTTCAAATCCTAATTTTTTCGAAAAAAGAGAATTAAAAATGAAATTTAATCGGTTTTAAGACTCGTTTAACGGATCACGACCGGAATATAAAATTTGACGAATACTTTCTATCCTTTTACCTCGAAAATTCAAAATAATTATCGGATGGCGATATCTTTGTCGATTTTAAAAATCTAATTGATCGAGAGAGCGAGAGTCGGGGAAACTAACATTTAAAAACTAATTACGGGATTCGAAATTCGCGTATTCGGAATTTATTTCCGTGTATTTGTTTAACCACTTCCACACATTACCCTCACCAACTCTCTCACCATACCTCTTCAAAGGGCCATCCCTCACCCCGTCATTCACTCAGCACATCACCCTCACCTGCTCCCTCGATCCTTCACTTGTCCACGCCACCATCACCGAAGCCCATTCCATCAACCATCTGCATCACCATTACCTCCTTCACCATATCATCGCCATCATCTCTGCTCTCTCCTACTCTCCATCATCGTCATTCACCTTCGCCCTCCCCGACTCTCTCCTCTTCGCTCCATCAACGTCGCCGCACCTTCAACCACCACACACACCACCGCCTCCTCTTCCTTCTTCCCTCCTTCCACCTCGAGCTGCCAGCGGAAGGTCCCACGCACCCCTCGGAGCCCCCACCAGCATCCGGAGCAGCCTAGAAGCTCCCCAGCGCCGCCGAAGGCCACTAGAACCTCGTCGCCCTGTTGAGCGCGATTAACGTTCCAGTAAGCGATTCTATTCCGTCTTCGATCGAAACCACTCTCGGACTTCACCATCACGCTCACCCATGTCCCACGCAGGTCCGACGAGCCATCGCGAGCTACCGACGACGCTCAGAACTCCGATCGAGAGCTCCGAAGTAGCGAACCCCTCGGTGAGTCATCGCTTCTCCTCCCTCTGTTTTGAATTAATTTCTGACTGGGTTTGGGTTAAGGGCTAGTGTCGAGTGTGCGTGAGCTGAGTGCGGGGTGTCGGGTGGTGCGTGTAAACTCGGGCGGAGCTCCGGCGAGCATCGGTGAGCGTCGTGAGCGAGCGAACTGAGCAGAGGCGGAGGTAGACGGGACGAGCACGGGCGCAGTTGGCTAGCGAGGTCGAGTAGACCAGTGGGCGCGGGTTGATTGAGCCATGAGAAGAGGCGAGCCAGTGGGAGCCGAGGATGAGCGGCAGCACAGCGAGCAGAGGCGAGCCGACGGGAGCTGCACAGGCGCGGCCGCGGGCGGGAGTCCATTTGAATCCGGAGGAGAAAGACGTAGATGTGGACTCGTGGGCCCCCTTTTTCTAACATTTTATAACTTATATATTATGTGTTAATTGTTAACCGGTTTGAGTTTTAGCGGGTCGGTTTGGTTCGATTCGGTTGGATTTAAATGGGTTTGGTTCGGTTTGGGTTTAACCGTTTACTTACTTAAGTATTTATTGAGATTTAAATAAAAAATAATATTATTGGGGGTTTAAAATATAATTTTGGACTTGAAGATTTAAAAGGAAGTTGGAAAAGAATTTCAAAGATCGGGAAGTGATTTAATAAATAAATTGGAAAAGGATTTTGGTGAACATTTTCAAGGGTCGGAATTCTTAATTGTTTAATTTGGATTTTGAAATGGATTTGGGACTAACTTGGGAATAAGGCTTATTCGATGACTAACTAGCATGATAATATAATCGTTTGACTAATGGTATGATATGTATGACTAATAGCATGATATTGTGGTGATTTATTATAAGAGATTAAATATTGGTTACCGATGACGAGGATGATATATATCCGTATGCAAAGCATGAGTATGAAATAGTAATTTGAAAATTTGACTAAGTATGATATGGGAGTTATTTTAAGCCGATGAGTTGGCAAGTTACGATGAAAACGATATGAGATGATGAAACGAGATGAGAACTTGAATTGAGACATTAATGTTGTTGATGATGCGATGGTTAACCTATAAATGTTTTATCTGAATCTTGTGTGTATCTTACATGTTTCATATGTGACTTGAGTGCTTGTGTAAATTAGAGTTAGACTTATTATGTTATTTATGAGATTACTAGGTGATCCCTGATATGTTGGATTGCTTGCCATTGCTGATCATTGTTTGGATTCTGCGCTTCTCCAGGTAAGTTCTTTGAACTTACTCATGATGGGCGCTCTATGCACTGGGTGTTATATAGTAGGCTAGTGTTCATGCACCATACGACTTAGAATCACGCTTAGGATCTAAAATGGGAACCATATGACTTGCTATATGTCTTTGCTAGAAAACGACCGTTATAGGTGTTTATTGGATGTGACCTTTTTCTCTATTCTTGTCATCTTAGTGGGGCTTATTATAGAAAGTTGCTTGCCCTTGATGTGTGAGGTAGGCTTTTTGGTAATAAGTCGCCATAGGACTCTTAGAGCATTAGGCCTTATATGGGTGTCGTTGTTTGCCTTCCCTTCATAGTTAGTAGGCTCCTTACGTAGGGACGGCCTGCACCGTGGGTGAGGTAGTTCCCTTTGAAGGGAGTTGCTAAAGGATTCCTTATGAGCCTAGAGGGACATGCTATTTGGCATTTCTTGTAACTGCGCGCATCTTTATTTATGTCCGCACTTAATTATTCGTATGCTTGTCTGTTTAAGTTCCGCTTTGCATTACGCATTTCATTTTAGGAATAGGATGCTTATTATATGCCTCTCAGAGTGTGTTTACACACGCGCATGAGTGACCTGATGATTGACCCAAATCCCCCTCATTTTTTTTAGATTCAGGTAACCGCTAGCCGCTATCTTTGCTTATATGGATGCTTGGTGGGTTCAGACTTTTGGCGTTAGATTGAGAGCTCGAGAGACCACTAGACTTCCTCTCTTTTACTTTGTTTTGTCCCGGCTCTGTCGTGACACCTTTGAGATTGTATTTTGCTTTAACTTCACATATGCTGGTTGCATGCCTAAATGGATTTTCCGCGTTGTAGACTTAGGACAGGCACATGGGTTTACCCCGGGGTCTCCGACGGACCTTACGGATTTGGGTGAGAAATCCCGCTTTAAACTATAAATCTTCGGTTTCAAACCTTCAACCTGTACTCGGAGCGCAAGATCCTAACGAGGGGTTTTATCCCTCGAAACGTAACTCGGGAATCATAATCCCGGGCCGTTACCAAGGTATTGGACTATTAAAATCTAGGATTACTTCCGTGTTGTTTCTTCTTAAATCTAAACTATTATCCCCTCTATTATATGCAGTATTTCTAGCGGTGTAGAAAGAGTCCGAAAAAGAAGTTCTTGGAGGTAAAGAGTTTTTTAGTCTAGGTAAAGTTGAATAACTTCTACTGGAATTGAATCTAAGCAGTACTATTCAATCTAGACTCTCAGTTATTTCTGAAACTTTTGTTTTTTCCAAATCATCTGGGGGACAGTCATGATCAAGTTCTAAAGTTGTTGGAATTGTTATATCGTCCCATTTAATAAGCTTAGGAGTGAATATTGTGGATTTTTCAGCTTCTAATTGAAGTAAAGTTGTTTCTCCTCTTGGGACAGGAGGGATTAAACATTTTGGGTCCGTTAAAGAAGTTAAAAGTCTATAATGAACTCTATAGATTATAGCAAAGTTTTTTGACAGTTGTTTAAAATTATCTTTTAGAATTTTTACGTCTAGGGTTAGTGTTTGGGTAACCCTTGGGTCAGTATGGTCAACATAAAAATTAGGTGAACAATTGAAATAAACTGGGCCATTGCATATGTTTGTCTGAATATTAGCTATTAAAGAGTCTTTGTAAGATTTAAGTCTATCATCTCTTAATGCTATAAAAACAGGAGTATCAATTCGTTTTCTAGCTAACGGTTTTATAGCAACTTGTATTAAATGAAGCAAAAGACTTAGAATTAGAAACCAGAATTACTCATCTTGAACTAAATAAAAAATGGTAGCGATGATCAATCTTCAGTTTCATCCTCAAATAGAAGATCTAACGAAGACATTAATATTAATGACAAAACTTTCATAAATCTTATTGATCAAATAGATTTCCAAAAATGGTATGTTCATATAACCATAAAAGTTGAAGATTTCGTACTTAATACTATCGCCTTACTAGACAGCGGAGCAGATCTCAATTGCATTTGCGAAGGAATTATTCCTTCAAAGTTCTATCATAAAACCATAGAAAAATTACAGAATGCAAATGGTGTTAGAATGAAACTTGATTACAAAATCCCTAGTGCATCTGTGTGTAACAAAGGATATTGTTTTAAAAATACTTTTATAATGGTAAAAGATTTAGCTCAAGAAGTCATATTAGGAACACCTTTCTTAACACAAATATACCATTTTAAGGTCAATAGACACGGTGTTCATACAAAAATAATGGGAACTAAATTAACATTCAGATTCCTTAGTCCGGTTACACAATCGGATGTTACTCTACTTCAGACCTCATCTGTAATAAAAAAGTGTAGACCTTATTACTAGAAAGTCACTATTAATTAACTCCCTCACTAAAGAGATATCCAATCTAAAAATTGAAGAAAAATTAAAAAATCCTAACCTTCAACTAAAAATAAAAGACCTAGAAGATCTTTGTAGACGATCAGTTTGTTCAGATTCCCCGACTGCATTCTGGGAAAGAAGAAAACATCAAGTAACTCTCCCTTATGAAAAAAAATTCAAGGAAATAGATATTCCCACTAAAGCAAGACCTATACAGATGAATTTCGAACTTTTAAGCCATTGTAAAGAAGAGATAAAATCTCTTTTAGATAAAAAATTAATTAGAGAATCTAATTCTCCCTGGAGTTGTGCAGCCTTCTATGTTAATAATCAAGCGGAAAAGGAAATAGACTTTTTGATTCTAACATATACTACTCCAAATTTGATATGAAAAGTGGATTTTGGCAAATACAAATAAAAGAAGAAGATAGATATAAGACGACTTTCATAGTTCCCTATGGACACTATGAATGAAATGTAATGCCATTCGGATTAAAAAACGCCCCTTCAGAATTTCAAAAAATCATGAATGATATATTCAATCCCTACTCTACTTTCACAATAGTTTACATAGATGATATTTTAATATTTTCCAAAACAATAGATGAACATTTTAAACACCTAAATACTTTTTTCCATATTGTCAAGAAAAATGGTTTAGTTGTCTCAGCCTCAAAAATAAAATTGTTTCAAACACAAATAAGATTCTTAGGTCATAATATTTACCAACAGACGATAAAACCAATAAATAGAAGCATAGAATTTGCCAACAAATTCCCTGATGAAATAAAAGATAAAACCCAACTCCAAAGATTTTTAGGGTGTCTGAACTATATATCAGATTTCTTTCCTAATCTTAGACAAATGTGCACCCTCCTATTTCAAAGGCTTAGGAAAAACCCGCCTGCTTGGACTGAAGAACACACGAAAATAGTTCGTATGATAAAAGATAAGGTCAAGACCCTTCCTTGTATAAACATTCCTCATCCCTCTGCCTATATGATAGTTGAAATTGATGCCTCAGAAATAGGTTACGGAGGAATACTAAAACAAAGACTACCAGAACAATCTAAAGAAACTTTAGTTAGATATTATTCTGGTGTATGGTCCGGACCACAAAAGAATTATAGCACTGTTAAAAAAGAAGTACTCTCTATTGTTTCATGTATTTCGAAATTCCAAGATGATCTTTATAACAAGAAATTCTTACTTCGTGTTGATTGTAAATCAGCCAAAGAAATTTTACAAAAGGATGTTCAAAACCTGGTTTCAAAACAGATCTTTGCTAGATGGCAAGCCATAGTCACAGTCTTCGATTTCGAAATAGAATTTATAAAAGGAGAAAAGAATTCTTTACCTGATTTTCTTACAAGAGAATTTTTACAGGAAAAAACTACACAATGAAATTTATTTATAAAATATGGAAGGAGAAGATTGAACGAAATCTTTGGATTCCACCGGTCCAAGATGTGATTGACCTTTCTATTCTCCATGGTCATTCTGATCAACAAATGATTGATTTTCTCAAGAAAATAAAATTGGAGGCCAGGAAAAGATTAAATAAGATTCCATTTTGATAAATGTTTCTTTTAGCAACTGCTTTCTTACAAAAGAATTTGTACAGAGTTTAACATGAAGACTGTTACTGTTAACCCTTATTTCAAAAAATTGAGAGAACAAATAGAGCAAGATTTGCAAATACCCTTTCTTCGGGCAATGTTCAGACTATCTATGATAAGAGGAGCTCCAGATTTTGACTTAATCTTAGTTATTGACCAAAGGTTACAAATTGCAGATAAAAGATTCAGAAGAATTCCATTTTAATGGAATCAAGCAACAAAAAACATATTCCACAGGATTATGAGCTTGTCCCTGCAAGTTCATCTATGGTCCCAGTCCACAATCAGTTCCAGTCCCTTTCTCAATATCCTCATCTCTCATACCAAGAAGTTCTTTCCGTACCAAGAACTCCAGTAAAACATAATCCCAAAAAAGAGACCCCTTACTACAAATATGTTACCAAACCAAGTCCAATACAAGACGTCTATCTAACTCCAGAACATGAAATTTTAAGCCAAACACAAATAGAACCCTTCATCACAAAATTATTTCCTAAAGACTTTCAGTGGTTTCCCGATGACACCAAAAAGACTAGAAAATTCTACGAACTTATCCTCATAGACTATTGTTCCGCAGAGATTATTCACCGAATGTGTGATGCATACCCCACAAAAATCAACTTCTCTAAGATCAAGATCCTTCAGGTTCTATCAGTCTCTGACTGGGATGACCCTTGGGGACTCAGACCATTTTCAGTTCCCCAAGCAGTACCAGGATATTCTTACATGGATTATAAAATGGCCTGGAGCTACTGCCTACTAGTAAGACCATTTAACCACTCATGGTTTATATTTTTCGACAGAAAATGCAACGACAACATTCCAGTATGGTTTTATCAATGGTGGTATCACTTTGGTGCTACCACTAATATATTCCCAGACTCAGCCATACTTGCATATGACTATTACTACAAGCACTCACCAGACAAACTTTTCACCAGACCACTACGATTTCACAGGGACACGGGTTTAGCATGGATTCTTTGCTGGACCTACGAGACCATACAAATTCTCCCAAAGTCCTTTCCTTTAACCCAGTGTAGAAGATATAAAATTCGATGGTAGGAAAAATTTGACCTCAGTGTTCTCACAGTACAAAAGGCCCATGATATTCTCACCAAAAAGAAGTCCAACTACAAACCACAAAGCCCACACCCAAAGCCACAAACAAATGTCCAAACAAATGTCCCTCAATCGCCAAATTCCTCAATAAATTTCACTGCTGAACAACTTCAACAGTGGAAAGAGTTCCAAGCCTTCCAGAATTATATGGCAGCCCAAAAACAATAGGGCAGTCCACTTGTCAAAGATGATCCTGAACAGGATAGCCAAGACCCTTTTGATTTTTAGTTATATATATAAAAGTTTTATAAAAAAAAAATATTATCAAAGAGTGTTTGTACGAAAGAAGTGTTTATGAGTGTATGTGTTTGTATGAGTGCATGTAAAAATTTATGTATGTATGCGTGTATGTAAAAATTTATGTAAGTAGGTTTTATATAGTGTAATCAGCATATCGCAGACCACTCAAGCTATCAACAAAATAAAGACGCATACCGGTGGAAACAAAAGACGACAACATACAACTATTTACGGTCACTATTTACTATTCACGACAAAAGTCACTATGCACTATTCACTATTCCAACTTTTACTATTCACTCGTACTATTTGCAAAGAGCCAAAGAGACATCTACCGCCATTTCTGGGGGAAGGAAGACTTCATCAGAGAACAGATCCATCACATGCCTACAGTTGAACAAAAAATGATGTATGTAATGACGTCAAATGCAGATCAACTCTTGCCTATATAAAGAAGGATACAGATTGAAGAAGAGGGCATCGAAAAATCAAAGAGCACAAAAACCTCTTAAATTCTCAAACTTCTTGTAATCTTTCTTTCAGGTTTCAAGTTCTTATTTGAAGAAAAGTTTGCATCTTTGTAAGTCTTTCTAATTTCTTGAAGTATCATAAATTGTTTGTATGATAAAGTCTTGAGACAATATAAAAGTTTTATATATTTTTCTCTATTTTTAAGTTTTATATATTATAATTTTATGTGTTTTCAAATTTCATTACTATAATTATATTATTATTATACCTGGGTTCAAATTGCTAAGGGATGCATTCCCTTGGCAAATGAAGGCTTGTTTCCTCTTGGTTGCACCTTGGACAGCCAGCATAATTTGACATGTGCCTCCGTACTCGGTTTGCATCACTTGTGTCAAGTCAATTGAGAGGTCGAAATAGTTGCTAGATGGACTAATTATTATTGTACAATAAAAAAAATACTACAATGCAGTGATTCAGATCCTAATTGAGCATGATCGGGAAATAAGACCGTTATCATGAAAAAGTTGAAGGAAACTCAAAAATAGACATCAAATAGCGAGAATATACTGAGAAATCACAAAAACTTCCGAGGCATCTTGCCGCCAAGGAGACGGGAGCATAAACCTTCCAATGGGGGAAAGTGACGTCACAAGGAAAAGTGTAGTCCGACAATGTTTCCCCACTTAGATGAGGGTTCTTCGGAAGCTATGAAGCTATACTCAAAACACATTAAAATCAATAGCTTCACTAGGTTGAGCAAGTCAAACTATGAGAAAAAAAAGAACGAATATTGATTATAAAAGCCACGTATAAATTTTTAAAATGAAACACTAACAAGTAAGGAGTCAACCAAAAAAATTCTAATTTTTTTTCTTTTTTCGAATAATTTCTTAGATCAAGAAATCAATTGTTCTAAATTCTTGCGTAACACTTTCTTTGCAAATAATGTGGTAAAAGGTGAATGTGTTGTATATATGTGATACTTTTTTTTTATAAAGTAATAATTTAATATCAGATAGACCTGAATCTCGATAGACCGACAAGTTGGCAGACGGAAGACCGTCGAAAATACAACAGAATACAGTAATAGGTGCAATAAATAGGCAAAATGTACTAAACAAACGACGAATCTAAACGAACCAAAACCTGACACATTAGCGACATAGACTAAGAATGAATCCAAACACCACTGTGAAATGACATCGCTACCCAGCGAGACAGTAGGAATATCTGTGGGCAATGAAGCGAACCTCTAAAGGAGCTCCCCGTACATGGAGCTGCCCTGTACACACCACCTCGTTCACAACCAATCCTGACTCCGAGCGTCAAAACCCAACGAGGAAGAAGAATGTCTAGACACACCGAAGCGAAGCAGCACACTACCCGAGCAAAACACACCAAGACAAACCGGACAAAACCGGGTATGGAATTTGATCAAGCCCTTTCGAGATTTGATGTAAGTCCTTTCGAGCGGGATTCCAATCCCTTAAGGAATTTGTGGGACTTTCACATTCATATATATATATATATATATATATATATATATATATCAGTTTTTTTTTTAAATATGTCATTGGCGTACAAGGCAAAAGATTAACCATACACGCCAAGGGTCTTCGATCTGCAAGTCAACAATACATCAGACGTGCACAATAAGGAGATTGGAGGGTTGTGGCGGCCAGGAGGACGGCGACAACTGGTGAAGGGAGGAACAGTGCCAGGGCGGAGCCGCCAAGGTCAGCAGAAAAATGGAGGACGGCCCAACCAAGATAACAAACCCAGACCGGGAACCGGCGAAGGGAGAAGCAGCGCCAAGTCGGACGGATGACCCAAGCGAGATGGAACCCGACTGAAAACCAAGAAGACGAGATGGTTGTGAGACGAACAGAGAGCCTTAAAGCTTCGATTCCACTTGAGGGTTTTGGAAATTTAAGGGCTATAAACTTCTTCATACCAATTTGGTGGTGGAAGTCTTGGTCTGACTAATTTGGAGGGCGGCGCGGGGCTAGGTTTACGAAGAATAGTAGTCGGGAAGGGGTTCACGTTTCTTGTCTCTCTGAGTGTTAGGTTGTGAACAAAAGAGAACTCTCCCCTTGGTATATTATGTATCTGTGATACTAGTTTACCTTGAAAGTAAGATGTTTTCTATGAATAAATAAATATTAAAAAAAAAAGTAAAGTGATTTATAATGGAAAGTAATTCGATGCACTCTGAGTGTACCAAGAGATCGGACAAGTCATCGATAAAACAACGACAAACAAGAAAATAAGAAAGATAGAGGAGAACTATCAAGAGTTGAAAAACAGAAATCAAGTGATTGAACGTCAAGTGAACATGTGATTCAATGCCCAAATACTGAATGGGTAATGAGTAATTCAAGCTTGAGCACAAGCTTTGTACGTTGAGGTTAATGTCATCTTGTGAGAGTGCACAAGCAGGTCTCTTAGTGAACAATTGTGCCTACAGTCGTTAGGAGTCGATTACACATTCACAACTCTATCAAGCTAATAATCATGATTGTTGTCATTGAAAGCCTCGCACATTGGAAACACATCACATAAGAAGTGAAAACCATTAAAAACACGAACCTGGTAACACAAAGCGATTTTTATTTTGTTTCAATTTTTCTTTTATCCAAAAAGGGTTGATTTCGTAAATTTTGATTTGTTATTCCCATCCAATGGTTAAATACATACAATATGTTATTATTGCATTATTTTTTTTTTTTGCATAGGCTTCCAAATGAAGCTTTGGTATCGACGATGCGACCATAATGGGGTTTATGGAGATTGAAAAGAAGAGGATTGGTGAAAACCTCTCTATGGGATGGAATCAACGACCCATTATTCATATTTGTTTGAGAAGAGCCTTCCTCGATCTATCCTTGCAAGTAATTCCTAGGTCTCAACTTGTGATTGCCCACCCGTGCTCAATTTATCGGTTGTCCAACCATAATCCTCTTCTTCTACATCTAGACGCATCAAAGGAAAGTCACATGCCGTCTAAGCAAACCGCACCATGAAAGACCGGTCGAAACGGATTGTTCAAACCCTAACGGAATTTAATTCAAGCTCTCCCGAGCAGGATTTCAAGCCCTTATGAGATTTGTGGAGTTGTTAATTCAAGCCCTTTTTAGCAGGATTTCAAACTCTTAGAGTATTTAGAAAATTTTGCTTATGTATATTAAAGAAAAATCTAAAATATACATAAAAAAATAGTATTAGATTTTTTTCCCTGTTTATTTTTAAGCTTGATGTGTAAAGGCCAAAGAAAGTCTTGCACACCAAAAAGTAATCCAATCCAGCACCGGTGGAGCACCGGTGACAACGAGGGGAGGCGGCGGCGGAGCCGTCGTCGTCAGACCTACCAGAAGCAGAACACACAACTACCGACTCAGCGTCAAGGAGAATATTCCGGCTTTAGCTCCATGCTCGGAGCGCATAGCCCCTTGTTAGCCATAAAAGTAGCTCCATTAGCATCGCCAACGCGACTGTAGAGGGAAATGAAGGACGACCCAACACAGAACGACAACGATAGCACCTCCACCGACAGCCGCTTCATGTTCAACCACCCAGATTCACAAATGATTCGGAAGGAGGGAACCATAGGAAGCGAAACATGGATGAGATATGATGGTGGGGGCGAGAAATAGGGGAGAAAAGGAGGCCAGCGTCAGAGCGCACCAAAACCTCGGAGAAGACCTCTTTCTCCCATACAGTGAGCAAGACATATTCCCATTAAAAACCGATTGATTTGCAGAAGAAGGTTGTAAGAGTTTATTTTGAGAAGAGAGAGTAATCAATTTGGATTTGCAAATCGGGTGAACAAGATTTAGGGATTTTGGAAGTGTTTGGCAAGAGAAGATTGGGGTTCTTCATATCCCCAAAGATTTTTTTTACAGAATGAGTATTTTCCATGTTTTGTGTTGGTTACCCATATAAGAATGGGAGTTGATTTTCATTTAAAAGGTGTTCCCTTTAAGACTTTGTGGGGCTTACCCATGATAAAGATGTAGTTGTTCTGGTATTTGATGAACAAAAAGGGTGTTTCAACTCTCTCTCTTTCTAGAAAACAATTTCTATAGAGAAGAGAAAACTTGGATAATCTCCCATTACCCATCGCTCTAATGTTCAAAATTTCTCAATATATCAATGCACTATTCAATTCCCATTAAAATGGTTAGTATGTGTTTGAAATGTTTTATTAGTCTTCTACAAAGATGCTATGTAACAAAAGGACGAAGCGCTCCATTCGATGGTCTGCAAAGATGCTCTGTGACAAGAGGACGATTCTCTCTGCTCGAGGGTCTGCAAAGATGCTCTGCGACTAAAGGACAAATTACTCTGCTCAAGGGCCTGCAAAGATGCTCTACGACTAAAGGACGAATTACTCTGCTCGAGGGTATGTAAAGACGCTCTGCGACTAAAGGACGAATTTCTCTGCTCGAGAGTCTGCAAAGATGCTCTGTGACTAATGGATGGATTGTTCTACTCGGGGGTCTGTAAAGATGCTCTTCAAATTAGTATAAATCAACTCAAATGTCTACCATTCACTATCCATCTCTTCAGTTTCCTCTGATTTGCAAACACAAACCTCCAATGGATCCTCAAGAAATGTATGACTACCTCACCCAATCTTTAGGTCCATCAACTGATGAGCTAACCTGAGCTTACGCCAAGTGGTTGTATCTATCCACAAAAAATAAGTCAAGCGTTGAGGCGGGAAGTTCTAGGTCAAGGAGACCTCGAGTTTACATAGAAAGAGAACATGAGAAGGGCCACGATCAGCTTGTCGCAGATTATTTCTTAGAGGACCCACCTTCGGTGTATCCAGATGCAGTTTTTAGAAGACGGTTCAAAATGCGAAGGCCGTTGTTCTTACGCATTGTGAACCAACTCTCAAGCGAGGTCGATTATTTCATGCAAAAGCCTGATGCCACTAGTAGGTGTAAAGGCTTGGATTTTTAAATCCTAAATTATCAAAAAAAAGAAAATCAAAATGAAATTTAAAGCGAAATTTAGCGAAAAAACTCTTTAGCTCGGACTTTAACCTAATAAAGCGGATTTTCGACCTAACTAAATTTTTTGAGAACTAACATGGTCACCTTGATTCACGGATTTCAAATTATAATTTCGTGAAAGAGAGAGAGGAATTTAGGAAGCTAACGTCGGAAACTAATTTCAGGACGCCCCTCGGTATTTGAGCTCGCAACATCGGAACAAAGATTCCCATCCTCACTCTTCCAAGTCTATCAAAAAATCCCAGCCTATGGTCCCCTCTTTGGGATGATTTGAAAATCAAAGGAAGCTTCGTCCTCACCTTCCTCACTTCCCAAATGGCTAGACATCCACCATGCTTTCTCCCATCTTTTTGCCTTGTCTACACCCAAAGGAGCAAAGAGACAAAATAACCTTCAACCTCTTCTTTGCCCATCCGATTGTAGCTCCCAAAAGGCTACTCTTTGACACTTTAAAATCAGATTTTGGAGGACCAATTGCTCACCACACAAAGCACACACAAACCCTAAAACTTCTCTCCTAAGATGTTATCCAAAAGCTTCCAAAAAAATCCTATCCTTCCACCTCCTTTTTTCTTCCTTATTCCTCCTTTGAGGAGAGATTCCAGCATCCCCAAGGCCCTTATTCTAGCATCTAAACACCACCACACAACCCCAACAACAACATATTTCTTCTCATTTTCTCCAACAAAGCCAAGAGCAAGGACCCTAAGCTCTCTCTCTCTCTCTCTCTCTCTCTCTCTCTCTCTTCTTGTTTGGGTCCAAAGCGAACCAAGATCAGCCCTCCTCCTCATCATGGACGACCATTAGCTCCCTCAACCTCCCCACGAGGCCCTCAAGGTGGAATAAAAAGCTCCAACAGCTAGGAGAAGCAAGATCCAAGCCCCCGGAGCCCATTCGTTCGGTTTTGAGTCTAGGAAGGGTAAGATGTTCTTTTCCTCTTCATTTCACTTTTCAACCCTCCAAGTTCTCTATTTACACCCCCTAACTAACTCCTCTTACTCACTCAACAGGCGGATCTAGGAGTTTCGGCCTCAAATCACCTCAAAAGCCACCCGGGAGAAGAAGAAGTGGACTAAGGAAGTGTTGGGTGAGAAATCTCTTCATACCTTCATGTTTTTCGAACTATTTTTATACTAACATGTGCCTGGGTACCCTGGGAAAAATTGGGGAAAGGGAGAGCTCCAAATAGCTTTAAAATCGCCCCTAAACGGTCCTTGAATCAAGGATTCAGGACCGTAATCTCCGCCGCGAGAAGGGACTCGCGGCCGCAAGGAAGAATAGCTTGCCCAGTGTTTTTGCTCACAGCTGCGACCGGGAGGTTTCACAGTGGCAAGATGGAGATCTGGAGTGCCCTAGGAGGGGACCCCAGACTCGCGGCTGCAACCCGAGCCTCGCCACGGCAAGAGTCTTGCTACCGTGAAGGCCTCGCGGGCACCAGAGTCTCGTGGGCACCAGAACTGTCTCTCGCGGCCGCGACGCGATTCATTCCGCAGGTGCTCCCTGGGACATCTCGCCGCGGCGAAAACTTTTTTCTCCGCGGCGAGATGCCCCCTGATCAATGGGATTGAGTGTTTTTCTCGACATTTTCAACAATCGTTTTTGCGACTTGTTTTCAATGCTTTGGGGGGATTTCAAGGACTGATTTGAGGGTCTAATTTGGGAGTTTTGGGAATCAAACTTCATGAGCTTTCAAGGTCAAACGTTTTAATCAGTTACTTGGTTTTCGGGACTAACTCGAGAATTATGTGATCAATGACTAACTAGCATGATTGATTGACTAATGTCATGATGAAGTATCGGACTTATGTACCGTTAACTTATACTTTCGAGATATGATGAATATGATGAACTTGTTATATGTGATATGCGGATTATTATTGCGGATATATTGTGGCGGATACATGAATGTGGCTGAATGGAATGATGAGAATGATAGTCTTGTGGAATGGGGCAATATGATGAATGGTTGAACTTGACGGAATGATGATTACGATATGGTTGCTATTCTCGTTGAATGATGTATGCTTTGAGTGCTTGAATGATTAGACGTAGGCTTATATATGTGTTTTGATATGTACCTAGGTGATACTTTATGATTATGATTGATGTGTGCCGGATCTTCTATATTGTTGTTCTGCATAGCCAAGTAAGTCTCTTCGGAGCTTACTCAGATTGATAGAGAGATGTTCCCTGCTTTATGTGCATGATATACTAGGTGTTGCATTCATGATCAGCATGTCATGTAATACCATGCTACGTTGCATTGACCGTTGAGCATTCTATTTCACTGTACTCGATGTCGAGTAACTGCAGTCGACGTCAACTACTCTTCCTCGAGATCGACCATTTCCGCAACCATATCAGCACTCGATTCTGAGGTTCTGCACATTTGTCTAGCAAGTTTCTTTCTTTACCCTTGTTTTTATACAGTGAGGACACTTTAATGTTTAAGTATGGGGTGGTGGAAGGGCTTATTTCATGCATATTTGATTTTATTTGACATTATATGTGCACATTTTGAATTTATTTCTCGAATTGCTTATACATGGCTATCTTTGGAATTGTTTATTTATTTATATGCTTACAAGTTGTTTTCCAAAGATCATAAAAACCACCCCCATTCCTATTGAAAATTTTGATTAGTGTCATGGAAGCTTAAATTGAACTTGACGATGCAAAATTGGATTCATTAGAGATATAACATGAAATTGCCTAGTAAAGGGAAGTCACAATGAATTGCATTATTTTCTTGAAAACCATGAAAGGAGATAAAATTGAAATTGCTTTTGACATGTTACATAATAAGAGGATGGAGGACTTTATATTTTCCATATAATGCTCATTGTTTATATCCCAAGCCATACCTATGCGTATGCATCACAAAAGCCATATTGAGTCTTATTTCAATTATTGCTCCACATGATCTAAATATTGCCCATTATTTACCTTATTTCCATCCGGGTAGGGCTGTTACTTGAGCCGAGTAGCTCGAGCTCGGCTTGAAAAAAGCTCGACTCGAGCTCGCTCGAATTAAATATGAGCCAAGCTTGAGCAGAATTCTGAGCTCGAGCTCGGCTCGAGTAGCTCGTATAGCTCATTTTATGCGTGAAATTACAGTTCTCCCCCTATGTTTTATTTAACCCCATGTAAATAGGTTTTATTTAACCCTTTGTAAATAGGGCGTATATCTCGTTTCGTATGTGAAATTACAGTTCTGTCCCTAGGTTTTATTTAACCTCTTCTTCTAAAGAGTCTGTCAGCTGCTTTGCCTTTTGGACTCCATTCACTTTGAATCACAGATCTACATTTTGTGAGTAGCTCGAGCTCGACTCGGCTCGGCTCGAGAAAATGATGCTCGAGCTCGAGCTCGGCTCGTTTGTAAACGAGTCAAGCTTGAACACCCACTACTCGAGCTCGTTAGCTCGTATATCAACCCTAATCCGGGGATTATGATGAGAATGATGTCACATTATAGAGATTATTATATGGTGTTTCTGTTGTTGTTGTTATCATCATTGGAGTTTGACAGGAAAGTTTCAAAGTTATGGAAAATTTAATGAGTGAAAGAAAATCCGGTCACCGAAGAGAATATGCTGGAAGAAGGTCTTTTACTTATCATTTTGGAAAAACTAAATGGTTCTTCTGGGAGAGTTTTTTGTTCTTTGAAAATTAAGTTTTTTAATTTAAGAAAATATTCTTGTTTTATGGCTGGATCTCCAATTTTGTCTATGAGTTGGAATAAAGCTTCCTTTTCTATTTCTTTTGTTATAACATAGCAGAATTGAGTAGATCCTGAGTCATGAGAGTCTGATGATTCTTCTTATGATGAATCTTTGATAAGAATTTTAACTAGTTTGTCTTTTAATTCTTCATCTTCTTTACAGACAATACTTCCGAAGAATGGGACACCAAGCTGAGGAGTCCGAAGCACTAAGTATCCGGTGTCATTCATGACGCCCATATTTGCGACTCGCGAGAAGGCAGTGCTGAGGTTAGAGAGGTAAAAGCATATAAGTGGGGAAAAAAGGCAAAGACTGATTTATGAGTGATGTCGATGTTTTGTGCCATGTTTTATATTGAATTTATATCGATTTTCTGCATGCATTTCATGCATTTGGGTTAGATTAATACAGAATCTATGTAGTTTATGCTTATTTTCCAAATTATGGAGTCTACACTAGTTTCTGTTTAATTTCGCAGAAATCGGACGCACTTTGGAGCTTAAAGGAAACTCATGAACAAGCTAAGAATGGTGCAGTTGGAGAAAAAGCCATATTTCAACATCCATCATTCTGACTCAAGCTTTGATGTCTTCATGAGAGTTGTAGACCTCAAAAAAAGCTTTCCAACGCATACTCATATGCGTCAATCCGACGAACGATGACTCGGGAAAGTGCGTTTCAAGAACAGAGCAGAATGCTGAGAGCTGGCACATTTACTCGACGTCGACCAAATTGGTCGAAGTCGACCAAACCAAGAATTCTGCCCGGGCTCGACGAGGAGAGGAGAACTCGAGAACTGCGAAGCGAAGCCAAGATCGACGAAATCTTCTCGAAGTCGACCAAAATTGGTCGATGTCGACCAAGCTAAAATTGGGCCGCGAGTCCGTTGGACCAATCCGAGCATATGTGGATTACTTGGGCACGAAGGAAGGCCGGATTCCATCCTATTCTATCAAGATCTATCTATGGAGAGAAGGATTTATCTACCACATGAAGATATTTAGATATTTCCCTTTTAGATAAATGTTCCTTTTATTTAAGTTTTTATCTTAATGTTATTAGATAGGAAGTTTAGATATAGATAGATATTTCTTTCCTAGATTAGCTAGGGGAGGAAGTCTATAAATAAAGCCCATGGGGCTAGTTTTTATTCATTGAATTCTAGAGAAGTAGTTCAATACATAGTTTAGGAGTTCAAAGGTTTTAGGGTTTTGGCATTCTACAAAAGTGTGAGTGCCGGGATTGTAAAGAATTTGAATATAGTTTATGCAAGTTTCTTTTACATCAATGATGTCGATTGCTATGATGAGGCGCGAGTAGTCCACCCACTTCTAGGCTTAGGGTGAGCCCATCGACAGTCATGCGTGTTTGAGGCAAATATTCGACCTTTGTTATGCTTTGATCATCCACTACCTTTTATGTGTTTATTGCCTATTTAATAGAGATCCATGTTAACAACTTGAATTATAAACATAAAATTGGTCGATTCAATTAGGCTTTCTCAAAAGAGTTATCTAATTATTGGGAAAGGAGAAAGCTTGATCATTTGATGTGATTGCATGATTATTTCTCTTTGTCTTGTCTTATGCATATTTGGTTATCATTGTTGCAAACTCCAATCTTGGAAGTTCTCTTTCATACATTGTTTAGATTCGAAATTTGCAATTTAGTTACGTACTGTTTTTCCTCGATTTCGACCAACCTTGGTCGATGTCGACTACTGATTCTCGATCGAGCAAGATCGATGTTGTTTCTGTCTCTACAGGTTGCTCGATATCGACAAATCTTCCTCGATTTCGACCAGCTTCCTCGATGTCGAGTTGACTCCTTGAGATCGACCAACTCCAGTGACTGCTGCTTACTCGGATTCGACTTGTCCGGCCCCTGTCGACTAACCTTAGTCGAGGTCAAGTACCCCTGAAGTCGTGTTTTATCCGCGAGATCCCTCCGCTACCTGAGACCCGCTGACCAGCTTCCTCGAGGATCGATCCTGACTTCCTATTGTTACATCGGGAGGAAGTCTTGTAATTATTTGCTCGGAACAGAATTGGTTTGCCTGCTTTATTTACATTCTATTTGCAATCTTGATTTCCTCTGTCAACAATGAGAGGATGAGTGATGTGGAAATTATAAAGTGAGAAAGCGCGCCAAAGCAAGAAAGCAAGTTTGAAAAGTTCTCCCCGGATTTAGCACCACATTGCCCAAATATAGCCCACCACTTTACCTTTTACCTTTTCTTCATCATGGACTTAATTAAAGTCCACTTGATTATTAATGCTTTGCCACGAATGTTTTTACATAACCCTCCTTTTGTGTGTAGATGTTGCTTTTATTCACATGCATGGATTTGTGACATTAGTACCTTTCCGATGATGGTAATTGATTGCAGGGACGTATAAGAATGAATTAATGATGTTGAGAGTTTTGATTTCTTCCCCTGTATGACCATTAAAAGTATTGCTTAAGGACAAGCAAGCTTAAGTATGAGGTGTTTGATGTGAGCCTAAATTGCCATGTTTTACACTTACTTTTATATCGATTTCTGCATGCATTTCATACATTTGGGTTAGAATAGTGCATAATCTATGTAGTTTATGCTTATTTGCCAATTATGGAGGTCTACACTAGTTTCTGTTTAATTTCGCAAAAATCGAACGTACTTTGGAGCTTAAAGGAAAGTCATGAAGAAGCTAAGGATGGTGCAACTAGAGAAAATCCCACTTTTCACCATTCATCATTCTAAATCAAGTTCTGGTGTCTTCATGAGAGTTGTATCCCTCGAAAATACTTTTCCAACGTATATTCATATGCGTCAATCAGATGAATGAGGACTCGGGAAAGTGCGTTTCAAGAACGGAGCAGAATGTTGGAAGCTGACAGGACTAGTCGACGTCGACCACTTTGGTCGATGTCGAGTACTTTGGTCAACAAAATCACACGAGATCGAGCAACCAATCACTTGAGAGCACAATTCTAGGCGACGTCGAGTAAACTACTTGAGAGCACAATTCCAGAAGGTAGCCGAGCTCGAGTGCAATCCGAGGAGAAGAAGACCGTACTCGATGTCGAGTAACCTGGTCGACGTCAAGTACTATCCAGAAGCAATTCGAGCCGAGATCGAGTGTCGTCCGAGCCATGTGGATTACTTGCAAGCTAAGGCACAAGATATTCTATCCATTCAAGTGAAGATCTATCAAGTTGAACATATTTTATCCACTTTAGATATATGTCCCTTAGAGATTTATTTGTTTTGCATTAAAGTTTTATCTTCAGTCTTTAGATAGATAAATTTAGATATATATAGAGTATTCTTTCCTTGGATAACGAGGAGTGAATACTATAAATAAGTTCCTAGGGGATGAGTTTTAGGATGATCCAAGCCACAAAATAATTGTGTTCCACCATAGTTAGAGAGAGTTTTCGAGAGAGCTTGGCTGAGAGGAGTGGAAGTTTGCAAGAGCGGATTTGGCTTCAATCGGTTGTAAGTTTTGGTTTTATTTAATGCAAGTTATTTCTCTTTTATTATTGATGAGTTTCTTGATGATGAAGAGCAAGTAGTCACCCAACTTCTAGGGTCGGGGTGAGCCCGACGGTAGCCGTGTAAGGTAATGCGATAAAGGTACAATATTTTAATGCGATTCGTCTTCTATCCCTACGAGCATGATTCTTTTGCGATAGCCGAAGGTGATCCTTGTTTGTATTATTGAAGCGAAAGTGATCTTAATACAACTTGGAATAATTATGTGAAAAAGGGTTAGTAACAATTAGGGTTTATGCGAAAGCCTCTATCTTCCTATTTGTTAATGACGACAGTTATTTGATGAAAATGCATGATCTTTTATACCTTTATGCATTATTTTATATGGTTATCGGTGTGGCGTTGATACCTCGATTCTGGAAGTCTTTTATATTATTGAATTTCCCATAATTTTTGTGTTACTTCTGTTCTATTTCTGTCTTGCGAAAGGTCATGTTTTTACATTCTGCACAACTCGATTTCGACTGAAATCTACTCGACGTCGAGTAGTCTGGTCGACATCGAGTACTCTGTTCTACTCGATTTGCTTGGTTTTTGCATTTCTGTTCTTCCGTTTTGCAGGATTACTCGACTAAGTAGTCGACATCGAGTACTTTAATCGACGTCGAGAACTCTGCTGGTCGAAACAAGAGGATTCTTAGACTGAAAAGGCGAGCGGTTACACGCTTCCTCGTGGATACGATCATGATTCCCTTCCACTACAACGGGAGGAAGTCTTGTAATTTTATTTGCGGAGATCAGGGAGTCAAATTGGAATTTATATTTCATACTTGATTTGCCTCCTAACACATGCAAACATGAGGTCGGATACCACAACGGGCCTCGCCCCATTTATGAATTGGAATGCATTCACAAGCTGATCAGTCTCCTCCCTATCGGGAAGGGGCCCGGTGGTTAGGTAGCGGGACATACCACTTGATATTCTGTGTTAAGGCCTTATTATTATTATGCACTTGATCTTAGGAGCATGTTAGTGTGTTAATGTTCCGCCTTGCATCTAGAAGCATCTTTATCAGGTATAACGTATATGTGTACTTAGGGTCGGGATGCAATAGGTGGGCATCATTACGATCCCGCTCACCATTAACGTTTTTATGTATTATTATTATCATGTTCGTTCTATTGGTGCTGCTTGACTATTGCGCGGGTCCTTTTGTTTTACAGAGAGTGAGTGCCGGAAGGTTTGACTTCACTAGACTTTGACTATGCTTTTAAACTTATGCTTTAGACTCTGGTTTGACCCGGCTATGCCGTGGCACCCCTTTTGTATCATACTTTACTTCCGCTTTTGTATGACTATGAGTTTTCCATGCTTAGACTTACGACAGGTATAGGGGACTTCCCCAGGGATTCCAACGATCCCTTCGAATTTTGGTTACGAAATCCCCACTTTGAAATGTTAGACTAGGCTTTCAAACCTTCAACCTATACTCGGGGCACAAGGTCCTAACGAGGGGTTTCATCCCTCAAAACGTAACCCGGGAATCATAATCCCAGGTCGTTATAGTAAGCTTGGGCTATCTGCATTACAAAAATGTACTGCAGCTATGCGTATGTTGGCGTATGGCGTAGGTGCAGATGCGGTTGATGAGTATCTTTGACTAGGAGAAAGTACAACTAGGATATGCATATCCAATTTTGTGGATGACGTCATAGCTTTGTTTGGTAATAGATACCTCCAAAGACCAAATACAACAGATATACAACGCTTTCTTCATGTAGGAGCACAACCGTCATGTTAGAGGCACTTAGAATAGAAGAATTGTCCGACAGGATGGAAAGGTCAGTTCGAAGGCAAAGATAGAAGACCAACCGTCATGTTAGAGGTAGTAGCATCATATAATCTATGGATTTGGGATGCGTTCTTTGGCACCCCATGTACGTGTAATGATATCAATGTTCTTGATCGTTCTCTTATATTCAATGATGTGCTACAAGGGATATCTCCACTAGTTAACTTTGAAGTCAATGGCCATCTGATAATGCATATCTTAGATAGGCATTATAGGCACCTTTTAGGTTAGTTAGGTTGCATTTGGTGCATGATTTGGAGTTAAATTGCATCTTATGATTATTTTGGAAGAGTTCGGATTCTGCGCGAATTTGTGTTTATTTTGCAGAGTTGGGCTCGAACGTCGTGGAGGGATGCAAGGACCTTGGATTGGAATACAAGAAGCAAGAAGTGGAAAGACAAAAAGATGTGAAGTTGTACGGATGCATCGAGGCAAGAAGTCGCAACAAGTGGAGGCAGCGACCGCCGCATGGAGCCGATCATCGACATTAGAGAGCACATAGTCAGCGGCCGCCGCATTGGACATCAACGAGATGCGTCGTTTTGTTTAATGAAAACCTAGTTTGGTTGGATGTTCTTTTTGGCCAATTTGAGTCTTAAGACATATTTTACCTAGTTTTCTATCACATTCTTTTCTATTCGACATTCGTTAGACAATTAGAGAGATTGAATGATGTCTTTCATGAGGAACTAAACTCCTTTGTTCTATCTACAATTCGAAGCTTTATTTGGATTGATTGTGAGTTTCTGAATCTCGTTCCTTAATTCCTATATTGAATGTTTCAACTTCTTTGCGCTTATTGATTAATTGTTTTGTTCTATCCTTTCTAGCCAACTAGTTAGATCAATTCAATTGCTAGGGTTTTGTAGATTCCTGATTACGAACCTTAACTCGAGTAGCAAACTTATCACTTTAGGGCTGATTGAACTAATTGGATAGGGAGGAAGGTGGATGTGTTGTTAATCCCTTTCCGAGGGACTGTAAATATCTTGGTTAATCTTTGAACTTAAAGCTATCGATTGGGTTAAATCCTTTTTCGAGGGACTGTTGAACCGATAAGGGTTTCTAGGACTGATTGGACTAATAACTATATTAGGTCGGGACAAGGACATTCATAGGAAACCTAAAAGAACGAGAGGAAGTTACAAGGATCGTTTCAACCAAACAGAGTGAATAATTGTAGGTAGAACTATTTCTCAATATTGTTTGAATCAATTTAAATAATTTACTCTTGCTTTAGTCAATTCGCTTTGATAAAAGGCGGATATTTTGCATTCTTAAAACCCCCCCTTTTGGTTACTTGATTGGCATCTAAATCACACTTGAATAGCGAATTTCCCTTTGGGATTGATCTCTTGCTTATTGCTATACTAGTTATAAGTTTTAGTTATATTTTGTCGGGATCAACGACAGGTTTTCCTCCCGTCAAATTTTGGCGCCGTTGTCGGGGACTGCATTTGCTTTGTTTGTGCTTTATGACTAACAAGAGATGAGAGTTAACAAAATTGGACGTCAAGGCAAAAAGGATCCGCTACTGTATAGTACAGTGGGCGCCGCCATAGGTTGCGGGCGCCGCCCCAATACGTGCAGCAACCTATGCAACGGTCGCCGCCACATGAAGGCAGCGACCTTCGCATGAAGGTAGCGGTCACCGCATTCTTTTTCCCCGAGCCCTTCAGTGCCGTTTTGGCACATTCCGATGTTCCTCAGTAGGTGCTTAGTCTTCCTTCTCCCTCACCTTGTTCTAATTTGTTATTTTTGTTGTCTTCTATGTTTCATTGAGGAGAATGAAAGATTTAAGTGGGGGGGGAGGGGAATTTAGTGTATATAGTGCATTTAGTTAGATCATATTTAAATTTCTGCATCATGTTTAAATTCTTGCACTCATTTTAGATTTTCTGTCTACTTATGCATTGAAAAAAAAACAATAAAAATCTAAAAATATCATGCATTGCATACATATGTGTTATTCAAATACCCATCTAGCCTAGGTTGTCCTCTAATTTATTTTCAGCATAATCATATAAATCTCATGGAGTTCTGGATGTTTTGGCCTTGTCTATATCTCTTGATTTTATGTGAAACATGAACGGGCAAATTTAATTGAGCATCTATGATTAAGCTTGAGTATGATTGAAATCCTACAAAACATGACCCTTGTGAGAATGTTTTATCCTTATTAGATTCATTTATAATCCTTTTGCTTATATATGCTTGTGGAGTTTATGTTTTTTATGTTTATATTTGGCTTTATTTTGTGCATATTGAGTTAAATAATGTGGCAATGGTTGATACACTTAGTAACCGGGTCTACGCAAGACACCCATGGGTATGATTCACGCAAAATGGTGTTGATAACTATCCACTAAGAAAGGAATCTTGATCATTGAGTAACCTCGTTAATTCATGACACCCATGTTTGCAACTCGGGTCAAAAGATGTTCAAGTGGATTTTAGTCAAGTAAGTTGAGGTGTTGATAGATCGGAGTCATTCATGACACCCATGTTTGCGACTCGCGTAAGGAATATACCAAGACCGAAAGAAAGCAAGACAAGAAAGAAAGAAAAAAAAAGTGAATTTTGGAGCCATATTGCTTATCTACTTTATTGTTTTCCGCAAGTAAAGGCATTTCGGTGGAGATTTGGTGATATTGTTGTCAATGTCTATGAGCTTAGTGCATTTTGGATTGAGTTAAGAGTTGAACTTTAAAGCTTAAAAAATGAGAGTATGAGTAAAACACATATTTCTGGTGAGGTTGGATGATTTCTAGAACTTATAAGCTTTGATCGCTGAAATACATGCTAGGATGTTTGTTTGCTAGGTTTATGTTTGCACTTGCTATGTGATAATGCACATTTCTAATGGGAATTATAGGATAATTTAGTTGCATTTACATTGTAGAATATGCATATTTTAGTGATAATTTAGATTAAACTCTTTTTGTGGCAAAGTTCGAAATCTACGCTATTTCGTTTAAATTGTGCAGAATCGTAGATCCGACATGGTGGAAAGCAAGGGAAAGCTGTTAAACATGGCCAAGTGAAGTCAAGAAATCAAGCTAAAAAGAGAAAGAAAGGAGGAAAGAAAGAACGAGGAAGGAACGTTGAAGAAACAAGCTCTCTGGGCGAATTTCGCTGCTAGCGAGTTCTGCTCGCTACCAGCGAGTGAAACCAAAGTGCCAGCTGCCTGGCAAGCCAGCAAGAGGAGAGAGCCAGCGAGAAGAGAGAGCTAGCGAGTTCTATAGTAGCATGCATAAGATTGTGGATTCCGTGTTTGAAGCATGATTATGTAGGAAGTTGACATATATCTTAAACATCGATTTACCGTGTTTAAATTGGTGTTATTTATGTGCTCAAGTTCTTGGGATGTTGTGCTATCTCTTTGTTAAATCTTAACCGTGTTATGATTGCATTGAGGTGTAAGGGATTAATTGGAGTCGTAGGACTTTTAATCTATATAAACCAAGACGAGAGGAATTTGTAGGAAAGTTAATAGCTTGAAAAGAATTCGATGATCGATAAGCCAACCAATGTCAAAGAATTCGTAGGTGGAACCGTTCTCTACTCTTGATTTTACAACAAAATTCCATCTTTATTTTACTTTACTTGTTCTTATTTAAAAGTCGCATCTTTTCCCACTTTTGTTACTTGTTGGTGATCAAATTGCATTGTGAAATCTTAAATCTCCCGAGGATTCGACCCCTTTCTTGTCAATTATACTAATTTGTGAGAGTGGGAACTATTTCATTGGGAATCAACGATTTTCATTCCGTCAAGTTTTTGGCGCCGTTCTACTAATTCCAATCTCATACCTTTTGATCCAAAAATTGAAAGAACGACTTCTAGGCTGCGAAGAGAGCACTCATCCAACCCGGAAAACGAAGAAGAGATGGGCGACAACAACCAAAACAATAATCAACCACCGCCAAACGGCGGCAATGTGCTCGTGGTTCCACAACAACGCACTTTGAAGGAGCTAAAGGAGCCAAATTTACAAACACAACCATTGGCTATTAGGCTCCCACCACTCCCGGAGGGCACCAAGTTTGAATTCAAGTCACCATGGGTCCATCTTTTGCCAATGTTTCATGGCATGAGTGGAGAGGATCCAAACAAGCACCTTGCGGAGTTTCATGGAATATGCGATCATTTGAGACCTCACGACATCACGGAGGATCAAATGATGCTAAGGGCCTTCCCATTCACCTTGAAGGATGCGGCCAATGATTGGCTCTATTATTTACCCACGGAGAGCATTACTACATGGATGGATATTAAAAAGGCTTTCTTGCGTAAATACTTCCCCGCCACTAGACACAATATTTTGAAGAATGAGATATCATGCATTGAGCAATCGGCCACGGAGACTCTCTACGAATATGTGGAGAGATTCAAGAAGCTAAAAGCGAGTTGCCCCTATCATGGCTTTTCGGATGACGATTTGGTCCTATATCTTTATGAGGGGCTACTCGATAATGATCGTGGGACGGTTAACTCGGCTAGTGGAGGGAACATCCTCAACAAAACACCGGAGGAAGCTATGGAGATATTTGAGGAGCTTGCTAATGCTTCTCAACAATATCGGCGGTCTCATAGAGCTAGAGGAGTCTTACACTTGGACTCCCCAACATCAAGCATGCAAAACGAGCTTAAGGAGATTAGAGAGGCTCTAAAGAATCTAACTTTGCAAAGAGGTCAACAACAACTTAAAGCATGTGGGTTGTGTGGAGACCCATCCCATCCTATGGATCAATGACCCGACGTACAAGATGGAGCCATGGAGGTCAATGTTATGGGAGACTACGGTCCACGCCGCAACTATGGTAACAATCTCTATAATTCTAATTTTCAACAACAAGGTTATGATGGTCGGTTCAATCAACAACAACAACCTCCCTATCAACAAGGAGGGCCCCAATATAGAGCACCCTATGATAATCATCAAAGGGGGGCTCCTCAAGCTAATCAACAAGGTGAGGATCCATACAAGCTCATTCTAGAAACCCTCAAAGCTCAAACGGAGAAGATGAATGCACAAGAGAAGATGATAGGCCAAATGGCTCAAGCAATTGGAGAATTACAAGCAAAGGACTCGGGCAAGCTACCACCACAAGTGGTGGTCAACCCAAGGGAGAACGTGAGCGCCATCACCCTAAGGAGCGATAAGGAACTGTTTGTCGCACCTAGGGGTGAGAAAGAAGCCTTAGAAGAGATCATGGAAGAAGGCTACGAAGAAAACAAGGAAGAGACAAGTTCTGTGCAAATTCCACTGACAGCGAAACCAGACTCGCCGACAGCGAATGGGGTGAATGCATCTGTTGAACCAGGTATGATCCCAGTCACTGACAGCGGAACTCGACTCGCTGCCAGCGAACCTGACTCGCTACTAGCGAAACACGATTCGCTGATAGCGGATTCTGCCCAGAAAACTTACGTCCCCAAGTCCGGACACGTTGTTGTCGATTCCAAACCTCCTCTTGACGATTTTAAGCCGGTGGCACCCTTTCCGGAGGCTTTGAGGAATCCAAGGAGGCCGGAGAGAGACACCGAACTCTTCGAAACATTCGCCAAGTGTGAGGTAAACATCCCCCTACTCAGCCTAGTTAAAGCTATTCCTTGTTATGCAAAGTTTTTGAAGGAACTATGCACGGTCAAGAGGAATCAAAAGTTGAAAAGGAAGTAAAAATTTCAAGTAAGTGAACATGTCTCTGCTATGTTAGAAAGGCGTATGCCCGAAAAGTGTAGCGATCCGGGTATGTTTACAATTCCTTGCACAATTGGAGATACTAAATTTAATCATGCTTTGCTAGATTTAGGAGCATCCATTAATGTTATCTCATACTCCCTCTATAAATCGCTTGGTCTTGGTGCTTTGCAAGAAACAAGAGTTGTGATCCGATTGGAAAATCGTTCTCAAATCTATCCTAGGGGGTTTATAGAAGATGTTTTAGTTATGGTGAACAAGCTAATCTTTCCCGCAGATTTCTTTGTTTTGGACATGGAGCATGGAGTAGCGGAGGCGCCTATCCTCTTGGGTAGACCCTTCCTAAGGACCGCCCGAACAAAGATTGATGTCTATGCCGGTTCACTTACTATGGAGTTCGATGGAGAAAAGGTAGAGTATTGCATATTTGATGCAATGAAGTATCCTTATGATGAACACTCTCTATTTGCTATTGATACTATTGAACCTTGTGTAGAAGATATTTTTAAGCTTAATGGGAAAGATGAATTGCAAGTAGCTTTAGAAACCCCTCTAGATGAGCTTAAAATTGAATATTCTATTTCACCTTACTTGCATGAAGTTTTGGGAGCATTAGAGGCACAACATACTCACCAAAGAAATGATGTCTTAACAATAACCCTCCCAAGCGAGAGGCTTTTACCTTCTATTGTTCAGGCACCCATGATAGAGCTTAAACCATTGCCGGATCACCTCAAGTATGCCTTCTTGGGTGATGGAGATACCTTGCCGGTCATCATATCAAATAAGCTCACTCTTGAGCAAGAGAAGAGGTTGATAGCGGTGCTTAAGGAACACAAGACGACCCTTGGATGGACAATTGTGGACATCAAAAGAATAAGCCCAACCATGTGCATGCATCGCATACTCTTGGAGGAAGGAGCCAAACCATCAAGACAACCCCAAAGGAGACTCAACCCACCAATGATGGAGGTGGTCAAGAAGGAAGTTCTAAAGCTACTACAAGCCGGTATGATCTATCCTATCTTCGATAGTAAATGGGTTAGTCCTACGCAGGTGGTTCCAAAGAAAGGAGGCATCACGGTCGTTGAGAACAAAGAAGGAGAGCTAGTGCCCACGCGAGTCCAAACCGGATGGAGAGTTTGCATCGACTATCGCAAATTGAACGCGGAGACTCACAAGGACCACTTTCCTCTCCCATTTATTGACCAAATGGTGGAGCGCCTCGCCGGAAGAGCTTACTATTGTTTCTTGGATGGCTACTCGGGCTACTTTCAAATTGCCATCGCACCGGAGGACCAAGAGAAAACAACATTCACATGTCCTTTTGGCACTTTTGCATATCGCCGAATGCCTTTTGGGCTATGCAATGCTCCGGGTACATTCCAAAGGTGTATGGTAAGTATTTTCTCCGAGTATATTGAAAAGTTCATTGAAGTTTTTATGGATGATTTTACCGTTCATGGCGATGACTTCAACTCTTGCTTAGACCATTTGGCATTGGTTTTAAAAAGATGTGTTGAAACAAATTTGGTTTTGAGCAAGGGATTGTTTTAGGTCACATCGTCTCCCGAAAGGGAATTGAGGTTGACAAGGCAAAGATTGACATCATTCAATCTTTGCCTTGCCCTACTAATGTGCGTGAAGTTCGCTCTTTCCTTGGTCATGCAGGATTTTATCGCCGATTCATCAAGGATTTCTTCAAGATTACCGCACCTCTTTGTGAACTCCTCAAGAAGGACACCATATTTGATTTTGATGAGAAGTGTAAGGAGGCTTTCCACGAGTTGAGAAGTCATCTTGTTACCGCACCAATCATTCAAGCCCCGGTGTGGACCCTCCCATTCGAGCTAATGAGTGATGCTAGCAACTACGCCGTCGGAGCGGTTCTTGGACAAAGGATTGACAAAGCCTCACACATCATCTACTATGCTTCAATGATGCTAAATGGATCCCAAAAGAACTATACAACCACGGAGAAGGAGCTATTGGCCGTGGTGTTCGCCTTGGACAAGTTCCGCGCATACTTGCTAGGCGCAAAGGTAATAATTTACTCCGATCATGCAGCCCTTAGGTACCTCATGAAGAAGAAGGACGCCAAACCAAGGCTTATTCGGTGGATCTTGCTTTTGAGCGAGTTCGACATCGAAATCAAAGACAAGAAGGGCGCGGAAAACTATGTGGCCGATCACCTTAGCCGCATTGTGCACCCGAGTAGTGTGGGGGAGAAGCTACAAGCACTTGGAGAATTTTCGGATGAAACTCTACACTTCGTTTCAAATTCTGCTGAAGACTCGCTGACAACGAACACTCCTGTAAGCCAGCGGACCCAACCCGCTGACAGCGAACCCAGTCCGCTGCCAACGAGTCAAGTCACCAACGAGGCTCTCCAGTTGCCGGCACCAGCTCACATTCTGACTCCATTCGCTAACAGCGAACCCGAATCGCTGCCAGCGAAATTTGCCCAGTAGGTATGTCCGGACTCCTTTACACCTTTGTCTTTGATGGCAGCCAACAGGCCATGGTTCGCGGACATAGTCAATTTTCTTGTCACGAAGGAGTTTCCGCCAAACTTTCCCAAGTACAAGAAAGACAAGATTCGTCACAACGCTCGATTCTATGTTTGGGACGATCCGTTTCTTTGGAAGCATTGTGCGGATCAAATCATTCGGCGATGCCTTCCGGATAATGAGGTAATGTCCGTCCTTAGCTTTTGTCATTCTTATGCATGTGGGGGACACTTTGGACCAAACAAAATGGCTAAGAAGGTACTTGATTCGGGATTCTATTGGCCCACGATTTTTCGTAATGCATATGCTTTTTGTAAATCTTGTGATCGGTGCCAACGCATGGGGAATATTGCAACTAGAAATGAGATGCCTCAAACTAGGATGATGTTTTGTGAAATTTTTGATGTTTGGGGGATTGATTTCATGAGACCTTTTCCTAGTTCCTTTGGGAATCTTTATATTTTACTTGCGGTGGACTACGTCTCCAAATGGGTGGAGGCGAAGGCCACCAAAACTGACGATTCTAAAGTAGTTTCAGGATTCCTTAAGGATTTGTTTACTAGATTTTGTATTCCACGTGCGTTAATTAGTGATCGAGGTACCCACTTTTGCAACAAGACGGTGGCCGCTCTCTTGAAGAAATATCATGTCACACATAGAGTATCCACCGCCTATCACCCTCAAACCAATGGGCAAGCCGAAGTGTCAAATAGAGAGATCAAGAGAATCTTGGAGAAGACGGTTTCACCAAACCAAAAAGATTGGAGCCAACGGCTAGATGATGCTCTTTGGGCCTATCGCACGGCCTACAAAACACCAATAGGTATGTCTCCTTATCGCTTAGTTTATGGAAAATCATGTCATCTTCCGGTAGAACTCCAACACAAGGCCTATTGGGCGGTGAAAGAGTGCAACATGAGAATAGATGAGGTTGGCGAATTCCGCAAGCTACAAGTTCAAGAATTAGAGGAGATTCGTTGGGATGCATATGACAATGCCATCACTTACAAAGAAAAGACCAAAGGATGGCATGACAAGCACATCTTGAGAAAGGACTTTAAGGTAGGTGACAAGGTACTTCTCTATCAATCTCGCCTTAATCTTTTTCCAGGAAAACTACGCTCAAGATGGAGAGGTCCCAACACCATCATGCACATATATCCACATGGAGCGGTAGAAATCAAGGATGGGGAGAATGCACACGTGTTCAAGGTAAATGGCCACCGGCTAAAACGCTACTATGATGGCTTCTCCGACAAGATCATGGAGGAGATGAACCTCCAAGAGCCCACAAAGGAGACACATTGAGGGGTCATACTTTCGAGCCTACGACATAAAACAAGGGCGCTTCTCGGGAGGCAACCCGAGGTAAGTTTTTTTTTCTTGCAATTTCACTTTCATAATTAGTTAATTAATTTTAGTTTATTTATTTATCTAATTAGGTTAGAAATTTCCTTATTACATTAGATAGATTTTTCCTTTCGGAATAGTGGGGAGCTAACCTTGCAGGGTTAAGAGAAGAAGTCGGAAAAAGGAAGCACTGGGCGGTTTTCGCTGGCAGCAAACCCAATTCGCTACCAGCAAGAGTAGCCATCAGTGACCAAGGAGCATCCGGGCACAACAACACCATTCACTTCCAGCGAACCCGACCCGCTGGCAGCGGGTTCCGACCTTCCCGAAGACCACCTGGGCTCCACCCGGATTTTAAAAAAAAAAAAAAATAATAATAAAATAAGTGGAGACTCCCTTTTACCCCTTTTTACCCACTTACCTTTTAACCACTTTCCTTTTTACCCATTTTTAATTTCCATCATCCCCCACTTTCCATTTTCACCATCTTCTTCCTCCTTCCAAAAACCCCATTGAAGGACCTCCAAGCTTTCCACCTCCATAGCAACATCATCACCTCCGCCACCCCGAAACCAAATTCCGGCACCGGATTCCGACTCCTGACGAGCCGATCTACGCAACCACACCACATTCACCACATTCCGACCACCCATCAACCACCACATAACCACAAAATCACCCAAATCCCTTTTATTCTTCCACCATTGCGTAGATCGGGTCAAGTTGGGAAACTTTCGTGAAGGAATTTTTTGAATTCCGACATCCGGACAACGACGCAGGAGTCTCGGAAGCTCCGACTCGCTCCCGCGGAATAGTAGTCGCCACCACAGCCGCCACCAGCGAAGCAGCAGCTACCGAGCCGAAAAGGTGATCCCAGTCGCTGACAGCGAGTTCCACCCGTCCACAGCTCCGGAGCCCATCGACTAATCATGTTCGCTGACAGCGAATGTATTCGCTTCCAGCGAGTCCTGCCGGTTCCACACCTCCGCGCGCAGCACCCTCGACCTGACACTATTCGCTGCCAGCGGGATCCCACTCGCTGCCAGCGAGAATCCTGCAGTGAGTCGCTTTGTTTGTGAGTTCTCGATTTCCATCCTTTGATTATAATTTTTATGGCTTCTCAACCAATGGTTAGGCCTAGGGGATTGACTAGAGCTCGAAGGACTAGGTGGGACGATCTTTATGCTCGTCGGTATATTTCGACGAAATTTTTTGATATCCCCACATTGAGATTATTGGGACTTGAGGAGAGTGTGCGGACGTTTATGGGCATTGGAGATATTGATGGTTTGGTAGATAAGTGTGTCCGCACTTATCCGGATTTGGTTAGGGAATTTTTGGCAACCTTTGCAATGGCTAGTGAGGATGGTTTTACTTTTCGATTGGGTGGGGCAAATCAAGCTATGACTTTTGAAGAATTGAAGAATGTGTTTGGGATCACGGGCAATCCCTCCGCCCATTGGTCTGAATTGCCTCGTAGCTCCATCCCTCAACAACGATGGTTGGAAGTCACACAAAAGGTCATGACCTCCGGCAATGACTACAATTCTAGCATCGTCCACCCTTCCCTTAGACTTTGCCACAAGGTCTTGAACAACACCTTCTTCAGTCATGCCGAGATCAACAAAGTTTCCAAGGGAAGTTGGGCATGGATGACTTGCTTATTTCCCGAAGCACATGAGACCCCGGATTGGGTAGAGCTCTTCTTTGCCGCTTGTAGCGAGGCTACTAAAAAGCATTCAAGGAAGGAAGAGGTGAAGATTGGCTTTGGAGGCTTAATTACCTTGCTTGCATTGGAGCTTGACATTGATTTGAATGCCTATGTCCCTTGTGCGGACAACTATAGGCTCAATTTGGCTTCCCTAAAGAAGGATAACATCGTGAGGGAGAATGATTATGGGGGGAGCTTCATTTGGTATGCCGGGGTAAATAAGTCCCATACTTTGGTCCTCCCTCGCCCACTACCCACCGGTCCGTCACCCGCCGATTTATATATTCCATCCGACGCCTTACCATTGGGCCCACCTCCGAACGCTAACGAAGGAGATGCTTATGAGGAGCCTTATGAAGAACCAACGGCGATGGAGTATGAGCCGGAAAAATAAGTGGAGGCATTCCATCCACGAGTGTCTTATGGCGGGGGAGCTAGTTATTTACATGGAGGATACCATGGCGAGTCTTATGATGGATTTCCCTCTCATGGCTATTTTGAGAGTGCCTTCCGTCAAATCACCGAGCGTCAAGATGCCACGGACCGATAAATTGCGGAGAACCATAAGCTTCTCATGGAGCAACAACGAAGGAATCATGAGGAGATCATGGCCCAATTCAACGCTTGGGCACCCTTTGGGTGGCAAACCCAATTTCCACCACCATTGAGCTCGTGAGTTTCCTTCTCCCTCACCTATTTCAATTGTTTAATTTTTGTTGTCTTTATTTCATTAGGGACAATGAAATATTCAAGTGTGGGGGAGGGGTTTAATGTACATATTGCATTAGTTAGGTCATATTTAAAATTTTCATGTGCATATCATGTTTATTTCTAGCATTTATATTGCATTACAAAAAAAGAAAAAAAATTAAAATTTTTCAAAAACCCAAAAATATCATGCATTGCATTCATGTATTATTCAAATACCCATCTTGCCTTAATTGTCCTCTATTTTATTTGAGTTTTTGAGCTTGACCTATAAATCTCATGATATGTTTGAATTGGCTAATCTTGTCACCTACTTGTGTGATTTTCATTGGAGCATGACTTGTTAGTTTAATTGAGCAAGTATGATTCTTATTGGCATCATTGAAATCCAACAAAACTTGTCCTAGTGAGAAATTTTGGCCTTATAAGGGATTTTCATCATATTTATTCCCTTTTGCTTTCTTGTGTGACATTATACTCTCCTTATGCACTTACCTCTTAAGATTGACATTGTTATCTATATTTGAGGCCGAATTTATATGTCTATTGCTTATGAGTTTCAAATGATAGAGGCATGATTTTCTTAGCCATATTATTATCCATATCCACCCTACATATGTGTCCTTTGCTTGTAGCAAATTTGAGTCTTAGCCTTTTCTTTGAAGCTCCACAAAATTTACCCTAGCCGATGATGAGCCTTACCCTATCTGGGAGTTAGGATTAGAATTGGTGAATGATTGATCTAGTTGAGTGGAAAAAAGATTATTGTTGAGAAAGTTACAAGTTTGGATGAGTATGTAATTTTAGTTTTATTCCTCACATTGTGCATTATTGTTTTGGCTCTAAAGGAAAGAAAAACAAATGATTGAATGAAAAAAAAAAGAGAAAAAAGAAGAAGGAAAAAAAAAGAGCATGAGTTTGAGCCTTTTATTTTCATTATGAATGTGAGAGTTGGAAATAATCTTTGGTTGAGAAATGAATGTCTTTTGTAAAGTTGTTGTGAGAGCTTGAGTTTAAGATGATGTTTTTGAGAGAGTGGATGGTTGATGTTTGATTATCTAGGATCTTGATTCCCGGATTTTGAGCACCACATGACCATAAATTCTCCTTGCCCTTAATTCCTTACCAAGCCCCATTACAACCTTGATAAAAGACCTCTTGATGCTGCTTGTGAGTGATGGCATCCGCGGTGGAGAATATGTGATATATGTGTCAATTTCTATGTAGCTTTTTGCATTTTGGATTGAGTCGAGAGATATATTGTTAAGCCTAAACACAATGAGAGTGAGAGCAAACACATAATCCCGGTGAGGTTGGATGATATGTGCCTTATTTAGAATCGTTCATATACTTGCTAGGATGTTGGCTTTCATGTTCATGGCTCCTCCACTTGATGTTGCTTTTGACAAGGTTAATACTTGAAGATTATATGTGTGGGATATTGGTTTTGCTCTTCTTTATTTTGCATTGCTTGAGGACAAGCAAAATGTCAAGTGTGGGGGAGTTTGATAATGCACATTTCTAATGGGAATTATAGGATAATTTAGTTGCATTTACATTGTAGAATATGCATATTTTAGTGTTAATTTAGATTAAACTCTTTTTGTGGCAAAGTTCGGAATCTACGCTATTTCGTTTGAATTGTGCAGAATCGTATATCCGACATGGTGAAAAGCAAGGGAAAGCTGTTAAACATGGCCAAGTGAAGTCAAGAAATCAAGCTAAAAAGAGAAAGAAAGGAGGAAAGAAATAACGAGGAATGAACGTTGAAGAAACAAGCTCTCTGGGCGAATTTCGCTGCTAGCGAGTTCTGCTCGCTACCAGCGAGTGAAACCAAAGTGCCAGCTGCCCGGCAAGCCAGCGAGAGGAGAGAGCCAGCGAGAAGAGAGAGCTAGCGAGAAGAAGGAGCCAACGAGCAGAGTCGTCCGCTGCTAGCGGCAGGACTCGTTGCAGCGAGTCACTCGCTGCCGCGGAAATACTCGCTGCCAGCAAGAGGCACCAGGACGACTAGGACTCGGCAACTCGCTCCAGCGGAAGAGGGCTCTCGCACCCGCGGATGGACGAACTCGCTGCAGCGGATTGGGGGACTCGTGGCAGCGGAATCACGAGGACCATGGAGGCTCCAGCGGAAGAAGGAACTCGCTCCAGCGAGTTGGATCTTTCGCGACAGCGGATTCAGTGTCTCGCGGAAGCGGAAGGAAGGACTCGAAGAGGATGGAAAAAATTCTAAGGCATGAAGATTCGCTGACAGCGAGTGTGGTAGCGAGGTGGTAGCGAAAATCCAACAGGAGCTCAATCAAGGCCATTCGCTACCAGCGGAATCCGACGCTGAATTAAATTAGGGAAGTTCTATCTTTTATCTAGTTTGTTTAGGAAGTTTCTATCTTTTATCTATCTTTTATGGAAGACATTAGGCTTATAAATAGGATGTTCTAGGGTTAGTTTAATTAAGTTTTCAATTGGAGCAATCACCATAGAAGAGAAGAGAGCTTAGGTAAGCCATGAGCGGCTAATTTTCCTAGTGTTTCGCCTACGTTTTTGGAGACTTGGTTGGTGAATTGTCAGTTTTTAATTCAAGTTATCTTTCCTCTATTATAATTCCTTCAACTTCCTTGTGCTTATTGTTATGATATTGAAGTTATCTTGCTTGGCCGACTTGATAATATTGATTTCGTGCTAAGATTTAATACTTTCGTATTTGCGTTATTTCTATAGTAGCATGCATAAGATTGTGGATTCCGTGTTTGAAGCATGATTATGTAGGAAGTTGACATATATCTTAAACATCGATTTACCGTGTTTAAATTGGTGTTATTTATGTGCTCAAGTTCTTGGGATGTTGTGCTATCTCTTTGTTAAATCTTAACCGTGTTATGATTGCATTGAGGTGTAAGGGATTACTTGGACTCGTAGTACTTTTAATCTATATAAACCAAGACGAGAGGAATTTGTAGGAAAGTTAATAGCTTGAAAAGAATTCGATGATCGATAAGTCAACCAATGTCAAAGAATTCGTAGGTGGAACCGTTCTCTACTCTTGATTTTACAACAAAATTCCATCTTTACTTTACTTTACTTGTTCTTATTTAAAAGTAGCATCTTTTCCCACTTTTGTTACTTGTTGGTGATCAAATTGCCTTGTGAAATCTTAAATCTCCCGAGGATTCGACCCCTTTCTTGCCAATTATACTAATTTGTGAGAGTGGGAACTATTTGATTGGGAATCAACGATTTTCATTCCGTCACTATGATATTGCTTTTTGATGAGGTTGAGACTTGAAGGGACTTCCTGTGGGGTGCATTGATTTATGTTTATTCTATCATTGCTTGAGGACAAGCAAAGGTTAAGTGTGGAGGAATTTGATAGTGCATATCTTAGATATGCATTATATGCATTTTTAGGTTAGTTATGTTGCATTTTACTCTTGCTTTGATCAATTTGCTTTGATAAAAGGCAAATCTTTTGCATTCTTAAACCCCCCCTATTTTTTTACTTGATTAGCATCTAAATCACACTTGACTAGCGAATTTCCCTGTAGGATCGACCTCTTGCTTATTGTTATACTAGTTATAAGTTTGAGTTATATTTTGTCGGGATCAACGATAGGTTTTCCTCCCGTCACCATCAATATCATTTAAGCTACTATCTAGCTGATGGTATTTATCCAAACTGGGCGACTTTTATACCATCTATCAAGCTCCCACAAGGAGAGAAGGTTAGGTTGTTTGTTTAATACTAAGAGGCTGCTAGAAAGGAGGTAGAATGAGCTTTTGGAATCCTGCAAGCACGATTTGCCATAGTTAAAAACTCAACACTTGCATGAGATATTACTTTGGTGGGAAGGATAATGAGAGCTTTGTATAATACTTCGCAATATGATAGTGGAGGACGAGCGAGAGAACTACAAACTTTCCTTTGATTTGTCGCAGTTCGATCAAGTCGAGGATAATGACACTTTGTATTCCAAATTTCAAATAGGCGACATGTCCCCATGGAGAAATACATTGAAACGCGAGCGCACCTTCGGAATAAAATTATACACTATGAACTAAAGCAAACTCTGGGTGAACATATATGACAAAAGTTTGGAAATGGCTCTTAGGAAAATTAAAATTTTCTTCAAGGATTTCATGTATGATTGATAGAGAGGACTCTTTGTATTTTATTTTTATTGTTCTTGTATTTTAGTGTTTGTTTTGTTCCAATAAAGTTGTTTATAATAATGTTATTATCTATTTTTACGTTTTGGGTTTTTTTTGAAAAAATTATTATATACTATTATTATACTACTAATAATGTTCTATTAAATCAAGAAACTCTAGAAACTGATATGGATGTGGATTTGTACGATTTTAGTGGATGTGGGGGATGAGGATGGATTTTTGGGATGAAAGAGATGGAAACTCAACACCCAAATTTTTTCGTTTTGTGTTTGGTTGTACTTTGATTTTTTGGTGGATGGAGTGACGGAAAAAGTCCGAATTACCCCCACTTACCCATATGAAAAGACCAAATTATCCCCATCTTTATACCCCTCTTGTCTAGTGCTTGATATTGTTGTTGACATTCCTCATTTCAATTTCCGCCCCAAATTAGACAAATAGAAAACTTTCCTGCAAAAGAAATCGTTATCTTTGTTCTGCCTGACAGATGGTCTGAGAGTTTGAGGTCCAATTTTGAAATCATCAAACGGAGGTTGCGATTTCCTTCTTCCTTCTGATAAATTAGGGCACACACAAATTTCTCCCTCTTTGTTGTTATATGGAAAAGGAGAGCAAACTCACCATCGCCACCGATCAATTTCAGACTCTACTCCTCCAATCGAACCAAAACACACACACCGAACTCCAGATCAATGACATTGATGGCGATAATCAGGATACCCAACTCGACAAGGCCCTTCAACGCCTAGATTTCTACCTCAGCTTTCTGGGATTGATCTATTGTTGTCGACGGCACCACAGAATCATCCGCCGACGCAGGCGCCTGCACGGATGTAGGCGGCGTGTGCGTTTGCGACACCGACGATGGCGATGAAGCTGTCGCCGATTGGAGGTGGTCCGCCGTGGCGATGGTGGAGGCGGAGAGAGAAACGGATTCCGAAGACGATGAAGATTTTTGAGCTTCCATTCGGGTGCAAAATGTGGACTCGGCGTCCTTGTGTGCATTTATGGAGGGAGATGAGAGGGGCAAAATAGAGCATCTACCCTCTCCCATCCATCAAACCTCCTCCCAAAAGGATAAAAAATCCATCTAGTTTCATCCCCCAAATCCCCCTTTTCCCATCCCATGAATTCCACAAAGGCAGGCAGCCAAACAGCGGGGCGGTATTCCCAATGCAAATTTCCCATCCAATACCCCCTATACATCCTACACCCAAACACACCCTAAGTTGGGGTTTTAAAGAGAGAAAGAAAGTGATGAAGTGGTATTAAGAAATTCTAGAAACTTGCATTGATGTGGATGGTCTTAGATCATCATCAACCATGAGAAACTTCTTACCCATTTTATTTTCTCTCTTCCTATCATAATTTCACACCTCATTTACTTTTTCTACCCTTTTGTGGAGCGAGAAAACAGCATTGTATCTATCCATCAATTATAAAAAAATGCTCCCTTTTGTGGAGTGGGAAAACAATCCTTTGTGAATCTTCCACTGGCATCACAAACAACCACCTTCATGGTGGCCGAAAACCTTCTTCGGGAGTCCCAACCCTCCTATGGGAGCCCCAATCCACTCTCTATGGGTGTCTCACCGCGCCTTTGGGAGCCAACAACCCGCCTCCTCAACCGGATGAACTTTGGCTTCGACCGCCTCTTCTCCTTCTCGTTCGACCACCCTTTCTCTCCCTCGGGTGCGCCGTTCTTATTCAATCGACATTGTTTTGGCTGTTCCGATTCCCATTCGGAGAAATCGTTCAATGACGAAATTAATTTGGGGCTTTCGTCAAATTGGGTTTATTTGTCCCATTTCGTTCGCCCCCATACCCTATTGCTTGCTCATGGCCTGCAATTGATTGTTCGCCCTCCCTCGAGTCGCCGTTTCGGCTTCCAAATTTGACAAAGTCCAGGGCCTTCGGCTTCCGATCATCCGTTTTGGCTCTCCCCTGTCCAAGTGAGTTTGCAATCCAGGGCCTTCAGCTTTCTTGCGTCGTCGATTGCCTCCTCTGGTGACCGGAGCTTCCGCCTTCGACGGCTTCGTCGCTCGTGTGCTCGATCTCCGACAATCCCTATCGTGTACTGCCCTCGGCAGTGCTCATTCCGCCTTCCTCGGATTTCCCTATGTTGATCCCGTCTAACCCCTTATATTCCCTTTCCGGCAGCCTAAATTCCGCCGAGGGCCTTGTTGAGCAGGCCTCTCCCTGATCCTGTAACTCCTCTTGGCAGGGTGTTGCCGGTTTCCTTGGTGTTTTCTGCATTCTGCACCGGTGTGGGTCCATAACCTTATCTTTGGCCTTTAAAAATTGGTTTAAATAAATTTAAAATCATAAATGAAAATAATAATAAATAACTATATTACATAATTCCCGGTCGGGTTGCTATTTTCCGCTAGGGTTTCTGGTGCTTTTCGATTCAAGCGATGCGTGTCTCTATGTTTGGCGTGACTGAACTTTCTTTCCGCGTGATGAGGTTCTGCCAGTCGGCGCCGAGACAGGCTAGGGTCGTGGCAGTGTGTATCGAGGCGTCTCATTTTTCCAAAGGCTGTTTCCTTGGAGGTTCGTCTTCACTGCCTACATGTGTCTCTTGATGTGCCGCTGGCTGCGGTGCTGCCGCCGGGGAGTGCTTGGCTTTTGTCTTTCGTCTACGTCCTCATTTAGGATGAGCTAATAATCTCCCTCATCATCTCTTCTAAGCTCACAAAAATTGTTAATCATATACATTTTATGCGTAAAATTTAATATCTTACACGTAAAATTTAATATCTTACATTTACATTCCCTTGGTATATAAACAAAATCTATGGTTGGTCATGCTCTCGTTGTCGAACTTCCTACTCTTGCTTTAGTGTTTTAAGGTCACTCCTTTCATATTGTTGTTGATTTCATGACGCATCTTGGTTCGAGGTTCAACTCAGTTCCATTGGCTTGAAGTTCTCGTGTATAAAAACGTTTTAACACCATCCAAATTCTAACATAAAAAAAAAAAGGAAAAAAAATTAAAGTAGGCCCCAGTCACTCAGTCACCGCCAAAAATAGTTTGAGAGAATATATTAAAGGAAAGAAAATTAGACTGATTCCTCCTCTTCTCTCTCTATATCCGCCCATTTCTAGGGTTTTCATCCCGCCAACCACTCGTATCTGTCTTCACTCTTCAGTTGTTGGACGATCTACCTGCTAGTAACCAGATTACCTCAGATACTGCTCTTTATCACATTTCTCCGATTGATCGTATCAATTATGGAGGTAAGCTTTCGTTTATCCGCATCGACTAAATTTGCTACTGTATCTCTTTAAATTCGTCGCTGGCGGCGCCATTTTTTGCTGCTTGATTGCAATTTTTATAAGATTCAGCTCCAATTTTCGTTTGTTTTATAGCCGATCGCGTCCAATTTAGTGTTAATTTTGTAGATGGTGTCGCTTGCTGGCGTAGCCATTGCATATGGTCAAATGTTTTTCCTTGTTTTTAGGGCTTGGGCTCGCTTGATAGGATTGTAGCTCTCTAGAGAATAGAGATGAATTGGGAGTTTTCAAGTTGTGTTGTTGAGGATTAGCGGTGAGGCTGTACTCTGATGAGGTGATTGTGTGGAATTGGTAGCTAAATAATTGGAGCTTCTGTGTTCCTGCAGGCTCCACCGATTGGAGAGATGCATACCGAGAAATTGGAAGAGGCCAAGTTAACATCTGCTGCTGCATTTGTTGAAGGTGGCATACAAGAAGCATGTGATGATGCCTGTAGCATCTGCCTTGAAGAATTCTGTGAAAGCGACCCTTCCACGGTAATAAAATGTGGCAGTATGTGCTTCTTATGTAGAGTTTATGATGAATTTCTATAATCATCAACACCTTGGTGGTAGTCAACTTTCTTTCCTTTTCCCTCGCAGGTGACTGGCTGTAAACATGAATTTCATCTTCAGTGCATTCTTGAGTGGTAATTAATTTGACATTGCCTATCTAGTGATTTAACATGCTTTGTCTGTGTTTCTGCAAGATTTTGTTTAACATGCTTGTTTTGTATTTTTAGATCGCAAGTAAAGAATTTCTGATTGATTATGCTATTGTGTATATTCTGACATTGATTATCCAGTTGTATTTTTTTCACATCTATTATTATCTCCTCCACCATTTGTGAAAAACAGGACACAGAAACCTCGTTACTCACTTAATCAGATAGTGTCAATTTTATAGGTAGAGTAGTTGAGGGAATAATTCTGCAACAATCTTTTTTTTTTTTTTGCTACCATGGTTCTCTATACATTGTCATTTTCCACTTGATTTTTGTGTATATTTTTTCCTTAGTTTGCTTGATCAGAAGAAAGAGCCATTTTTACAAAAGAGGCGGTGTTATGTTCAAAGCCTGATGATTTTTTCCTGGGTATTATCCGTGTTAGAGTTGGATTTCCTTCCAGTTATGGTTACCATGTCAGTTTTTCTTGAGATTCCAGACTGAATTGCTCATGCATTCCTGAAATGATAGTTACATAGCTTTTTGTCTTGTAATACTAGTTTGGTGATTGTTCCTGTAAGAGCTATGTAAGATGAGGATATCTTGCAATATATGTCATTTGGGTCTTCCTAGCAAAGTAGAAATTATTAAGATTTCATAAGAAAATGGAGCGACAATGTGCATGTGTACAGTTTCCATTAGATTGCGTAGATTTTATGAATTGTGTGATTTGTTTCATCTGATATAGATAATACCAGTGAAGAAAGTGTGACTGTGAACCACAGAATCCCTGGGATCTGGCGTGAGTGACTTAAATTTAGAAGTGCCTGGTAGGCTTTTGCTTTCTTAAAACTAGTTTAATAAATAGGAGACAGTGCTATGCTATCTACTTATCTCATAATTGCTACCCATTACCCAAGCTGTTTCATGGACTTCTATATAAGGAAACTGGTTGTTAACAGCGAGTCAGTAACAGCTCTCCTAGATAGTTATATTGACGTAGAAGGCATGTATATTATAGTTGGATAACCAACTTTTTAGGCTTCTATTGAGGACCTTTTCTGCAATCTGGTAAACCATTTGACTTCCAATTGGATTAACTTTAGGTGTCAGAGAAGTTCTCAATGTCCCATGTGTTGGCAGCCCATCAGTCTTAAGGACTCTACCAGGTATTATTTTTCTCTTTCTTTACCCTTTTTTTGTATTTGATTAACTTTTCGGAGTCTTATGTGTTTTGTTGGCAACCTTTGTTCTGACATTTTGGCTTCTTGTTTTTTCATTTGATCCCTCCGTACAGCCAGGAACTACTGGATGCAGTTGTGCAGGAAAGAAACCTCAGGCTGCATCCACCTAGAAATGCACCTATATTTCATCATCCAACTTTGGGTGATTTTGAGATACAAAATGTGTGTAAAAGATTATTTATAGCCTCTATGAATTCTTCTTTTCCGGCACAGACCGCACCTTCATGGTCTGATGTTCATGTTATGTTGATTTTGTTCAAATGCAGTTACCCGTTGGTGTCAGTAATGTTGAGCTGGAGGAGCGAATAATTCAGCACTTGGCTGCTGCAGCTGCGATGGGGAGAACACGTCATTTAGCTAGAAGGGAAGGGCACAGGACTAGGTCATCAAATCAAGGTCACCAACATTTCCTAGTATTCTCTACCCAACCAAATTCTCATGCTGGTCGAGCTTCTCCTGCAAGAGGGGAGGGTGAACCGCACTCAGTAATACCAGGTTTGAGTCCATCTTCCCCGGTTATGGTTGGTGAACAATCTGTGCATATGTCTGCAAATCAGCCTGCCCAGTCAAATCTGGTTTCCTCCCCTGGATCAAGTGCTTCAACGAATCAACATGGGACTCCACTTAATCAGTTAATAAATGTCTACTATCTTTTGTTGCTTTAACAACCTACATTTTTCAAACCTAGTTCATTATCTTGAGATATCAATTTCTTAGGAGGTCACCTTCTCAGACACCCAGTAATCAAGATAGAGCAGGGCCATCAGATCTTCAGTCATTTTCAGAAGCTCTGAGATCTCGACTTAATGGAATGTCGATGAGGTAAAAGATATTCCTAGTGAATTATTCTTTATTCTTTATCTTGAAATTGCCTAGATACATAACCAGTCATCTTCTGCCGAGTTTTTGGATTTTTCATTAAAAAGAAAATATATATCTTCACTGTTCAAGCTATAAATATTGTTAATTCTACATTTATTCATTTTGAAAGGTACAAGGAGTCTATATCAAAGAGCACAAGAGGATGGAAGGAAAGATGGCTTTCTCGTAACTCCCCTACGGCAGAACTTGGTTCGCAGATCACCAGGGAGGTTAATCCAGGAATGACGACAGTATCTCGGACGATGTCACATGTTGAAACAAGAGAAAATGGTAGCAGCTCGGATTCTGCACCAAGTGGTTCAGATGTAAGTGTTGTATCAGGTTCAAGTGAGGAGCAGAGAAGTGATACAGGTATTGATTCCAGCAGTCACGATATGGAAACCAGTCAGTCTGGGGAGAGCCATATGAGAGAACCCTACATACAAACGCCATTTGCTGCTGGTTCAGGTTCATCCTGATTATATCCACGGGCATTGGATTGGTTTGAAGCATTTCAATCTGCCAAGGTTAGTTTTGTTGCAAGTGTTGCTACATTTTTTTTTGCTAAACTTTATCATCCATATTACAGGGTTAGCATTGCTTTTTTATTTGGTCTTCTCCTCTGTTATTCTTTCTATATTGTTGTAGTGAATTAAAAACAGAACTTGTATTTATAGTAAAAATGGGATGTTATTGTTATATATTTGTAACAATGTCACAAGGAAAAAAATCAAATTTTAAAAGAGATGGTAACTAAAAAGATACTCCGTAAGTATTTTGCAGTATAAATATAATCTAATTCTAATAATTTTTTTTTTTTGATTTTTCATTATAAAAATTTGCAAATAATTAGGTGATACAAAAAGTGATCCACCTGTAAGTTACAGTTGTATTTTTAGATGATGATCACTGCTCAAGACCTTTTTTAATAAACAAACTGTTATACAGTTGTATTTTTAGTGCATGGCCACCTATAAGTTATAACCACCCCTAAAATGGGCATTTTTCAATAAACCACCCTTAAAGTGGGAGCAATAGGTTTACTTCTTCTCACTTTACGGGTTTAGTTGCTTAGGTGGTTTGGTATGATTTAAAGCATTGTTTTTTTTTTGTTTCCCCTTTTGAAAAAGTCTTTTATTTTACCCATAAATGTCCCCTTCTTAGGACATGTAATTCTATTTTATTTTCTCCAATAAAGGGAGAAGTTAGTTTATATGAACTTACAATGATAAATTTCTTAGGACTAGAGCAATTATGTAACGAGTTATGAGTTCATTGCTTCCTTGCTCTTTAAACTGTATCGTATTTCAGGTGGTGCTGAAGACACAAGCCTTTCTTCAATTGCATCGACTGCCAGAATGTGATGGTTTTGCCTTTTACGTTCAGTATTGACTGTCTTGAAAAGAACCCTTTTGTAAGTAATTGAATCTCAGCTTAAAGAATAATTAATAAAAACTAGATTCAAGCTTGGATACTTTTTTTCCCTATTTTTGAACAATGTCGCTCCCACTCCCCGTAAGGCAACAATGTATGATTGTAAATGGTTTGGCATTGCACTGCCTTAATTATGTGCATATTGTACGTTTTTGCAATTTCCCTAAAATAGTCATTATTGGAGGTTTGAAATAAATCTGCAGTTGCACCGAGTTTTTTTATTTCTTCAAAGACGTGCATTTTTTTGTTTGATAAGCTGAGAATTGGGTATTTTCAAGTGATGCTTGAAAACCAGCCAAAATCATCTTTGCTGATAAGTGCCGAAAGTTTTGAAATTTTCGGGATATGAATGACGTAGATAGGCAGTATGTATGTCGGCAGCAGAGTTGGCTTTCAAAGATCTGCAGTTTATTATTATTATTTATTACTGCATTTACAAAAATATATTCCGTTCTCTTTAAAATATAAATCATTTTAAAATTTGAAAGTATACTAAAATGTTAATTTAAAAAAAAAAATTCGTAGTAGTAAATAAAATGAAATTATTTTTAAATTGCTCAAAAAGATGAAATTATGTCAAAAATTAATATTTTACTTCAAAGGAATTTTTACTCTCCTTATTTATAATTCCTACCATCTAAAATCCAATTAAAACATTTTTTTTTTATCAATTGTGGTATATCCTAATTTTACGGGACGAGTTGATTGGATTGCTCTAAGAAACTTATCGATCGTATTTTACCAATTTCATGGGATCCATGAGATCTTAAGGGGCGAGTTAATTGGATTACTCTACAGAAATAAAAAAAAATGATTGAAAACAACATAATTAACAAACAAATTAATTTAATTATTTTATTTATAATCACATTATTTTTAATAGATACTTATATATAGATGATTTTTTATTGAAATATATCCACCAATAAATTAATTTAATTATTTTATAAATGATATTAATTTATTTATAATTACCAAATATATATTGCTTGATATAATAATAATAATAATAATAATAATAATAATAATAAAATATAATAAAAAATAATAATAATAATATTACTCTTTTGTGAAAGGATTTTTTATGATAAAAAATCCTATTTGTTTATTTAATTACGTAAAAACCAACCCAGCTAATTAATTATAATTTTAAAATAATAATAATTATCTTCTAAATCTATTTTAATTCTTTTTTTATAAATAATGAATATAATTTTAAAGTATTATGTTAATACATTTTTATAGTTAGCACGAGACTTACTCAAACATATACTTCGTAAATAGTATCAAACAATCCTCATAAATAAAGGAAGGAAAACGAAGGCACCTATCTAGTATATAATATTAAATATTAACAGATCCTCCATAAAGTAAGAAAAAAGGAGCAAATCCTATTTGTTAATTTAATTACGAAAAAACCAACCCACAAATCCACAATCATGATTTATACAAATAAAATAATGGTAATGGTAATGGGCTAATGGCGAAAGCAAAATCGGATAAATTCCCCCTAAATCAAAAGAATTAGAAAGTTACACCAAAAATTAAATTTTCTATAAAAAAATACCAACAAAACATTTTATGCTTAAGAAATACTATATCAAAAGTAATAAACAAATTACATCACCTTATTTATCAAAATAACCTGCAATAAGTTAACAAAAATATTTCCGATTTTTTAAAAAAGCATACTGCAAGCAAAAAAGAGTTGTAAAGTTGTTGAGTAATTAAAAAACAAAAAGTAAATTTATGAATAGTTTAAAATAATAATTTAAGATTTTGTAGGCAGTAAAACACAGCCTAGAAAAGAATCAATAAAATTCATGGACTCAATTATTAAATGAGGAAGCCGTGGCTACAAAAAGGCCAGTTTGGCTCTCGGTACCCATCCATCCAGCTTGTATCAATCATCTCCATTCCTACTCCTGTCCCCTCCTCCTCCTCCTCCTCTGTTTCTCCCAATTTAATTCCCTTCAACAGAAATAATCTCAACTCTCTCTCTCCCCCCCCCCCCCCCTTATCTTTCTATCTGTGAAAGGTATTTTTTTTTGCTATGGCTGAGGAGCAGAAGTTGCCAGTGGTGGAGGCTGAGTCGCCCAAGGAGCCGCCGCCTCCACCGCCAGCGCCGGAGCCTGAGGCAGAGCAGCCTCCTCCTCCTCCGCCGCCACCCAAGGATGTGGCCGAGGAGAAGGCGTTGGTGGTGGTTCCTCCGCCCGCCGCCGTCGAAAGTCAGTTGCTTTCACTGTTTCCCTTTTCTTCTACAGTATTTGTTTGCTTCCAACTGCCCCAAACCTAAAAAAAAAAGATTTGGGAAAGTAATTACAAGAATTTATTCCCATCAATTTCGCCATATTTTGTTGTTCTTATCACCTTGCATGTTTGTGTTTCAGTGATTGGTTTTGGTTTATTTGCCTTGATTTTTTTTTGTCTAAATCAGGAAAAGAAAATCAATATATATTCTCAGTAAGATTTTTTGTTTTGTTATTTTTTTTCCCAATATTTTGCGAAATTTTCTTCTTTTCTGAATTCCAACTCCAAGTTGCTGAGATTTGCAACAAAGTAGTAAGCGAATTAATTCAATTTATGATTACCTTTTTTAGCATATATATTTGTTGAGTATCAGTGATTGATTTTGGTTTGTTTGGCACGAAATCAAAAAATAAAATTTCAGTATTTTTAGATAACTTTATTATAATCAGCTTAAAATTTGAAATTGTTAATTCAAAATTTTCAAACTTGCATAAAACTGAATACTTGAATCTTAACCACACAAGCCCTATGTGGCTATGTGTGTTTGTTTTAGGTGATTTTAGTTTTCAAGTATCTCAATTTGGAAATAAACAGAAACAAACCAATATTCACTTGTGAAGGATGAATAGTGACAAAATCCAAATACAGAAATAAATCAGTTAAAGAGAGGAATCAAGACTTACACCAACCAATCCAGGTTTCAATTTGTTGAAGAAATTGGCAAAGCTTAGTAACTTGGTATCAAACATCAATTTGGGATTAGCTTGAATCGGTTTCATAGGCGACTTTAGATGCGGGTTGGTGATGTTGATGTTAGTGTTAGGTGTACTAGATGTAGTCCGATTCCTAACTAAACCAAACACTCGTAATCATATCTCGAGTTCCAGCCCAACTCGCAACTCCAAAACCGTATTAGAATCTGAACCAAAACACCAACCTGTATAATTCCAAACTGGTACTTAAGCTGCCTTGATCCATGCTTTCCACTTCTTACACACTCTTAACTGTTTCTTGCAGAGGAACCAGCACCTGCTGAGGAGAAGGACGAAGGTTCCATCAACCGAGGTGAGTCTCCAACTCTCCGTTGTACAAGTTTGATGTTCGCCTCTAGGCTTGGGAATTTGAAATTTGAAAGTCGACTGGTTTTGAAATGTAAATTGTTTTGCCTATAGATGCTGCTCTAGCAAGACTTGAGAGTGAGAAAAAGTTGTCCTTGGTCAGGGCATGGGAGGAAGCCGAAAAGAGCAAAGCCGAGAACAAGTAAGCATTCAACTAACCGATGACTTCTACTATATATGTATCAAAATTCAGCTGCAATATACGCGCCTCTTAGGTTAGGGAAAATTAAACAATATCGGTATGGACATTGAGTAGCTCTTTACATTGTATTGAAATGCAGAGCTCAAAAGAAGGTATCCTCGATTGATGCCTGGGAAAACAGCAAGAAAGCATCGATTGAGGCAAGTATCAAGCAGATGGAGGTAAATTACTTATATGTCTTCCTTTCACTTGCTTGTAATCAATTGTGTAATGAATTTTACCTGGAAATTATAAAACAAGTAGCCTTTTGAGAGATGCAAAAAAGGATATGATTTAGATGTGTTGGTTGATGACGATCCTTAAGACAAGCCGAGTTAGATTGAGTAATCGTTATATGGGTGATGAATGGGAGCAGGAGAAGCTGGAGAAGAAGAAGGCAGAGTACACGGAGACAATGAAGAACAAGATTGCAATGATTCACAAGGCAGCGGAGGAAAAGAAGGCAATGGTGGAAGCCAGGCGAGGGGAAGACTTGCTCAAAGCCCAGGAGGAGTCGGCCAAGTATCGTGCCAAAGGCACTATTCCGACGAAGCTCTGCGGTTGCTTCTGAACATGGGGAAGTTTGTTCTGTGAATATAGCTGCTGCTGTATATTCTGTCATAGACAATAGTGATGGTGTGATTGAAATACAATTGTTTGATTTGTGTGAGGATTTGGTTGTATCTGTATTATTCAAGTACTTGATTTTTTTGTTGTTGCTGCTGTTGTTTCCGTGTACGATGATTGAAATACAATTATTATCATAACATTATGCATTTATATGCTACTACTGTATTATAAGTAAGCAGTTTGCTTTCCACACAATTAAAATAGGGTGTTTTTAAATACACCGTAAATCCACCTTTAAAATTACACTTTTTTTATGTGCAAACCACTGTCACTAATTAGCATTTTTTAAAAATTAATTAACCCACTTTAACCCTACACGTAAATTTCGACGTGCATGGTTTGTGGTGTATATATAGCGAAGGTGTAATATTGCCAAATACATTATAGCTGCTATGGGTTTGGAAACCATGAGAATCTATCACGATTTTGAAAACCGTGAGAAATTAATGTCAAATTGTTTCCATCTTTGATTACCAGTCAGATAAGATGTAAAGATTCAAAAGAAAGGATTGCCCACGGTTTTGAAAGCTATAGTAGTAGGTTTCTTTTATAAATCTTTTTTTTTGGTTTTATTTAGGATACTATTTCTACGATTTCTAAAACTGTAGCCGACACATATTATGTGAAATTTTTACAGTGTCAACAGTAGTCAAACTAATCGATCAACAAACAATTACTAGTACAATTCTTTGATCTTTCAGACATTTCAAATGTCGTTTAAAGACAGAGCGGATCCACTGTCTTTTTTTTTTTCCTTGTCTCCCCGTGTCTTCTCACAAAATCCACCCTTTACTTATTTTATTTTATTTTTGTTTTTTAAATTTTAAGCATTTTTCTTCTTTTCTTTAATTATTAAGGGGATTGAGAGAAGAATATCCTCCCACCCGGTTTTAATAATACTCCATTTCTTCTAACGATTTATGGGAAAACGTTTCTCTTATGTTATTACTATTCAGGAACACTTTTTAAACATTATAGAAATTATATAAAAAATTTATTTTTATTTTTTCATACTTATTAAAAAAAATAAGAATAAAAAAATGATATTTTATACATTAGTTTTTATCATTCATAAAAGCATGCACAAACCTCTTGTTTTTGTAGTTTTGCTAGTTTTGTAAGGTATAAATAAAAATATGATGGACAACAAGTTATGGGGTGAACGCGAAATGTCACAAAAGATAGATGACGAATGATGTGAATTATGTAAAAAATGACAAAGCTTAGGTAGGTAAAATGAGATAAATCAAACTTTGATTAATACAAAAGAGGACAAAAAACAATATATCATATCATTTCATCATAGACTAATAGTGAAAAATCTCTCAGAAATAGAAAATTTAATTTAATTTATTTTTCTCCGAAAACATGTAGGCTATAACCTCCCAAAAACTCTCTTTTGGGAGGGATGGAGATTCCGACTTTGCCCGCCTAACCCCGGGCATCGTCCACCTCATCTCGGCTTTGGCCGTCTCAATCCGCTCTAACCGTCTCCAATCTGACAAAGATTTGTCCTCGTATACCAATCCGGCTTCTCCTCTTGGGTTTTTTTCGCTTCATGCTTGGGACTCGCTGACCTCCATTTCATTTTATCTCCCTCCGTTCCCGTCGGCCCACTATCTACCGCCCACCGCCAGCCCTCTTCCTCCGTGCTTGTTGGATGTCAGTTTGGTTGTCTTCATCTCCGACTCACCTTGGCCTCCTCCCACCTCCTGGCTCGTTTCGATTTCCTGGCAAGGGTGAGTCTTCTCCCTCCCGGATTGACAAATGAGTTATCTGGTCGGCATGCCCTTTCTTCCCGACGTATCTCTCTTGTCTCGCCCTAATCGACTCGGTTTCCTGCTCGAGGGTTTGGTTCTCGTCTTCTTCGTTGGCCTTAATTCTCGCTGGGGACGTCCTCCCGCCGTCCGGGTCTCACAACCCTCCTTGTCTATCGAGACTATAGTCGGGACCTGTTATAATGCCCTATCTAAAATTTCGATTTTTTCCTTCCTATGAACTCGTCCATTCCTTCTCTGTTGGGCTCGTTCTCGGCTCTTCGTCGGCGCCCTCTTCGGCTGACCTCGGTGCCTCCACTATGGTGCTGCTCACTCCTTCGCCGGTTCCTTGTCTGGGCTTCAGTCGTCGGGCCTTGGCCTGTGGTTCGACCAGTCCTGTGTCCTTGGCGTGCCCACTGTCCACGGGCTAATCTGACAACATTGGTGTGCAAGTTGCAAAGTGGGCCTTGCATGCCAAGTCTAACAACTCAAAAAAAAATGGTGTTTATATATATATATATATTCTGTTCTTATACACTCCCTCAGTTAATTAAAATTTGACGTTTTGTTACAATGGAGTCTACCTTCCACCTTCTGCTACAATGCCCCATGACCATCGCCCTTCATGCAGATCTTCGCATTGCTTTCCCAAACCACCATGGCTTAGACATCAACACTAAACCTAAAACCATCCTTATTCATATCTATATTTCGGTTGGTAAGAAAGCTCTTAACAAACTTGCCTTCGCTTGGTGGGGTCTCTGATTCTTTAGAAACCAGCTGGTATTTCAACACACCACGTCGACTTCTTGTCAGGCAATTGCGCTCTTTTGTAACTCTAGCCAGAGGGCTTGGGCGGATCGCTTGGATAAAACAAACGACACTCAAACTATGACATCAAACGTCCACTCGAGGGGCATTAACAACGGATCTACTGTCTCTGGGAAAACCATGATCCATACTCAATCCTGGGACAAGCCACCACCAGGACATCACAAACTAACTTTTGACGACTCTCACTGCCTGTCGGGGGCTGGTTCATACGGCTTTGTCGCGACCACCTAGGGCAAATATACTCGCTCGGATTGGGCACTTGTAATAGCACATCGGCGATTTTCGCTGAAGCATTAGGCCTTCATATGAGTGTTGCTAGGGCTAGAAGTCTAGGCATTCAAAATCTCTTGATATAGTGAGACTGTTTGGTCCTCATAAAGACTCTCCTGGGCGACTGGTCGTGCCCTTGGAATATTGAGCTTTTGATGGCTGATACGATGATATCTTGGTTACTGATCCAGAACTTAGTGTTCTCGTCAGCTCTAGGAAAGAAGCATGCTCGTCAGCGACTTTCCTAACTCTTATCTTGCTTCCAAAAAAAAAATTGACGTTTTATTCACGCACGTTTTTTTAGGTGTTAAAAACTACATAAAATATTAACTTTTTAAATAATTCATACTTATTATTACTATTAAGTATGAATATATAAAAACAAATGTGAAAAAGTTGATATTTTATATAGTTTTCATTATTTTAAAAAATGTATATAACTAGTAAAGGACATATTTTAATTAATAGAATGGGTACATATTTATGTTAAAACACCCTAAATTTCGAAAGGGCGTCCGAATTTTTGTGGCGCAATTTGTTAGGGGCGGTGTTTAACTTTGCGCTTACCCTTCTTTATTTTGGGTAAAGTTATATACAAGTTACAACAGAGAGATTGGTCAAGACCTCTTTATTTTGGGTAAAATTATGTACACAGAGAGATCAGAGATTGGTCATGGTCTTGACTTTGACTCGCCAGTTGAGTAAGGGTAAGGGTGTGTCATGTGTCATGTGTGGATCAAAGGTTTTCCTACCGGGTCAACGGCTAAAAAAATTTTCATTACTTTTTCAATTTTTTTTTTTTCCAACTCAACTTTTAAACACTCATTTTTATAGATGTATGAAATGTGTTCGGATATCAATCCTACCCTCACTTTATACCGACATTGTTTTATATGTTCACCCCCCCTTGTTCTCTCTCCCTTCATTTTCAATACTAGGTAGAAGACCGTGCTTTGCACGGCATAGTTCTGGATACAAATTTGTCCCAAGTCGCCTACCGAAGCTTCATGATCTGTCCGGCGACGATTTATTATGGTTCCCAGTGTTGGTCGCCATGTTCCTCTTCCCGATATCACTCCACTCCCACCACCTGTGCTCTTTCTTCCTCGCGGTCGTTGGAATCTTCCTCGACATCGCCGTGATCGGCCCCAAAACTCAACCATCTAAGTTGTCCCAGAGCGCATCTCAGACTCAATTTGGGATTTGAAGGCCACCAGCTCTTTGTGACTTCTTCCTTCCAGAAGTTTCCTGACATCTGCTTTAGTGCTGGAATGGTTGGAATGGTTGATACCTCGTTCAACCATTCCATGTACTCTTCAAGCAAGGGGGCAAACATATCCCATGTACTCTTCAAGCAAGCTCATGTCTTGGTGTTTTGCTAGCTTGGGAGGAACCGATTCAACAATCGAGAAGAGAAGGAGTGCGAGGTTCACAAATGTGTCCCTGTAGACCTCCAACTTGTGCCCTCCATCCAAGGTCTTGTAAAACTCAAGACAGACAAGACCCGTGGCCATAGTAGTTGCTGTAGCAATTGCTGGTATGATTCTTCTAGCAATGAATTGAGCTTCCAACTTATCGACTTCGGGTATGCCATAATTCCTGGCCCTCGTATTGGCAAGCTCAGCTATATCCTATCCATGTGATAGTTGGTATCATCATCCTGGATAGAAGAATGGGATAATTAGACCTTCATAGTCATGGTTCAAGTGGGTTAATGCATAAATAATGTGTAAGGATCAAAGAAAAGCATCTTAAAACACTTCATGGACCAAGAGAGGCCAAACTGGGTGAGATCCAAGTACATGATCTACGATTACTGCGCCGACAAGAACAGATTCCCCCTTGGCCTTCCTCCTGAATACAGTGCATCCTGATTCCTGATCCAACAACTTATCTGTCATTTGAATGATCCTGCAAACACGTAAAACAGATTTCATTAATTCTTTGTAAGATTTCAATAAATGGAAGACACGACCCCAAGTCATTAGATCACCAAACATTTACAAATGCCGATTGATCATTACAGTGACTCATATAAGAGGATTTCAGTCTTGCAAAATCAACTTCCGCAAGACATTATTCATCTCTCTATTGCATTAAAGCATTCAGATTAAAATAATGAATAATTCTTCAAATTTATCAAGAAAATATTAAAGATGCGTCGAATACTCTTATATACATACAGGGAGGATAAAGTTGTCATCAATCTATTGTTCTCAGAACCCATTACATGTCGGGCTGCTAATCAAACCATTCGGCATCTTCTTCTTCTCTTCAATTGATTGCCGCTCCAGATTCGTTGGCTTCGGCGACAAGCTTGTATCCTGCTTGACCATGGTGGTGTGGAAGCATGGATGGTTTGTTGAGGATATCAGACAAGCCCACTTTCGATCAATTATTACCACATGGTTGTGCTTCTCAATGATGTGTTGCACAACATCATGGATCCAAAATAGGCATGTTCTAGTTAGGCAACAGCTAGAAGCAAATGGATCTTAATGGACGGAAATTACTTACATGGAAAGGTATATAGCATTGTCTTCCATTGACCTGCCCGACTGTGAAGTCAGTGTAACCGGCCATAGCTCCATGAACAGCGCTCTGAGCAAGAAGAGTACAGTAAACATTGTCTGATGCATTACTCGAAATAGCTCGAATCATGTACGTAGGATCTGCAGAGTGTGTATATAGATCAGGGACGAAATATTCAGATTAGCAGTTGGACGAGCAGCAGTTGCGGCTATTTCATGAGCAAAACAAAGGGGTATCATATTACCTATGTACTTGAGAACTATTTCCATCTTCTTTTTCTTCTGAAAATAAGCCTTGATCATATGAGACAACTATTAACCGATATCTTTATGAAGGACGTTTCCTGATTGATCGACTTGCCCGCTCTGCTCTCTAGCACCCTCGGCAATCACAATAACCATGTGGCCATTCTCTTTGAGCCGTTTCTCTATGAATTCAAAAAGCCCACCGGGCCCTTCAAGGAAGAAGGGTAACTCAGGAATCAAACAACAATCTACATCTCTATTGGTAAGGGTAGCGTGCATTGCAATGAATCCTGCACACAAAGGAATATCACATCATATCAGCGTGCATTACTCACACAAGACCAATGCCATTCTCGGCACTCTCAGCCTCAACGTGCGCAGCATTTATAGCACATTGAGCCTCCTCCACCGCAGTATCAAATCCAAAAGATTTGCCGATCACATACAACCAGATAAACACAGGAACTAAGACCCAACAGATCGTTTTACAGCGAAGGGATAAGAATGGAACATCAGTAAAAAATCATTATGCTTACTGTAATGTCATTATCAATTGTTTTGGGAATGGCTGCAACAGAAACCTGAAGACACCGCCTTCTTATCTCCTTGTATATAACGGATGCCCCCTTTTGGGTTCCATCTCCTCCTATGATGTAAACCTGTATAGTATTATATGCAGAAAAAGCAGTAAGTTTGACACTAAGAAGTGAAAGAATCTAATCCTTCTAGATGCTATTCAACCAACATAACGATTGGTAAAGTTAAAGAGTTTGTCCTTAAAACAAACAGAGAACAATCTAGTTAGGCTTTCGTGTTTTACTTGATTGATTTCACGATCTTGGATACTGTCAACAATGTTTTAGGTAACATGGCCGCCTCTGAAGGACCCAAGTACCGTCCCATCACAAATGCCCCAAAATTGAAATCAAAACAACTGTAATTGATAGAAGAGAAAGGAATGGCACAAAGATTGCAAAACAGGACATTACATTCATTTTTTGCCCTTTCCTCTGGTAATCCCTAACGGCATTGACAGCTGCACCGCCTGCAAGGATAGCCTCCTCTAGTTCTCTTCCCTGACCATTTATGTAAGTTTCTCAACATCTGCAATCAGAAAGAGCTTCCTTTAGTTCTCCAATCAACGATTCATTTATAATAGCAACCAGCTGCAACTTGAATCTTTTCACCAGAGAATCAACATTAACACTTAAGATAAGCTACATCGTTCAATCGGATCAATATGAGAGGAAGCCAATATGTTTGATGAATTATCCAATCTCAAAAGGGACTAAAGAATTCAAGGTTTGCTGTCAAGGAAAAGAATTTAGGTTATAAAAAATGGACCATGAAAATGAAACATATCCCTATTTTAACTCATTGGTCACCTCATCAACAAAAAGAGCAACATTCGAACTGGCAGCAAGTGCTAAAACTCTGAACTTATCCAGATTCTCTTCAACAATGTCTAGAGTCGGTAAAGAGCATAATTTTGAACAAAAACAATTGCAGCAAAACAAACTCGAATAACATAAAAGTCAAGAAATTACTATTTGGCCTTAAATTATAATGCACTTGCATCATAGCTCGATCTCCCAGCAAAAGTAAAAATTATGAAAGAAACACTTACATGAAAATTATTCAAGCAAAAGCTTTTCAGGAAATAATCAAGTTACTAACTAACTGGCCTCAAATAAATAGTATCAATTCAACTCACACATATAGACTTACCTGAGTTCCAATAGAACCAGTTAATCCAACAACAGATATAGGCTTAGGACCATCCATGTCTTACGCCCTGCATCCTCGACAACCCTTCCTGGCCACGCAAGTGGTGGTTGCTGAACGGAACACTAACTACCTTTCACAGATCTCTGAGCATAAGCTTTTCTTTTTAATGAAAACCCACCTTCAAAAAATAGACTGAAAGGGCTTAATATATACTGGGATTGGTAGATTCATGTTTTGGGTACTGAACAGTACTTTGAATTTTTGATGCACTGATAGCAACTCGGAACAGAAAGTAAAACTGAACAAGAAAAAAAAATGAAACAGATGAATTAAGCGTTCCTCCTCTCCTCACATCCCTTATCATCTCGATTTCTAAACCCTAAAAATTCAATTCCCAAAAGGAAGCAGAACTGGGAAAACGACTAAATACAATCAAATCGTTCAAATTCCAACTCATGCAAAGGAAATTGGATCAATTAGACGGTTACCTGCAAACTAAACCGCAAAAATTTGGAAAACCTAGATTCTAAATCGGAAACGAAATCGGAAATATGCTCACCTGAGTAGTCGAAACGATGAAGGGAGATGAAAACGACGACATACGAAGGGGTGAATAACGCAGAGAGACATCGGCTAAGTCGATGGCGGTCGGTGGTGTCAGAATTGAGCCTCTGAATCAGCAAGAACAGAGAACTGGAAAACAGGATATGCAAATGGGAGAAGAATTCGGAGGATAAACAACAAGGAATTCAAATTGGGGATCTTAATTACAAGAGAGAAGATATACCTGTGGTATTCAATCGAATTCGAAGCCTTGGTAGAAGAACGACGACAGATAAAGAAGAGGAAGGAGAAAGAGATGAAGATAGACATAGGGAGACGAGCAGGAGTACACACGAGGGAGGAAGGAAGCAAGGCGGTGGAAGCCAGATGAGAGGAAGAACGAAGCAGGAGGTGGGAATGAGGGAGACGTGGGCTGTTTTGGGCCGTAGATAACTTTTAACATGGACGGCTGGATTTCCATCTTGCCCACACTTTTAAAGTGGTATAGATTGGATAAAAGAAATTTGTTTTGTTTTTTTTTTTTTGAAAACTTTGGATCGACAATCTCATTTTATATACACATTTGGAGCCTTGGAGGTCTTTTAGTTTCCCTCACCTACATGTCCCGCCTTGTTTGATATCTTCATGCCCCATCCTCCCCTAAGTCTAGACCTGCTGTGCTGTCTCGAATTCTCCCTGTCTCCGCCTATACCCTCTCCCAAACCACCCCTCCCTTAATATTTTTTCTTAATTTTTTCAAATATTAATTATTTTTATATATTTTTTTTTAAATTCGGGCGGGTAAGGATCCGGATTCATTCAGGAGAGGAGGATTTTGACATAGGTGATCCATTTGTCCGCCCCTCCTTTCATTTCCAAATCTGAAGCGAGACAAAAAAGTTGAAGTATACTCCCTCGCCTCAAAATTTAGGTTAATTGAATTTTTAACTTATTTTAAAAACTAATAAAAACTTTATGAGATATCAACTATTTAATTATTTTTAATATAAGTTAATACTCATTACTAATAAGTACGAATTTATAATTATTTTTTATGGAGTTTATTTTATTAAAATGATAAAAAAAAATCAAACAACAAGTATTTTGAAAGGGAAGGAGTGTCAATTTTTTAGGTCAAATTATCTTCATATATCGGAGATGGAAGTGAGGGAAGGAGAAGTTACAACCATATATAACGAGAACAATCCCAATGTATCTCACTACCAGGGGCGGAACATGGTTGAGGCGGGAGGTGGCCATGGCCCGTCCGGACGGAAAAGAATTAATGTTATATGTAATGTACTTTTATGATATGTAAATAGTAAAAGAGTAGTGTAACAACTAATTACTCTAGTTTAGTTGGTAAGTGATGGGTACTATAATGAACAAGTTGGTGGTTCAAATCTCCATAACTCCTTTTAAAAACAATTGTTTTGTAGTTGATATAAAAAAAATCCGAAAATATTTTTTGGCCCTCCCGACTAAACATCTCAGATTCCGCCACTGCTACAAGCAAGGTTTGAAAAGTTCAGTCATACGCATCGTATATTGGACTACTTTAAGAATGTGTTTTAAGAGATCCAAAGTAATCATAAAATACAAAAAACCAAGATCATATAATATTTTCGAAGACCTGAAAAATACAAAACATAGAACCACATATGTAGGGTTGTTATGTGAGCCGAGTAGCTCTAACTCGTTCATTTTTTAAACAAGCCGAGTATGAGCACATTTTTAAGCTCGGTTCAAAGCTCGGCTCGTTCAATTTAAGTTTGAATAGCTCGTATTTTGTGAAATTATAAAACTTCTTTAATTAACTATGTTTTAAGCAAAAGGGATGCTTAATTCAAAAAAAGATCGGCTCAAACTTGTTCATTTCCTAAAAGAGCCGAGTATGCGCACATTTAGTGATAGACCCATGATTGTTTATACACGAAAGAAACCCACTAATAGCCTTGCTGCAAATAAGGGGAAGCAAGGAGGAGATGCATCATGAGCATGAAGCCACGTGGGAGAGGATTATGATATCTACTTGTTACATAATATTTCCTTTTGTTGTTTTCCTTCTATTATTCTCCTTTTGGATCAGAGTTTGTTAGGAGGGTTTTAGGGATCGTCACCTGCGAGTGACCTATAGGAAACTACCTAGTATATAGGTTAATCGGGGAGGCTGTTAGGGTCATCTTGGTTGTATTTGGCTTTGCCAATTTTTGGCCAGAGAGAGGTTGCCTCTTCTGGTAAAGCTAATACAAATTCCAAGGAGTTATTGGCGTTTATTTGTGTTCCATATTCTTACTTCCATCAATTTGGTGCTCTTGTTGAGAGGCTTCATCCCTTTTACAAGGGTTGTGCAGATGGAGAAGAATATGGAGGAAATGAGGAAGCAGAATGAAGAAACAAACCGGAAGATGGATGAACTGAAGCGAGAGATGCGATCAAAGGTCGGGGAGTTGAAGTCGATCACGACGAACACGGATGAAAGGATCAACATGCTGCTCGACATGGTGACCCCATTTCTTAAGCAAAAGATGAGTGATGAAGAAGGTGGGGGTTAGAGCAGTGGGGTAGTGACCGGGGGATCCACTCTGTTGTCTTCTGATATTCCGCGTTCCTCTCGCTTGGTGTCGTTAGTTGAAATCCAATTAGCAGCTAAGAAGGTTGAGTTGCAAGATTTCGATGGAAGCGACCCGTAGGCTTGGATCGCGCGAGCCATAACTTCATTTCACACCAACTAATTAAGGAGGAGGTCCTCCCCACCCAACTGACATCGCTGTATAGGGTTAAGCTTGGTAATGGAAAGATGGTCTCATCAAGAGGGGTATGCAAAGTACTTGGGGTCACCCTAGGGACATATGATGTTACCATCGATTGTTACCCTCTCCACCTTGGAGGAGTTGATCTGATTTTGGGAGTAGCATGGCTGGAAACTTTGGGTGATGTCAAGGCCAATTGGGCCAACTTGTCTATGGAGTTTATGGTAAATGGAGAGAGGGTTAAACTTGTTGGAAATCCCACTTTAGCAATCGCTCCTACGTCTGCTCATGCTATTGAGAAGGTGTCCGAGGTTGAATTTTAGGTGCTATTGTGGGAAGTATATCAGGATAGCAATCCTGAATTCATGGCGGCAGAAACTCTAAAGCCTTCAATAACCTTGAAGGCATTACTAGAATAATTTCAGCATCTGTTCGATGAACCTAAGGGACTGCCACTTCCCAGACCAGTTGATCATCAAATACACCTCAAACTCAGAACTCAAGTAGTTAGTGTTAAGCCTTATAGGTACGGTCACTCCCAGATGGATGAGATCGAGAGGATGGTCTCTGAAATGTTGAAGGCTGGTATCATACAATCGAGTAAGAGCCCCTTTTCCAGCCCAGTGTTACTAGTTAAGAAGAAGGATGGTAGCTGGCGTTTTTGTGTGGACTACCGAGCAGTGAATGCAACCACTATTCCTAGTAAATATCTGATACCGGTGATACAAGAGATGCTAGATGAACTCAACGGTGCTAGAGTGTTCTCTAAGTTGGATCTTCGATCGGGTTACCATCAAATCCGAGTAGCTGCCGAGGATGTGGCGAAAACAACGTTCAGGACACACTTAGAACATTACCACTTTTTGGTCATGCCCTTTGGCCTCATGAATGCTCCGGAAACCTTCCAAGAAGTAATGAATGAGATCTTCATACCACTCCTAAGAAGGCATGTCCTCGTGTTCTTTGACGACATACTTGTTTACGGTAAAACTAGCAGCGATCATCTACAACACATGTCTAAAGTGTTGAAAATTTTGAGTGAGCATAAGTTCTATCTGAACCAGAAGAAGTGTGCTTTTGGCCAAAGCTCAATAGAATATCTGGGGTATATTGTGTCTAAAATAGGGGTCTCCATGGATCCTGCTAAGGTGGCTAATGTGTTGTCTTGGCCCTCTCCTAAGTCAGTGAAGGAAGTAAGGGGATTTCTAGGCCTGCTTGGATACTACAGAAAGTTCATTTGAGATTATGGAAAGATAGTCAGGCCATTGACTCAGTTGCTTAAGAAGGAACAAGGGGCCAGGTTGATATGGAATGTGGAGTCTCGGGCAGCTTTCAAGGCCTTATAAACAACCATCACCACTGCTTCAGTGTTGTCATTGCCAGACTTTCAAAAAACCTTCACCATTGAGTGTGATGCATCGGGAGAAGGAGTAGGTGCTATCCTAATGCAAGATAAGAGGCCTCTAGCTTACTTCAGTAAAGGGTCGTCTTCAAATACCCTAGGGAAATCGGCATACGAAAAAGAGTTAATGGCGCTGGTCATGGCAATTCAACATTGGCCTTATCTGCTAGGAAGGAAATTTGTGGTCAAAATGGATCATAGCAGCCTTCGACATCTTTTCAAGCAACCCATCACAACTCTTGCTTAGCAAATTTGGGTTGCCAAACTTATGGGCTATGATTTCGAGATAGAGTACAAGTCAGGTAACTTGAACAAAGCAACCGATGCTCTCTCAAGGAGAGGGATTGGAGCAGATTTAGGAGCCTTGTACATCCTCTATTGGGCTAGTTGGGAAGAAATCTGAAAGGAGGTGGAGGCAGATCCTAAACTGTAGCTAATTAAGTAGAGACTTATGCAAGGAGAACAAGGTCCATTTTAGCTGGTGAATGGCAGTATTTTTTACAAAGGTAGAGTGGTAATACATGAGCATTCTAAGTGGATTCCGCAGCTGCTGCAAGAATTCCACTCCACCCCAAGTGGGGGACATTCAGGAACTCTTAGAACTTATAAGAGGATAGCTTCCAGTGTGTATTGGGTAGGGATGTTCAAGCATGTCCAGAAGTATGTGACCGAGTGTTTGGTCTGTTAGAAGCACAAATATGACACGCTAGCACTAGGAGGATTGCTCCAACCTTAACTTTGCCTATACCACATCAAATATGGACTGATGTTTCAATAGATTTCATCAGTGGTTTGCCCAAATCCCAAGGGTATGAATGTGTCCTCGTGGTAGTGGATAGACTCTCCAAGTATGGGCATTTCATTTGCCTGAGGCACCCTTAGACATCTAAGTCTGTAGCTGAGCTATTTGTGAAGGAAGTCATCAGACTACATGGCATTCCTAGATCAATCGTGAGTGATCGAGATCCCGTCTTCTTGAGTTGCTTCTAGCAAGAGCTCTTCATCTGGCAAGGTACAATGCTGAAAATGAGCAGTAGATATCACCTAGAGACGGATGGACAGACTGAGGTACGTATTGAATAAGTGCTTGGAGACTTATCTTCGATGTTTTGTCTCAGAACAGCCGAAGCAGTGGGGAAAGTGGCTCCCATGGGTAGAGTATTGGCATAGTACAACCTTTCAAGGTGCTGCTGGAAAAACACCATTTGAATGTGTTTATGGAAGAGCGCCACCCACGCTTAAGGAGTACCTTCTAGGAGAATTCCTTGTTCCTGCGGTGGCTGATGTTTTCTGGAACAAAGATGAGATCTCAAGGCAGCTCAAATTCAACTTAGAGAGAGCTCAGAAAAGGATGTCGAGCCAGGCCAACGAAAAAAGAAGGGAGGTGGAGTTAGAAGAAGGAGACTTAGTGTTGCTCAAACTGAGGCCCCACAGGCAACAAACTCTTTTGAGAAGAGTGAATAAAAAATTAGCTCTGAGGTACTATGGCCCGTTCAAAATTATCAAGAAGATTAATCATGTGGTGTACAAGCTGGAGTTGCCACCAACTAGCAAAATTCATCTGGTGTTCCATATCTCACTCATTAAGAGGGTAGCGGGGACATATCCAATGGTGACTGAACTACCATATGAGCTGGAGTTAGTGGAGGAAGAGTTCATACCTAAGGAGGTTTTGGAAGTGATACCTCTATCAGGAGACCGGAGAGCATGTCACAAGGTGCTGATTCAGTGGAAAGGGAAAGCAAGAGATCGAAGAAGCCACGTGGATGGATTGTGGGCAGTTCAAGCATCAATTCCCTTTCTCTGACCTTGTGGACAAGGTTTGTTCTGGCCAGGGAAGGAGTGATAGGCCCATGATTGTTTATACACGGAAGAAACCCACTAATAGCCTTGCTTCAAATAAGGGGAAGCAAGGAGGAGATGCACCATGAGCCTGAAGCCACGTGGTAGAGGATTAGGATATCTACTTATTATATAATATTTTCTTTTGTCGTTTTCCTTCTATTATTCTCCTTTTGGCTCAGAGTTTGTTAGGAGGGTTTTGCGGATCGTCACCTGCGGGTGACCTATAGGAAACTACCTAGTATATATGTAATCGGGGAGGCTGTTAGGGTCATCTTGGTTGTTGTTAGAGATGTGAATGAGACCAAAGTGTCCCACATCAAAAATTTGAACATATGAAGCCCTAGTATATGAGTCGGTGGGCTACTCCTTCTATTGCCAATTGGTTTTAGAATGGAACCTCATTTGGCTTGTGTGCTAGGCTACTAGCGCATGTGCGCCCGTGCACACGACCCCCAGTCATCGGTCCGAGTCGGACTTTGATATGGTATCAGAACGGTTAGCCTAACGGCCCGTGGTTATCCTGGTTTGGGTTACCCAGTTGTCCAAGTCTCAACTAGATGGTCATTCCTAGTTGGACTTGCAGGGGGCGTGTTAGATGTGTAAATGAGACCAAAGTGTCCCACATCGGAAATTTGAACATATCAAGCCCTAGTATATGAGTCGGTGGGCTACTCATTCTATTGCCAATTGGTTTTAGAATGGAACCTCACTCGGCTTGTGTGCTAGGCTACTAGAGCACGTGCGCCCGTGCACACGACCCCCAGTCATTGGTCCGAGTCGGACTTTGATAGTTGTATTTGGCTTTGCCAATTTTTGGCCAGAGAGAGGTTGCCTCTTTTGGTAAAGCTAATACAAATTCCAAGGAGTTATTGGCGTTTATTTGTGTTCCATATTCTTACTTCCATCATTTAGATTCGACTCGAGTTGGGCTCGTTTCTAAACGAGTTGAATATACTCGAATCGTTCGGCTCGAATAACAGCTCTATTAACATGAGAGTGAAGGATTGAAGGACGAGTAAATGGTACATTTCCAAACATCTCAATGTTGTTCATGACTAGCCTTCCTCGACGCGGATAATACTCTTCGACTGTATCTTAACACGCTTCATCTCCTCAACTAATCACAAAACGGCAATGGTGTATGGTAAGAGGATAACTCCTCTCTAAACTCGTGACCTGAGAGAGCAAAACTAATCAATCCCACTAAGGCCTAAGGACATTGTTGTCTTTCCTACGGTAAAACCCTCAAACCCTAATTTTATTATAAAAGATGAGATGCACCTCCATAGGGAGGATGAATCAGAACAATACTGACTTGAGCGTCGGAGGGACCTCCGGGGAGACAAGCCCCGCCCCGACCTCGTTTGTTCTTGTTTCACAGGCTAGAGTTCGTGTTGAGATCATCATCAAGATCGGTCTCAACCAACAATTATCGTGAGCAAATTTATGCACTCACAATTGACGCCGTCCGTGGGGAACTCGATCAAAAAGCTACAAGATCGGATCTCCCAATGAACAACGAGTGATGGTTTATGGGGCATGACGGATTCATGGAGCGGTGGATGCTCCCTCCTATTGCCTTCGACCACAAGCCCCAGTAACGGTGATTGACCTCCGGGCACCACTTAGCCGCGAGGCCGATCCTGATTCAACCGATGGGGATTGAGGCTTTCGAGTTCCGATTTGAGGCGATCGGTGAACAAATCGGAGATCGATCCTCTCGTGCAGGAATCACGGGAAGCGGTTTAGGGCTTTCCCAGCCTTCTGGCTCGAGCTTTGCCGAGGGACGAGGGTTTGAGGGGCAATCCGGACTCCTCTCTAGGCCTCCACCGTTTCTCCACCATCGAGGGCGATGCGGGTGGACTTGCCGAGCTACACACCCCCACTCTCAACCGCTGATTGCAACCAGAAGCGTCTCCACCTACTCGACCTCGATCGCCTTTGTCATCGAGTCGCAATCGAGCAGCAATGACATCATCGTCCAATTCGCGTTGCCCTCTCGGCCTCAAAAAGAAAATTCATTGCATGATTTTTAATGTTTTGAGTGATGCTCTAATAATTCAACCGCAAAGTAAGGTTCATGACAAAGTTGGGGCTGCCATGGGCATTATTTCAAGCCAGGAGGTTACACATGACGCGTGCAATCATTTTGTCATAGAGGTCGTTTGAAGCCATGAAGAGTGCTAGGAACAACATTCTTTGAGGTTAACAACATATCGTCATCGACAACGACAGTGGATATAGTGCTATGAATTACAGCCAATCAAGGCCAACAAATAGCCAATCAAGGCCAACAAATAGCCAGTAGAGGCCAGAAAATAGCAAATCAAGGCCAACATATAGCCAATAAAGGCCAAAAAATAGCCACTCAAAGCCAACCGTTTGCCACTTAAGGCCAATTCTCACCACTCATAGGCCATTTAGGTGATCGTCAATTAGGACCCAAAGAAAAGCCAATCACAGGCCAAATGCGTAGAAGCCGTCAAAGGCCAATTATAATCTGTCACCATTAGGGGCCGATTGCTTTCGCCACTTAAGGCCAATAGTAGTCGCTCATAGGCCATCAAGATGGACGCCACTTAAGGCCAATAATATCCGCTCACAGGCCATCAAGATGGACGCCATTTAAGGCCAATAGTCGCCATTTACAGGCCAGCTAGTGGACACCAATTGAGGTCAATAGTCTCCGTTTGTAGGCCAAAGTCCCTGCACCAATCACGGTCAATATTCTTCAACCATTGGCAATCGAGAGAGTTTACGCAACTTGTTATCCAAGTACCCATCTACGAGATCAAGGCCTAACTAAGTAATCAAGGTGAAGGTCCAAATATAAAGATTCCCAAGGAACGGAAATTATCGGCCTCCTTCACCGCTGATAAGCGCTAAAGAAGCCCGAGGGGCAATTGAGAGAGCAAAACTAATCAAGCGCACTAAGGCCCAAGGACATTGTTGTCTTTCCTACGGTAAAACCCTCAAACCCTAATTTTATTATAAAAGATGAGATGCACCTCCATAGGGAGGATGAATAAGAACAATACTGACTTGAGCGTCGGAGGGACCTCCGAGGAGACAAGCTCCGCCCCGACTTCGTTTGTTCTTGTTTCACATGTTAGGGTTTGTGTTGAGATCATCATCAAGATCGGTATCTTTACAAACTATAACTTTTAGTTTTGATTAAAATTATAATTAGATAGTTTATATACAATTAATTGTGTGATTTATAAATTTATATTAATAATGAACAATTAAAAATAAATAAAAAAATGGTGGAATTCACATTTGGCCTTCTAAAATTTCAAGCCAAATTTGGCCTTTATTTTAGAAATAGGCCAAAAAATTTTTGGCCAAAATGGGTTTTGGCCTATGATGGTAGAAAAAAAAAGGATAAAACCCATTTTATAGCCTATGGTGGGAGATGCCCTAAAGTACAGCCGAATTTTGCTTCACGTACAATTTTTATCTTGATAAAGAATCAATAAAAACATTATTTTCGTCGGTAAATTTGTCTTTAATTAGCCATTGATTTAGTGACAACTTCATTACGAAGCTAAATCCATGGGAATTTGGCCACAAAATAGTCCTCATCCCGGGTCCGGTAGAGTTCAATGGGAACTCTACCACATAGAGTTCCCATTTCCTCTCTCAAAAAATAAATAATTTCATCTCTCAAAAAATAAATAAAAAATTAAAAAAAATTGAGGATGGTGGGGTGGGGGGTGGGGAGTTGAGATTTGAGATCCTCTCAACTCTACCCATAGAGTTTTCTATAAACTCTATGGGATCCAAGCTGCCTCATCCCTCTCTTACAAAATAATAGAAAAAGAAAAAATAAAAAAATTTGAGGATGATGGGGATGGAGGAAAAGGAGGGGATGATTTTCAATCACTAATTTTAAAATCAATGGTTAAGATTCTCTCAACTCTACCCATAGAGTTTTTTTACAAACTCTATGAGATCCAAAGTGAAAAATTAGTCAATATGGCTTACTAATTTATAGCTAACAGTGAAACATCCTGGGATAGAAATGGCAATGGGGCGGAAATCTCCGATCATGTTTGTAAATCTGATATCTTAACAATGAATCAACTCAATGAACAAGCATAGACAGATTTTGTGGGGGGGGTGGGGGGGGGGGGGATAGAAGAGCTTCCAAACAAAAGGTTATATTACTAAATTCAATAATTATATAAGAAATTATGCAAGTTTAAAGTTTGTATATCTTGTTACACGTTATTGCATGCTAAGAGAAAAACAAGTTGCGAAGATTTCAAACATATATTTTTAGACGAAAAGAATGTTGTTATTGATTTAAAATGACATCATTTCTTCGTTTAAAGAAAAAAAAATACAACTAATGACCTCACAAACTTGGGTGGAGACAACCCTAGTTTGGATAACAACTCATCTTGCTAGCTAGAATGAGGCCATCCAAAAAATTTTCCGGAGTAAAGTGGCACTCGATTTCGATATGCTTCATTGGAAAATAGAATTCTTTACAATTTGAATCATAGAAAGATTGTCACAAAAAGAGTAACCGGGTTGATTACGGGGACATTCAATTCCTCAAGGAGCCGAATTAAATTGTTTTTGCCTCTTTCTTTAGTTTGAAGGTACCTAATGAACGAAAACACTCCCTGTGACCTTAGTGTTTTAATATATATTACTCATTAGCAAGGATAGACATGTGAAAATTAAATGGGAATGTTGGGGACAGAGATAAAAGGCAAAGTGCATGATTCTTCGTGCGAGGACGGAGATAATATCATAATCCGATGGTTTTGTCATCCGCAACTCTGATGGTTTAGTTGTCTCGGCTGAAAGATCTGTTTGCACAAATATTTCGGTCATTTATGCCGAAAATCTCGACCTCAGGATGGGACTGTTACGGGCAAAGGAGTTGAACATGTCTACACTTCTGATCGAAGGAGACAATCTTTTGGTGATAAAAGTACTACTAGGGGGTTGGAAATGTCCCTGGTCGATCGAGATGCTACAAGCGGATATACTGTCTGATATTTCGTCCTTTACTCATGTTGTTATTCGTCATATTTTCAGGGAATTGAATGTTGTGGCTGACTACCTTGCGAGTTCTCATCCGGAAGGATGCGCTAGGAAGGACCTCTGTTGCGGCCGACCCGGACCTAAACTTTATCTTGCTTCAAAAAAAAAATCATAATAGTCTCAACCTCGCCCTTGCCCCCGTTGTGGAGTCTTGCGGCGATTCTTCATGGAGAGTATAACATCCATATTTTTCTTTAGATCCTACATTATTTCATGTAATTTTATTTTTCTTTTAAATTTCTATTTTGTAATTTATATATACAAGGCAAGGATTCGAAATACTAGACACCACCCGTGCCAGGTAAGTTGAGAGGCTGAAATTTTCTATTAAATAGGGGAAGGGGTGGGGGGTGGGGGCGGGGGGGGACCCATGGGTTTTTAATGGAAAATTTGATAGGGGACCCGTGGAGGACATAAACGAAAAAAATTAAGCGATCCCGGTGGAAATAAGGGTATTTTTTTAATCTCCGAATAGGAATAAGGATGGAGACTTTTGATAAACGAAGATGGGAACATAGAGAATAGTCTCCGCCCTCATCCCGATTCGGAGATAACATTTATATTTTTCTTTGTCACCAACAACATCGGGCTTAGTTACAATATATTTTTCATGTCTCAATTTTAGGGATGGAAGTGGTTTGGTGTCACTTAGGGCATCTGAAACGGAGTACCAAAATTGGAGTTTTTTTTTGCCCAAGATCGATCCAATGGAAGCAGTGGCGGAGTCAGGATGAAATCTAGGGGGGTGCTAAAAAAATTTCGTAAAATATTTTTTATACCTATTAAGAAGATTTAAAAAAAATATTGAATAAATACTAAAATTGTGATATATTTATAATATTTATAGTTAAATAGTTGAAAAAAAAATATGGGAAAAAAATCAAGAATAATTAATTTTAAAACAATATTGAAGGAAAACATTAAATTTAAATATGACTTAACATTTTTTAATTGAAATAGTTTAGAGAAACTAAAAATATACAAAGAAATTCCTAAATAATTATATGGAATAATGATATAATAAAACAAATAAAAACTAAAGAGTTTGAGATTTGAACCCAAGACCATTTAATTCCCTTCCTTCCCCTTTACCAATTGAGCTAGATAGCAATTCTACTTCAAATCTCACTTTAAAATGTTATATTACCTTAAATATACTAAATATATGTAAAAAAAAAATTGTATTTTTTTTCCGGTCAGGGGGGTGCTCGAGCACCCGCGAACACTCCCCAGCTCCGCCTCTGAATGGAAGACCGGGTCGTGCACTCGTGCTCAATGCAGATCGTAGGTAACCCGGCTACTAGGGCACCATTAAATTATTTATGGTATAAGACTATTGGTTTTTCTATCCTGTGCTCCAAGGGTATAGGATAAGCAACCCATATTGGGAAAGATTCTCTATATTTGGATGCATCGACCCTAGAAAAGTAATGTTAAAAATGGCTAAAATCATTTGATTTTGAAAAATATTTCTATTTGTAACCTCTTATCCTATGCCCTTGAGCAAAGGATAGAAAAACCGTAAAACTATATATAGATAATTTAGCGGTGCTGCAAGCCATCTGCACTGGGTCTTGTTGGGAAAACTTGAATTGGTAAAGATCCTCTACAACACGTGTGTCACATAATTAGTTTATATAAAAATTATTATTAAAAAATTTAAAAATTTATAACAATATATTTGATAATTCGTACATATTTCGAAAAAAAAAAGATTTTGAAGAATCATAGTAAAAAAATATTTTTTACTAAAATGTTCGTACACATTGGTTATGAATTGATTGAGAATCAAACATCACTAAAGGCCGAGGAGTTGACGCTTCAAAAAGGCATATAACAACGCTTCAACTACAAATAAAGAAATTACAGATCGAGGGAGACTCATTAATCATAATAAACCACTAAAGACAAAAATAAAATGTTCATGAGAAATAGAATTATGAGAAAATTTGCCTAACGGACCCATTTTTGGACCTCTATTTGGAGAGTGTCTCTCACCCTTGTAAAATTAGGGTTTTGTCCACCTAAACTTTTATGGACAAAATTACCCCTCAGTCAATGGCGTTTCAGCACCAAAACTAAAACATTGTTCCCGTCATCTTCATCTTTGCTCTGTCACGATGCTCTATCCCTCTCCTTTCGAAATTCGTTCCTCCTCTCTCCCTCCGTCAATGGCGAACTGCTGCCGGAGGCGGGGGGGGGGGGGGGGGTTGTGGTGTTGCATCCACCACAGATCTGACAGTACAACGTTGAAACCGGCGGGCGGGCGAGGGATGCGAGGCCGGCACCGACAATAACAGATCTGACAGTACAACGTTGGATCTAGAGACGATGGATGCGAAGGCGGGCGTAAAACGCCGGTGGAGGATGCGATGGACTTGTCGACGGTGAGCAGGAGAGGAATTGATACTATGAAGAATGATGATGACCCGCAGATGTGCGCGCCGTACGCTAGTGGCATATACGAGTATCTCAGAGAGATGGAGGTAAGAGAGTATGAAATAACTTGTGAGGGATTTTAGCTTTCAGGTCTTTAATTTGTGTATAGCTGTTGAATTTGTGATCCTTATGTTGTTCTTGAATGTGTTTGCTTTGTTGAGATATTTGGATATTGGTAATTTAAGCAACTTTGTTTACATTGCTGAAACTTTTGAAGAACGGCTAAAGGCATTTCAGCATTTTAGTAGTTTGATGAATTTCAGCATTTCAACAATTGCTGAAATGGTATTACCATTTCAATTTCTTTCTCTTTCATTGATTAATTTATAAATATATATATAAATTATTGTGAATACAAATGTCTGGTGTATATTGAGTCTTTGTTATCAAATTGAGCTTTTTTCTAGACTTTTTTTTGTGCGCGCAATTTCAGCAAATTATTGTGAATATAAATGTTTGGTGTATATTGACTGGTGTACTGGTGTATTCGGTGAGAATGCAAGCGAGCAAGGAAGTTAGGAAGGACAAAGAGATCACGTAGAATCCCGGTTTCAGCATTTCAACAACGTTGGTAGAGCGAGGAAGAAGAAAGATAGCACGGAGAACCCCGGTTTCAGCATTTCAGCAACGTTGGTAGAGCGAGGAAGAACAAAGAGAGCACGGAGAACCCCGATTTCAGCATTTCAGCAGGTAGAGCCAATGTTCTTAACTAGCTAATGTAAAAGGCCGGTAGAGCTAATGTTTTTAATTAGCTAATGAGAGTTTGGATATTGGCAGTTTCAGCAAAAAAAATTTGCCTTGCTGAAATTGATTCTTATAAAATTGTATGAGCTACTACTATATCTTACAAGCATATATGACAACATTTCAGGTTTTCTGTTTTCAGTATTTCAGCATTTCAGTAGCTTGTATGTATAACATTTTCAGCAGTGTCAACAATAATCACTTCAACATCGACAACGTTGTTGAAACCGGAGTTTTAGCATCAACAACGTTGCTGAAACCGGGATTTCAGCATCAACAACAGTGCTGAAACCGGGGTTTTAGCAACTTCGGTTTGAGCAACGCGGGGGAAAAAACAACTGAAACAGAGGGTGACACAAGGGTTTCAGTAACTCTGGAAACGCGAAAAAAAAAACGAAAAAAAAAGCGAAAAAAAGCGGGAAAAAAAAACTGTTGAAATAGAGGGTGGCACAGGGGTTTCAGCAACTCTGGAAATGCCGAAAAAAAAAAACGAAAAAAAAAAGCGAAAAAAAACTGCTGAAACAGAAGTTAGCATAGGAGTTTCAGCAACTTTATTTTAGGGGTGGACATTTTGCTAATATGGAGAGAGTGGTTGACATTTTCCTAATAAAGCTCAAATTTATGGACACCGAGGTAATCACCCCTAGAATTAATTATGTATGATATTAAACTCCTTATAGTCAAGGGTGAGAGAGTCAGAGATTTCCTTTGCACACCTTTGCTGCTTGACCAGAGACTTTGACATTGTCAATAAGTCTCTGCGACCTTATTCATAATGATGTTATTAGGTAGTTTTTTCTATATAAATTATTTTTAGAGCAAGCCCAACAGCTTTTGTATATAATCTCTAAAATAAAGATGAAAATGTCAAAATCTCTAAAACAAATTCATTCAAACTCCAACAGTTTCTCTATTTTACAGATTTTAACATTTATTAAAGATTATAATAAATAAATGTATTTATTAAAGATATTTAATTCTATATTTCTAAAAACTTCATTTAAACTTAATTCTAACATTTAGACTCAAATTTGTTAGTATAAAAGTTATCATAAAATTGGATAAAATATTGTTCAAATTTAATCTGATTATTTTCAATTGATTAATATATATTTTTATTAGAAATTAGATTGGTGATTGATCATATTTGCTTAATTAATTAACTAATAAGGCTTACTTTATAATTTATAAAAATAAAATCATTTCAATATGAGTTATGAGTTCAAGTGAATATTTTTTGAAGTGAAAATTTTAAAGTATTAAATTGGATGAAATTAATTATGCTATTCTATTTATAAAATTTAACATAGAATTCTGATGTTTTGTTTATCTATGTATATTGATTTAGCATAATTAATTTATATATTATATCAAATCATATCAGTTTTTCTAATTAAATTTTAAAAATAATTATATTTTTATTACTAATAAATATGAATTTATTATTTTTCTATATTATGGGTGAAAATGTGGGGTTGTGTCATTTAATTCTATAAAGGGACAAGTGAACATTAAATTATAGAGATCAACTTCTCTTTCTCAAAATTTAGAGATTTTTCCCCTCTCTTCATTCATTTCTCTATTTTTAGAGATGAATTTGGAGAAGCTGTTGGGGAGAAAAAAAGACGTTTTTCTCTAAAATCTCCCATTTTCTCTATTTTAACAAAGTTGTTGGGCTTGCTCTTACATAGTTGAGAGTATATGTGATTTTAAATAAAGTGAGAAAATGCTAATTCTTGCCTACTGTTAAAAATTCTTTTGATCGCTTCAAGATCACTTCATTGATCTAATTCTTGCATATTGTAAAAAAAAAAAAAAAGAGTTGAGAAAATGCTAAGATTGATAAGCAAGATCTTTTGATATGAGGAACAAACTTATACGAGATCTTAAGTTGATGTAACAAACTAAAAATTAAAAAAGAGTTAAAGAGATGTTGAAACGGGATACTACGTTGCGGATGACCTCAGTTCATAGCTATAGTTGTCACGGATTCGGGGACGGATATGATTTCCATTATCCATGGCTAATGGCCTGCCAGTTGCTGTTGCTGTTGCTGGTCAACCAACCCCATGTTGTTGGTGACGGAGTTGGTAGTGCTTTAACGTTCGCCAACTACTGCCCCTTGGCGTGTGTTTGATTTCTATTGACATTTTAATTATAATGTAATTATTTTACCTCGATTAATGTAAATGTTTGGTTGTACAAATAAAAATCGAGATAAAATTGAGGCAAAATCGTAATTAGGGATGACAATTTCACCCGCACTCGACCCGAACCCGAATCACCCGACCCGAAAAAGTGGGTGAAAACCCAAAAAAGAGCGGGTGGAAAGTGGATGTGGGTGAAGTGGATATGGGTGGTGGGTCGGGTGGGGTGAAGTTTTTCTCCACCCGCACCCGATCCACCACCCGACCCACCACCCGCCACTCGACCCGACCCGTATAAAATATATATTTTTTATATAATATATATATATATATATATTATATATAAAAAATATATATACACTTTTGTAAACCCTAATTTCCCTTCCCAAAGTTCTCAGCTTCCCTTCATCCTCTCGTGGTCTATGTTGACGTTCATCCAAGGCGATTCAGATTCAAGTCGGACTACTTATTTTCCGTATGTTTTAGACTTATGATATGTGTTTAAGACTTGTGGAATGTGTTGTTTAAGACTTATTGTATGTGTTTAAGACTTAAATGTGTAAGATAATCATATTTTATACGGTGTTTTGTGTACCAAATTGATTGGAATTCAATTACATGCATTTAGGGAAAATCACCCACATTTCACCCATATCTCACCCATTTCACTCGATCACCCGATGGATATGGGCGAAGTGGATATGGGTGAAGTGGATGTGGGTGGGGTGATGGGTGAGAAAATGGGTCACCCATGGTGGGTCGGGTGAAATGGGGGTCCATCCACCCACCACCCGACCCATTGCCATCCCTAATCGTAATTTAACCAAATAATCACATAAATCGAGATAAAATAATTGGATTATTATAATTAATACATCGTGAAATCCAAAAACACCATTATTTAAACACTTTTAAAAATTTGTTAACAAAACACCGCCTTATCTTTTTGCATTATAAGCATAATGCATTTGGAAACCAAACACACCCTTGGCTCATCTTATGAATGATAATTTCACCCACACGGCCACACCCGACTCGAACCTGAATCATCCGTCCTAAAAAAGTGGGTAAAAACCTCAAAAAAAAGTGGGTGACAAGTGAATGGTGGGTGGTGGGTGATAGATCGGGTTGAATGTGGGTGATGATTTTTTTCACCCCCACCTAATCTATCACTCAACCCATTATTCATCACTCGCTACCACAAACCACCCACTTATAATAAAATATATTATTTGTATATTTTATTATTGTGATTTAGGAATAAAAGCATATAAATTTATTTTTTCCCATTTTCTAACCCTAAATCTTTAGTATTACCTACTATTCAACATTTGGATCAAAGTAGTGTCTATGAAATATCTAAAGGGCACCTCCCTAGTCCCTAATGCAGTACAACAATACAGGAAACATGTCCTGGTAATGGACTAAACTCGATCCTTTCTAGTAAGCACTTATTTAAATCCGGTTGCGTTGTTAAGGTGTAATGTGCGCCCGTGCACACGACCCCTAGTCATCGGTCCGAGTCGGACTTTAAATTATACCAATATAGCAAGCAAGTCATGCTGAATTATACCAATATAGCATGTCATTAAATAACGAGGCTATCATTATAACTTGACAGAATTCTGTAAGGGCAATTACCGACTCACCACCCCATTTCCCCGTGGGATTGGGTAGGACACAAGGACATTCACGCTGTTTCCGAGAGGGGTGGGTAGGACTCGTGTTTAGACTCTTGGGGCAAGAAGACATGGTTGGCCATGACGAGGATCGAAAGGGATGACCCCCCTAAGACAACTCACTTCTATCTCGAAACAATCTAAATCCTCACATCTGATACGATTTCTGACGGTATTTAGTTGACCGCCCCAAATTTCCCGTGGAAGACCCCAATCTCAGGTACGACACTCAATAGCAGCATAGATAGCGGGATACCAAATAGGACTCGAAACAGGGAGAGCAGACGCTTCTCGACCCCTGCTAACATGCCTAGGTGTTTTGGTGGGGCGGATGACAGAGTCAGAACCATCAGAGGGTTTGAATTATGTAAGGGTTATTCCGACAAGACAAGAATTCTGATTACATAAGAACAAGGCTTTCTCCCGCTATCCCGTTTACACGGTTATTCAACCCATGATTCAAGTCAAGGAATATTGATTAGTTCGCTATCCTAAGCACAATAGCACTCATCACGGAAGCAATAAACAAGATTAATATGATCCTCTTCGAGGAGGATCGCCCTCGGGCCCAATTGCATATATGTATATATAAACGTAAGCATAGAGACGATCTATGCCATCCTTCGAGGGACGGCTGACCGGAGGGGCAAAAACCTCACGACCTCCTAACTCATCATTCCAACCTCCGTGGTGTTTCTTGGAGTCATCTAGGCCCATCTGTAAATAAACGTTAGTATTTTGCCTACCGTTCCCCGAGTTCTACATTCATAAGGAATGTCTATCGCTTTGGTCTCTACCCCCGAGATTGTTTCCCTTTTATTCATTTTAGGTTTACTTCCAATTAAATTCATTTTGCCCTTTTAAAACATTTTTCAAAACCATTTGAAAACATTGGGCTATTTTCAAAACCATCTTCAACCTATCGTACTCGGATTGCAAAACCTCACTCTGGTACCACCTTTGTAACGGCCCGGGATTATGATTCTCAAGTTACGTTTCGAGGGATGAAACCCCTCGTTATGATCTTGCGCTCCGAGTACAGGTTGAAGGTTGAAATCAAAGATCAGTAATTTAAAGTGGGATTTCGCACCCAAATCCGTAAGGATCGTTGGAATCCCCAGGGTAAAACCCCTGTACCTGCCTTAAGCCTATGTCGCGGAACATCCATTTATCATGCAAAACCACGAAAGTCTAAATACGATACATAGTACGCCACGACAGAGTCGGGACAAAACAACGTAAAAGAGTATAAAGAGAAGAAGTCTAGTGGTCTCTCGAGCTCTCGATCTAACGCCAAAAGTTCGAACCCGCCAAGCATCAATGTAAGCAAAGATAGCGGCTAGCGGTTACTTGAATCTAAAAAAATAAGAGGGGGGTCTGGGTCAATCATTAGGCCACTCATGCGCGTGTGTAAACACACTCTGAGAGGCATATAATAAGCATCCTATTCCTAAAATGAAATGCGTAATGCAAAGCGGAACTTAAACAGACAAGTATACGGATAATTAAGTGCGGATATAAATAAAGAGGCGCGAAGTTACAAGAAATGCCAAGTAGCATGTCCCTCTAGGCTCCTAAGGAATCCTCTAGCAACTCCCTTCAAAGGGAACTACCTCACCCACGGTGCAGGCCGTCCCTACGTAAGGAGCCTACTAACTATGAAGGGAAGGCAAACAACGACACCCATATAAGGCCTAATGCTCTAAAAGTCCTATGGTGACTTATTACCAAAAAGTCTAACTCACCCATCAAGTGCAAGCAACTTTCTATAATAAGCCCCACTAAGATGACAAGAATAGAGGAAAAAGGTCACATCCAATAAACACCTATAACGGCCGTTTTATAGAAAAGACATATAGCAAATCATATGGTTTCCTTTTTAAATATTAAGCGTGATTCTAAGTCGTATGTTGCATGAACACTAGCCTACTATATAACACCCAGTGCATAGAGCGCCCATCATGAGTAAGTTCAAAGAACTTACCCGGAGAAGCGCAGAATCCAAGCAATATAGCAATCGAGCAAATACAGGCAGATTAGAGCTCACCTAGAAGATAAGTAACATAATAAGTCTAAGTCTAACTTACACAAAGCATATCAAATAACACACACAAGATTGACATAAAGCCTACATAAGTTAACCATCCCATCATCAACAACATTAATGTCTCAAATCAATTTCTCATCTTGTTTCACCATCTCATATCGTTTTCATCATAACTTGCCAACTCATCAGCTTAAGATAACCTCCATATCATACTTAGCCAAATTCGCATACTATCAGTTTATACTCATACTTGGCATACGGATATATATATCATCATTATCATAATTAAGTAATTAACTAACCTTTAATCTCTAATATAATTCACCACAAGTCATGCTATTAGTCACACATATCACCCCGTCAGTCAAACGATCATTTTATCATGCTAGTTAGTCATCGAATAAGTCGGGTTCCCAAGTTAGTCCCAAATCCATTTCAAAATCTAATTTAAACACTTAAGAATTCCGACTCTTGAAAATACTCGCTAAATTCCTTTTTCAATTTATTTATTAAATCACTTTCCACCCTTTAATAAAATCTCCAAAAATAATATTGTTATACCTAAATCCCCAAATAATATTATATTTTATTTTAAATACTATTAATTAGGTAAACAAGTAAACAGTTAAATCTGAACCGAACAAAACCCATTTAAACCCAACCGAACCGAACAAAGCCAAACCAAACCCGCAACTATATACTCTTAACCGGTTAAACCAAACAAGTAAATAAATAAAATAAAACGGAGGGGGCCCCACAAGTTCCACAACTTCATCTTCCTCGTTTCAAAATGGAACTCCCGCCCGGCACCATTCTTCCTTGCCCCGCCGCGGCGCTCGACTGAACTCAAGCCCGGCTTCTCGGCACCGTTCAGTGTGGAGAATATGAGTTGGGAGTATCCTACATTGGTTACAAAATGAATCCAAGCCTTTCATATAAGCCGGTGGGCTACCCCACCTAACACCAATTGGTTTTAGGATGGAACCCCACTCGGCTTGTGTGCTCGGCTTGGTTGGCGCGTTTGCGCTTGGCGTGCGTGACCCCCCCCACGTCGAATGACCCACCGTGATTTAACATGGTATCAGAGACGAGGTTCGGCTAGGTGCGGTGTGGTTTGGGTTCCTGGTCTAATTGGTTGGCCGGCCTTAAGGCATTGATTCGTCAAGTGCAACTCGCAAATAACGCGTGGCTAGGCAGTTGCACTTGAGGGGGGTGTGTGGAGAATATGAGTTGGGAGTGTCCCACATTGGTTACAAAATGAATCTAAGCCTTGCATATAAGTCGGTGGGCTACCCCACCTAACACCAATTGGTTTTAGGATGGAACCCCACTCGGTTTGTGTGCTCGGCTTGGTTGGCGCGTTTGCGCTTGGCGTGCGTGCCCCCCCCCCCAGGTCGGATGACCCACCGGGATTTAACACAGCTTGACCTCGCCTGTCCAGCCTCACCTCGGACATCAGCTCTGCCTCGCCTCACGCTCACGCACCCACGCTCGCCTGCGCCCCGAGCTCACCTCTCCTCTCCTACCCATCCCCGACTCTCTCTCTCTCTCTCTTGACCCATCGAAGACAAGAAGGACTAACCCAAAATGATTCAAGGAAAGGATGAGATTCGATTGCTCACCGAGGATGTTCGCGACTTCGGAGCTCTCGATCGGAGTTCTGGGCGTCGTCGGTGGCTTGCGATGGCTCGTCGGACCTGCATCAAGCATGGGTGAGCGCGATGGTGAAGTCCGAGGGCGATTCTGATTGAAAACGAGTGAGAAAGGCTTACCGGAAGTTTGGTTCGAGAATGGATCGGGGCGATGGAACCTCGGGGCTCGGTGGTGGCGTTGGGGCCTTCGGGGGTTGTCGCGGTGCTGCTGGAGGTGTCGAGGGAGGTGGGGCTGAAGCTTCTGCATCTGCCCTTCAAGAAGCAAGGAGGGACGAGGAGGAAGAAGAATCGGTGGTGTTCATCGGAGGGAACGAGAGGTGACGGTGGGTGATGGTGATGTTGCTAGAAACGCAGGAGGGCAGAATGATGGATGAGTGTGGGAGGGAAGGGGCTTGTGTGTGAGGAGATTGGTCCTTGCAGCTAGAATTATAGGGAGAGGGGAGGAATGGGTTCAGCTGCAGGGTAAGGTTGGGAAAGATTAGGTGGGAGGGTTGAGTGTTGAAATGGTTAAGAGTTAAAAATAATACCCGAAAATAAATTCCGAATACGCGAATTTCGAATCCCGCAATTAGTTTTTCCGAATACGCGAATTTTGAATCCCGCAATTAGTTTTTCCGACTCTCGCAATTAGAGTTTTAAAATCGACAAGGATATCGCCAACGGATAATTATTTTGAATTTCTGAGGAAAAAGGACGGAAATTGTTGGTTAAATTTATTTTCCGGTCGGAATTCGCTAAACGAGTTTTAAAATCGGTTTAATTTCATTTTTAATTCTGTTTTTCCGAAAAATTAGGATTTGAAAATCTGAGCCTTTACAATGTTGCGGACGCAGCCAATCAAATTCCCGAAGCCCACCCTCCACCCTCGCTACTAGCGGCGGCCGCAACATCATGCCGCTACCGCGGCCAATCAACCTGATGCGGGCTTGCAGCGCCCGCAGCCTTCCTCGCCGCCTCGCACTCCCTCCTGCCTCTGTCCTTCCCGACTCCCAATCCCCCTGCCTCCACCCCGACCTCCCTTTCCCCCATTCTCACCTCCCACAAAACAACCCTCCTCAACCCGAATCGGCATGCGGCTATGCTTGACGAATACAGGGCCCTTACAAAGAATGGTACTTGGGTTCTTGTCCCTCGCCCTCCTGAGGCGAACATCATTCGTTGTATGTGGCTCTTCCGTCACAAGTTCTGCTCTGATGGGACGCTGGAGCGCTACAAAGCCTGTCTTGTGGTCAACGGTCGATCTCAGCAGGCAGGTATTGATTGTGATGAGACGTTCAACCCCGTGGTTAAGCATGCCACTATCCTAGTGGTATTGAGTTTAGCATTGTCGCGCAACTGGGTCATCCATCAGTTAGATGTCAAAAACGCTTTTCTGCATGGCCATCTGAATGAGACAGTCTACATGTTTCAGCCGCCGGGGTTTGCTGATGTTGATCGTCCCAAGCACGTCTGTCTCCTGAAGCGCCTTCTGATATTCTTCGGATGTCTATTATTTCGCAGTTGAGTGCGGAGTTCGCCATGTCTGATCTGGGTCAGTTGTCCTACTTCTTGGGAGTTGCTGTTCAGCGTCATGCGTCTGGGCTGTTTTTCTCTCAGAGTAAGTATGCTCTTGAGATTGTTGCTCGGGCCAAGATGGGTAACTGTAATCCTGTCGCCACCCCTGTCGATACATCCAACAAGCTCAGTACTCATTCTGGTCCTTTGGTTGATGATCCGACGTTTTACAGGAGCCTCGCTGGTGCACTTCAGTATCATACCTTCACCAGGCCTGATATCAGTTACATCGTTCAGCAGATCTGCTTGTTCATGCATGCACCCAGGGAACCCCACTTTCAGGCCTGGAAGCGGATCATTCGGTACATCAGCGGCACCCTCGAGCTAGGCACCACAATCACTCCTTCCTCTAAGCTTGATCTTGTTGCTTACACTGATGCGGATTGGGGTGGTTGTCCTAACACACGTCGCTCCACGTCTGGTTATTGTGTTTTCCTCAATCACACCCTAGTGTCGTGGTCAGCAAAGCGTCAGTCTTTCGTGTCTCGCTCCAGCGCTGAGGCAGAGTATAGAGGTGTTGCCAACGTTGTCTCCGAGTGCTCTTGGCTCCACAATCTCCTTCTTGAGCTCCGTTGCCCACTTCAGAAGGCCACTCTGGTCTACACTGACAACGTCTCCGCCGTCTAGCTGGCTAGCAACCCAGTCCAGCATCAACGCACGAAGCACATTGAGCTCGATCTCCACTTCGTCCGGGACAAGGTTGCCATTGGACATGTCCGCGTTCTACATGTCCCGTCCTCCTATTAGTACGCTGGTATATTCACCAAGGGTTTACCTCGCCAGTTGTTCCTTGATTTTTGGTCCATTCTCACTGTACGGGACCCTCCACTTTCGACTGCGGGGGTTTGATAGATTACATAGGTCTTATATTGTATAGTGGGCCCAAATGCTCAATACCTTTGTAACCTATATATATATATATATATATATATATATATATATATATATATATATATATATATATATATATATATATATATATATATATATATATATATATATATATATATATATATATATATATACAGAGAGAGAGAGAGAGAGAGTATGGATCATATGTACTCAACCCTTAACGTGTATCATGTACACAAATCTGGGCCATTGAATTAAGAAGATCAACGGATGAGATTAAAAGTAACTTCTGATTATTCGATGGTATTGAGAGATTATTCAGTAGAATGAAATTATTCAGTGGTATTGGGCGATTATTCGGTAGAATAAAAATTACATTTTTTACAAATGAATAATTACGTGAAAACAGATGAATAATCATGAACATATAGATGAATAATTTCTAAGTACATGATACACGTTAAGGGTTGAGTACACCAGAACTAACCCATATATATGTGTGTGTGTTTATCAATGAATGGAAACCCTCAATGAGGACATTACAATCAATCTCGTGATCTCACATATTAGAGATGGGAGATCGGTCAAGTTCTGGTCAAATAACTGGACTTTCCAGTCAACCATTGAGAAACTAACACTTACAACGATTGATGAACCAACTATGGAATGGAACGACCGAGATGACAAACAATGAGATATGATTAAACTTAATACGAACTTACAAAATTTATTGGACTCAACAATTTTGTCCCATATAAATAACATCAAATTACGGGCAAACATTTTCAACGATTGCCTTTACTAGGGTCTAGTAAGGATGGATGATTTTCTACAAAGTCAGTTGTCTCTATGTGCTGAAAGGCTCGGGTGATCCAAACTTTAAATGCAACTGGATTTGGAACCTCAATGTTCCACGTACAAAAAGTAAGACATTTCTTTGGAAAGTGGCTCGTGATGGTCTACCAACCACCGACAGATTACAACGCTCCAATATCTCGGTACTCTCGGATTGTTGTTACTGTGGTTGTACAAACGGATCGATCTATTCTTGAACTGCCCATCGACTAAACAACTACACCTTGATCTTCACATTATAATCCCACTGTTAATTTGGGATTACAACAATAGAAAATACAATATGCTCCTTAAACAACTATACACATCTTTGGGTAGTAAGAAGATGACGAGCTTAACCCTCTCTTGGGCTATCTGTTTTTTTAAAACCAGTAGTTGGCAGGCCGGTTCTTCTACTCCTCTCCATACAACCCTCCTTACTCCACTATTTTTATTTTACATTTATTTAATTTTTTTTAAAATTATATTTATATAAATTACTAACATCTATTTTTATATATTTATAAAAAAATTATTTTGAAAAACCATATTTTAAATTTTTTGATAATTGTATTTTGTAAAATATTGTCTTTTTAAAATTTTAAAATATTGTAAAACATGATTGTTCAAAATTAAATTTTATAAATATATAATTATAATTATAATTTTTTTAAGATTAAATATATGTTAAAATATTTTTGTGAGGTGGGGAAGGGTGTAAGGAGAAGGTTGCAGCAGATTTCCACTGAATAGTTGATATTTAGACACCAAAACATAACCTCTGGCAAGGAAATTTCCCTATTTTACCAAACTACATCCCAGTCCCAGACATGGGCTGAATCAAAGTCGCTTCTCTGCAACGGAGAACATGGGATCCATGAGGGCTCAACGACTCAAAACCAAAATTCCCGCACTCGGGGGCATAAGGTTCCCAAACAAAACCGTATTGTGTACCATGGATGAAGCCTCCTACAAGATTCTTTAAGTTAAATTTCAAATGGATCCTACCGTAGGTCCGGAGATGCTTCTTACGGTTTTGTAATCCGTGACTCGGGTGGGGCAATGGTGTCAACGGAGAATGAAACTTGTAACAACAGCTCTGCTCTTTTCCCTGGAGCGTTGGGCTTCTGGATGAGGGTTTTTTAATGGCGGAACAGCTTCGACTAGTTAACCTCCTTATCGAGGGTGATTGTCTAATGGTTGTAAAAGCTCTTCTAGGTGACTGGAATTATCCCTGAAATATCGAGTTTCTAAAATCGGATACGATCCTTGATCTCTCTTCCTTTTCTAATGTTGTTATTCGTCATATTTTCAGGAATTCTAATACTATGAATGACATGATTGCAAGTTGGGCTCCATCCATCGTAGCCCTGCAACTTCGAACTGTGTTTTCATCCGTCTGGACGCTCTAGGAAGGAGGTCTGCTCGCCGATTTCCTTCCTAATTTTTATCCTTACAAAATATGGTCTTATTGGCCAAAAAACATAGTATATTTTGATTTTTGTCATTAAATTTTATATATATAAATGAGGGAAATTATTTTTTTTATCCGATAATAAGGAATTTTTTTCAATTAGTGTCAAAATCTACAAGATAAAAACACTAGATTTTGTAGTTAGGGAAAATATTAAGAAAAAGGAAATGTCACAAGAAGATAATCTTATCCAGCACTGTATTTATTTATGAAGATGTGAGCAATCTGTGTTGTCCAAAGGAGTGAGTTAGTGAGGTGAAGACTAATGAGCTTTATCTTAGTTGATTTTTTTTAATAATTACCTTATATAGTATTATAGATTCTCCTTAACATTACAACTTGTATTTGTATGATTGATAATTGGTTCATTATATTAAGCAACCTTTTATTATTGTTTTATTTATTGACATCATGTTAGTTTGTATTACTAAGTGGAAGTAATATACTCCAGTATACTAATGAGTGACTAAAATATTGCAACGGACAGATTGAGTGGTAGATTGAATCATCTCGTAAAATAAATCAAAACTCAAAAACATTTAACTACAAATACTAATTATTTAGGCAAAACTAATTAAATTAATCTAACGTTTAGATAGATGTTAAAAAAAAAATCATTATTTCAAATGTAAGAAAAATAACTCAACCTTTAGGAAGGTGTTAATGAAATATCCCGACTATTTTTTCTAACATAAATCAAGCCAAAAACCTTGACATAAATTTGATCAAATTATATCATTTTCATTAGAACACTCAATTTCATCTAAAATACACTAAGATTTTAATTTCTCCGAATATATGTCATTGTTTTTTGCTGGACTTACGATTGAAATATTTTATTACCACCTCCATAAAGATTAAATTATTTTTCTTATCATTAAAAGTTGGAGATATTTTCATTAGATTCATAAAGGAAACTAAAAACCCCTTGAAACCGAACCAAACAAGGCCTAAAACAAAGATTACAAACCAACCAATTCTAATGGTGATATTGATAACACATCCACTTCTAAACTGAATTGACCGCGGAAATTTCACAATAAGCCGTTGGGGTTGAATGATGATGTTAAAAAACGTTGAATCAACTGCAATCTGATGGCAATACAGGACCAGGCACCAAAACAGAAACATGATTCCAAGTTGCACCAGTTTCAAGCTTTTCGTTACAAGGCATAATATGGCACATTCAAGTTCTCAACAAACAGGCCTGTGCGATTTAATTGCCATGAACAGAAACAGCTGCGCAAACCATGCATCCGACTCATTATTGTAGAGGAAGCGAGCATTGGATGTTGCTCTGCGTAATCTATGACCGGCTCTCGGCTTTCTTTTCCCACCACTCTAAGAACTTTGTTTCTGCAGTCAAGGTATCCAGCCGATAGAGTTGCAGCCAGTGGTTTGCTGCTTCTTGTCCAAATGTCCAACCAAAAACTGCACCCGCCCCAAGTGCCAGCAAAGCACCTACAAATGCAGCATGTTAAGGCATGTGCATTTATGCACGCAGAGCATAATAGTAACTAGATTACAGTTCAACTAACGCGCTAATTATTACTGCAGCAGATGAGCATATTTAGCAAATCGGTCTTTAGGGTATGAACTTTTAGATAATGGAATACCATCCTATTAGTCTCCCTCTAAACTTTTCCTGTGGGTACTTTAGTATGATGCCAAATACTCAGAACCAGACAATATAAGGAGCCTTGTAGGCGTAGTACATGTAGTCAGGGAACCAATCCGTAAACCATCAAATAGTTGGGGATCTCAACCCAAGACAGCCACACATTAATATCACTAGAAGTCTCTAGAACTGATGCCAGTAATGTCACAGAAAAGGTACACTTCCATATCTCTCCAAAACAGGTTTCTAAATCTATGCTGAGGGCAAACGGTGAATGCCAAAAGGCATATAGCAACAGAGGCAAATGCCAGTTTGACACTATCAGAAACTGTAAATGTTGAGAGCAATAGTAGCCTCAGCACCAATAGTGCTAATTTTTTGTATTCTGGGAATTACAGTTTCAGTGTAACAAAAACTGAGGCTAATATGAAAAGGTAATCTAAAAAACTTCTATGGAAGTGTAAAACCATTGTCTCCACTCTTGGTGCACAATGAACATGTCACAAACTTTGCTTTCCAACAATATTTCCACAACTGAAAAGTGAGTTTTTTTTTTTTAAAATCTATGTTGAAGCCTGAAGGTGACTTGTGAGTCTGTGACATTCATAATACCCATTTCTTGATACCATTATATCAAGAAATGATCAATTAAGCATATAATATAGCTAGATTGCATTAAACACATCAAAGCCAAGGTCCTACTTTAGCAGCTTTAAAAATTCAATAACATTCGATACTTGACTGCAAGTTCAGAAAAAAAAAAATGTCACTACTCAGTACTCACATAATGTGACAAAATATTGCATAGACAAAGCTACAAACATCACATTAAAGACCTAACATGCTAAATATAAGAATGGAGGAATAGAAAAAACAAACAAACCAACATTACTACCAGGACCACTTAAACAAAAGGGTCTATTTCGCAGGGCCTATTGGCCACTGTATCAGCATATTTTGACCTTGGCAATGACCTTATCAGAAAAACTACCGCATTAGAATAATGTGGGAAACAAATCCTAAGAAGCCTTTCACTATTTTGCAAGTAAACCAAGAGGTAAAATTTAGGCATATAGGAATCATCAGTGGCAGGAGAAGGACATTGTAAGAATTATGTAGCTTCAACTTGGTTAATCATATGACTGTAAACATAATTTCAAATTTACCATGTGAACTCCTTGAGTACTTCCAAGACAAAGCTGCAGTTGAAACTGCTCCTATAGCACTACCCGTGACAGCAATCTTCACAGCTTCTCTAGCACTTCTCAGCTGGTGAAAACAAATACTACAAGATAAGCTATTTCATCAAAGGCTAAAAACACATTAATACTTCTAACCTCAAGCATCCTACATTAAAAACCAGCAATGGAAAATGACAGATAACCTCGAATCAAATGGATCCACATATACGAACTTCCGGCCTAGAGAGTAACAACAACAATAGTATCAATTTCATAGCATACCTGTAAAAGTCTGTAACTAAGGAAACATACAATATTCAATTAATGAAATGGACATGTTGCTTTGGAATAATCTAAAATGTTGTACCCCATTTTATTTCCTTAATGGTACTCCATCCATTTGTTTGTTTCCATAGTCTGTTATCAGGAATGGCGTGTGGAATGGCACGGTATGTGTATCAAACTGATATCAGGTATGCCTTGTGCCCATATCATACCTGAGTTCTAGCTCAACACTAACCCAGGGTACATCATGCCAAACAGAAAATCAATTTTGATTTCCAATTAAGCAAAACTGTACACGTACTCCCATTCATTAGCCATTGGTAAAGACATCAAATACAAACACAGGCACAAGTGGATATATAAAGTGCGATCCCCTTAGAAATCAGAAAAAGAACAATCCTAGAATCGAACACAATGCAGATTAGAAAAGAAATGAAAACCAAGCTAGATAAACAGAATCCACAATAGAACAAGAAATTGCAGAAACAGGAGGAGGAGAGTGAAATCGAACGAAAGCTAATGGGAATCGCAAAATTGAAAAGTAATCGGGGAGAGAGGAGGAGGGGATTTACAGTTGGTCCGTGAACGGCATCAGAGGACATGAAATCGTGGACATCGGAATCAGACCAGGAAGGCAAGGGAGATTGGCGGATGGCGAACTTGGAGTAGTGATCGAGGAAAGCGAAGCGGTCGCACCAGAAGCCCTTCCAGCCATTCCAATGATGCCTGAAGAAGGAATCCGATGAATCTGCGGCCTCTCCCATCTTCCTTCGTCTTCTCCAACTAGTCTCTCCTGCACAGGAACTGCTCCTTCTCGCCTAACGCCTTCTTTCCACTACTCCTGTTTATTCTCCTTTGTTTTTTGTTTTTTTTTTTAAATCACGATTGGTTTTTTAACCTTTGTTTCAGTAGCCTGTACTCGCAATCGCATATTTTTAGACTGTGTTTTGGATTTCATTGCATTTTAATTATAATATAATTATTTTACCTCGTTTTATGTGTTTGTTTGTTCTAAAAATAAAAATATCGTAAAAATCGAGATAAAATCGTAATTTAATCAAATAATCACATAAATTGAGATAAAATAATTACATTACAGTTAATACATTGTGGATTAAAAAAATATCATAATTTAAGCATCTTAAAAATTTGGATCAACCAAACACCACCTTATCATTTTGCATTATAAATATAATGCATTTGGAATCCAAACACACCCTTAGTGGCTTATTAGGTGACTCGGTTGAGTTTCTTATTAAATAGTCGCTCTTATTATTGTAAAAAAAAGTCTAAATATTTATTATTGTAAAAAAAATAAAAAGGAAACTTTATAAATTAGTGAAATTGAGACGATCACAACTAATAAAATAGAGGACAAATAGAGGACAAGTCGGGATTGGTGATTCTCCAGCACATCTACATTTGAAAGTATCACAAGTTACCAAAGGCAGCCATAAAGCACCATATGAGACATCAAATGCTTCTCGGAAGTTTTTTTTTTTTTAATGGAAACTTGATATGAATGGAAGATTAGTTGAAAAGAGAGTGACAATTTGCATGTATTTTTTGCAGTCACACGAACAAAGATTCTGTTTATTCATGAAAGACTATCACTGAATGAATATGATTAAAAGAATTGATAGAGATATAGAGGCGAGGCTCGTGCTTCAGATGTGATGATAAATTTGCACCAGTCCATTAGTGCAAACCTTTATTGTCAAATATGGAGTCCGGTGCCCGTGTTGAAGATTCCGACTTGGCTGACGAAGTGGATCGTTCCATCAGATAGCAGAACAAACATGTAGTTCCACCATGAAGGTCCGAGGAACACTATGAAATCAGCAAGTCCTCGTCTTGGTGGATAGTGGCTCCACCTACAATTTTATTTCCGAAAAAACTAGTCAAAGAATTGAAATTAACCACTAAAAAAGTTGCTGGTTCGAAGTCATTATTGACAATGGAGAGAGGTCATAGCTTGCAATTGAATTTGCCATGACCTCGCAATTCAACTTCCTAAGCTCGCCATCACGCAAGACTTGTCCCGATTCCATTAGGCAAGGCTAAAGTAGTCCTTGGATCAAATGGTTGGCAACCTTGAACACAATCCTAACAAATTGAAAGGATATATTCTTGGTTTTCAAGTACAATTGAAAGAAGTACAGGCTACAGGGAACCAAATGGGAATGGCCAGGGGTGCGACCCACTGAGTCCAGGTCTACCTGGCCGCCTCTCCTCCCATTAGAGACTCATCTTTATTTATCTGCCAAGTTTTATTGGAAGGGAATGTAAATGACCTAGTAACAAATTTGCTATAAACAAAGCTAAGATATGTTCCCGGCCTCTCCCTCTCCCTCTCTTTACAGGCAACCATTTTTCTGGTTAGCTTAATTGTTAACTTAATTGCAAGTAGGGGTAATATTACACCAAATTGAAAACCAACTACAACCACTCATACTAAGGCCAGAGTGTACAAACACAAGGGGGTATTGCTAGAAATTTAAAACCTTGAACAAATAACATAACTAGTCTGCTGAGGTATTTATTTGGTTAGTTTTCTTTAAATATTAACTTATCAGTGCATGATATTTATCGGATCAGACTTGGAGAGAAAATTGTCAGAATTTCGGATCATCCTATTAGCATGTCGGCTGAGTTGGATTGTTGTAAGCACGATACAGTTCGTAACCACTCCTGGGATGCTCTTCTCAATATAATCGGGAACTATTCTTGTCTCCTGCTGCTACACTGGCTTTCAAACCCGTGTGTTACGAATACAAAGAGCCAACCCAATGGGATTTCCTGGTGGAGGGGCCGTTGATGGCTGGTACTTGTTTACGAATTGCTGCAGATAAGGATGCTTGAGGATTTCAGGCACCTACCAAATTCATGGAGTTAGATATAAATCCGAAATTCTCAAGCGGGCATCCCGCCGGGTTGGCTCCTGATCTTACTAATCAATCCAGCCATATCCTGAAACAAAGTATTCACATCCTCTGTTAAGATGGAAAGATTGGATGTACAGAGTATAGACACTAGAAATAAGTCAATTGACCCATCCCCTGAGGATTGGTTTTACTTCTCAGGATAATCAAGAATGGAAAGAAAAATGAGAAGGTTGTGTGGATATGTAATTCGGTTTCAGGCGGGATACCAAATTTAGAAGATTAACAGCAGAACAAGTACAAAGAGAAAAGATGAGCACCATTAGGAGCTTCATGGCACCGAGAACAGCCCTTTCACTACCATTGCCACTGCATAACTCCACAATAACATAACAATGTGTCAATGTCCATTCAGTAAGACCGCTCCATTCAAGTCAATAAACCCGTGTTTAAAATGCATGCAAAACTCACCTGCAATTCTGCGGAAATACTATCGACTCCAGTCAAACTTGGCACCATTTTTGAGGATGAGGATACCCGACTGATGTCATATCATCAACCTCGGGAACCTTGCATCCTCCTGCAATGTTTCCAGAAGCAGAAATCACATCAGAAACAAACCATTTTGACATTGAAACCCAGCTTTGATTGTTGACGATTAGCTGAAGACAGTCTTGAGTTGTTATGAATCTGTGATTCTTCTATAAAAAAGAACATAAGCTGCTGAAGTTTTTATCTTGTCCTTGCTGATGGGATAAACATGGCTATCGTCAAAGTTGTACCACTGGTCACCACCATGCTATATCAAGCGAAAATTGAGTTTAGAATAAATGATATATATACAATCTTAACTATATGAAACACAAGGTCTTCCTAAACAAATGGAATGCACACTTACAAATGTCTTTTATGACATAAAACTCAAGGTGTTGGGTTTAGAATAAAACAGAACTTTTAATCTTTCCTCGGATGGTTTGAAAGATAACTATGTAAATATTTTTGCATTCCCCAAACCTTCAAAAGTTGCATGATTTGACATATGGTAGAGCTACAATCCTAAGATCATGCATTCATTAGCATGGACCAAAAACCTACTGAAGTCAAGCATGAGAACTACAAGTGAAGAAACTATTACATTATGCTGTCGTAATATCATATATACTGGGCGCTATATATCATTCCCTAACGAGTTTTCTATCAGTGGAAAACCCATTCTGTGAAAGCTGTTGTAAATCCTAATCCTAATATAGTAAGCTCCAGAAAAAGGTTTAGCCATTTCAGAAGAACATTATCATGACCATAGAGACATGGACAATAGAAAATGCAAAGACAGGCAGATTTATCACTTACATGGACAAAAGCAGTATAGTGACCACCTCCCAAGCTTCCATAATGGTTGCTTATTGCATAAAGCATGTAACGACAAGATGTGTTGGCTTTCTTATTGGCGATGTACATGGAAAGATCCAAATCATCAATAGGGAAGTCCACAAATGTCTCCAACTTATTTTTTGTGTATCTTCCATATGAGAACCTTTTCAAATGGATGACTAGAATTTCTGGCAGTTTCCAAAGATCCAATTTTTTAGTGGCCTGGCGATGCTCCTTGCAACGAGGGCAATACCTAAAACATAAGAATATAGGCATTAAGAAAAGACTTACGACCAGAAAAGCAAGCAAAAATCGCACCACATATGTTAGTTAGGAAAAAATATATACATACAGAATGAACCACACAAGATGAAGGAACCTTTATTGTCTTGGAGATCCAAAAAGTAATATTCCTGTATTGGAGTCACCTTACAATTAATAACTAACAAGCTTTCTATAGCAGCTCAACCAATAGCTTGTCTTGTTTCCTCTAACCAAAACAACTTCTGTGCTACTATTTTAGCATTTCTGGAGAAGCGTAAGCATCAGAACTTTAGGCCATCCTCAAACTAACTATAAATGCTAGAAAGACAAGGAGAGCCAAGCCATAGGAATGTAGAAAACCAGTCGGTAGCTCACTAAAAAGTAAAGTTTCAAAGAGCAGCTCCTTTCCTTTAGTAAACTAGTTAAAAGTTAAGAAAAATAGCCTGTGACATTCTTTGTTATGAATTTTATGTTTTGTTAGAAAGAAAAGGTAAACATATCAACCACTGGATCGATGTACTCCTAAAATACCACAAAATGTTAATAACAAACAGACCAACATAGCACCTGAACATTTCCAACAAAACACAACCCCAACGCAAAAAACTAACCACATATCTTCAGGTCCAAGGGGCTCTTCCTTCAAGAATGCTTCAAGGCACTTGTACAAGGACACAGATTCTTGTGGCCTCCTTGCCAAAAAGCCAGACTTGAAGACTTCAGGCTGCCTGCTAAGAACTGCAGTATCGTATAACTCAATCTTTTCCTCTGGCCAACGTACAACCAAGTTTAACTGCCTTGGCATGCAAGTTTTTATGGGTTCATACATTTCTATCTTGGAGTCCTGAATATTTCCCTTCTCATCTGCTAGCAAAACCTCAAAATCCACATTCATGGATGAACTAACTTCGTTAGTGTCAGGCAGCTTAACATCTGCAGTAGACTCTGGAGAGAAATTCTCCATCTCAGCAGTTCTTTCAATTGCTTTGCTGTGAAGGGTATCATGACCATCCAAGTCATTTTCACTAGGCATGAGAAATGGACTGAGCAATTTAAGGTACAAGTCATGGATGTCAGATCCACTTGTTGTGTCATGACTTCTCACCAACAAAGGAATCCCAAATGCCTTCCAACTTGAACTCTGCTTCCCAAGGTAATTATGCCTGACAATGCAAGTTGACATCAGAGGAACTGCAACACAAGGGCAAAAAGGCTAACAGAAGTATGCAAGAATTTAGTTCTTAGAACTTGCTCTAGAAATTCATTTTGAACAATTGATCTTTCTAGAACTGTTTCTTTTTAAGAACTAAAAGAATTATGCGTGAACATCTGTATGAGAAGGAAGGAATACGCAAACTCTCCTGTGCTAAATAAAATAATCTCCTTTGAAGAGCATAGAGGAGAGTACTATTGTCAACCAGAGTATGTGTTTCTTTTGTCAAGAAAATAATCTTATTTTATATCCACTTAGACCTGTAATTTTCTGTAAACAAACAAATTAATAGCTTGTTGCATTGTTCTCCCTTCACGAAATCAGACTCAAACCTTAAGGCTATATACCAACCTAAAGCTTATCAAGAAAAGACACCACAGCAAATGATTCAAGAAATAGGAGAATCCACTTACTCTTCCCTATGCTGATGTGTAAACACAACCAAAGACGATTTATCTGTATCTTTTGGCAAGCGGTATGCAACCAAACGATCTTCATCTCTGATTAAGGACAATAAATCAGCGGGATCTTCAAGAAATCGTATGATTCTATGGTTGTACATCTGCAGAAAAGCCAATGCTTGAGAGATGTAAAAGAAAAAGATGCAAGTTGCAACAGACACTTGCTGTGTATCAAAAAGCTGCTATTGTGGGTAGTAAATACTTACCTCAGCCACCAAAAACATCTCATCATCAGATAAAGGGCATGCAACATGCAAGGCATGAATGAGGTCTTCCAATCTTCCATATTTAGGTACATTAACAGTGACAGGAACGGGCAATGAACTGCCATCCATTGGCATGACAGTCAAAGTCATACTCCGCATTGCTGAAGAAGGCAGCGGCAGTGTCAGGTACATAAATGGGTCAAATGTGATAGACACCTTTCTGCAGATAGGACAAATTAATGTTGACTTGTATTGACCCTGCAATAAGTCCAAATATTAAGAATGTTTGCAGAATCATACCACAAACATAGTACATACAACAAGTTTCTCAACATCTAAAGGGATGGGTTACTTATCACTCGACAAAAAATGGAATTAAGATCTTTGTATCACTCCAAAATAAAATAACGAATCATTAGATCAAAATACTGTTAGATTAAATCAACTTTGATCAGATTTATGATAGGCACTAATACTACCTAGATTATTATACAGCCAAAGCGATAACAAAATCTGCAGGAGTCACCCTTACATATATCATGCATAAGTGGGTTCAAAGGCTAGAATAAAGGTGCTAGGAAACCACATAACCATAAGGAGCTGTTGAAGGAAAGCCTAGAAGTGAGAAAATAATGGTATGCACCGATAAGTGAAAGTGCAAGGAAGAAAACTATTCGTCTTAAGTAATGACATACTGACTTCACCACAAGAAACCTAAAATTAATCCATCATACCAAAGGATCATAGAAATAACTCCTTATTGGCTCCTGCATATTATCTACAGAAAGCCTAGACACCTCTGATAAAACCAAATCCCTCGAGCGAGAAGAAAGAGGAAACAGTGTAGGCAAATAAATGGTCAAAGGATCAATTCAATTCACATCATAATGCCATTGAGGATTTCAGATCTCTAAAAAACGGAAATAAAAGAGAAAATTTTATGAAAAAGTTCAAAATGTGCAATACGACCCTTCCAAACTAATAGATCTAATTTAGTTGAGTAAAGTTGATCCAATTTTGATTGAAATTACTTACTTGACAAACATCAACAATGATGGAATCATTGCGAGCAAGGTGGTATTTCCAATACTCATCAGCAACTTCCTCATCTGGACGCCCTTCTCCATCTTTAGCTTCAAAATAGGGCTTAGACTTCACACGGTTAAGATCTTCATGCAGCCCATCCAACAAAAATGCAAGCAGCTCCTATGTTCATAAGCATCCATCAGTATTTGAAATAATTAGGCATTCAACTAAATTAAGTTATCACAAGAGATGAGCTTCAGTTGCAGGAATACGGATTCAAAAGAACAGGAACAATAAATGCTACTAATAAGAGGCTCTTCACTAACTTGGGAATCATGCTGATTGAAGCCACTAAATTGAGGAGCAAAATGAGCAAGCTTTGACTTAAATGTTCTTGGTGGCACTGGGCTTGCCCCAGGAGCCCATAGCTTCCGAATGAGCTCCCCAAAGGCTGAAGCAATCTCCCCCTACCATTTCAGAAGTCCAATTTAAATATGTATGTAACTCCCTTCCACGATCTAAAGCTAATTATTATCATGAAAGTAGAATAAAACATCAAAAGACGTACACCCATGCCAAGTAGATTATTAGGATTAATTTCTTCACTGTAATCACCAAGAAAGTAGTCCACGAGCTTTGGTGTGTGCGCTAAGCATTGAAGGGAACTGTTCATGAAACACGTATTGCCTAGATTTTGTAGGCCAGTCAAGCCCAAAGACCCAGATTCAACTGATTTGCTCACGGAAGTAGAGGAATTGGTCCGAGAAAAACTGTAGCCATTGGAAGCATTTCCGTTCATTGTAGTGGGCACACCAAAAGTATTTCCTAAACTGGCATTTTGAACAGAATAGTCATCTTTCTTTACTTCTCTGCAACTTACTGAATCTGACAAACCATATATTTGTAACTCCAAGGGAATCTGAAGGAAATAGAACAAAAATAATAACATTATTAGACAAGTAGGTAGAAATTATGATGTTATATATAAAGAGTTGATGTCAGGGCCGGCCATTAGCAAGTGCAAAGTGTGCGATCGCACGGGGCCTCCAAATTTTCGGGGCCTCTAAATATCTAGAACGTGTTTGTTATTATATTTAATTATCTAAGACAAGTGTTTGTATCTTTGCGTGTGGTCTACTGGTAGTCCTGGAAGCGCTTCATTTAAATTGGAGTTCATTGTCCGGGGTTCGATTCCCCTTTTCCCCCTCTTTTTCATTTCACACAACAAGGTGATCAGTTTTTTTTTTTTTATGTTTTCTATTTCTCTTCAGTTTTTTTTTCCCTTTTCCCCTTTTTCTTTGTTTATTTATTTCAATTTCTTTTTTATTTCCAATACCGGCAGTTTGGGTTGTTTTTCCCCTTTTGTGTTTTTTTTGCTCTTCCTCTTATCTTTTCTTTGTTTATTTTTATTCCCAATACTTTGTATAATATTTAATGTTTATCTCTTTTTTTTAGTTTTTTTTTAAACAAAAGCGTGATTTATTTTTCCCCCTTTTTCTGTGTTTTTTTTTCTGTTCTTCTTATCTCTTTTTTTTTTATTGTCATGGATAAATAATTTGATGATATTCAACATATTTCCATAATTATATGTATTTATTTACTTAATGATTCTTGGTGTTTCATGTAAATCATAGTAGAGAAAGGTGATTCATATTGTAAAATTATAGGATGATACTCTAATATTTATCATATATCCTATGACATAAATGATAAATATGAAAAATTTCATTGTAAAAATCTCAACAGTGATCTTTTTAGTTTAAAATAAAAATTAAAGTTGTCAAAACTAATTTAGTATTTTAACATTTTGAACACTAGATTACAAAACAATATTAATAGAATTATTAGGAGTGAAATAAAAATTTATATTTATATAAAATATATTCAATTTTAAGAGTGCCTATAATATTAAATACTTCATTTTCATATTTTGTACAGGGCCTCCGAAATTGATTGGACGGCCCTTGTTGATGTTTAAGGAGTATGAGTCTGGTACTAAAACAAAAATTTGATGTTCCATTTTCATTCACTTTGTATTCTACTTTCTTTCACACGATACATCAGGTCTGTGTGAGATCAATTCACAAATAAAGGCTATGATTATATATTTATATACAAATAAGAACTAAACATTTTCATTTTGAAATATTTATCTTCTCCACTGTCTTTCCATAGATAGGAAAATAAGCAAGGTGCAAAATTGCTGTGACATGCCGAGACTTAAATTTATCAAGAAAAAGAAGCATAAATGCGTTGACACAAGAAAGCATCCAGCTAAAGAACTCTGGAAATGGCTATTAGTGCTTAATTAAGTTCTAATTAAGGTCTTTGTGCCCCCAGATACAGTAGGTACCAGCATGCAATTGGACTTCCTAGAGCCAACTGTTAAACATCTATTTTTACAAAATTAACTAATGCGTGATTTGCTTGAATGCTCCAGTAATGAACATAGGTGTTTTACTGTTAAGAAGTGCTTCATGTCAGCGTTAGGACTTAGGACATAAAAATTGTACAGTTTATTAGAGATATTAAGAGGAACAATAAGTATATGATAACTGGGCCACAAAGATCCATTTGGAATTCAAAATGACTTGAAATGAAAAATGTGAACACTTTCAAGAACTTCAATAGTGAAACATTACCGTTCTGTAGTATAACAAAGAACTGAAACTTTAATATCAACTAACTAATGGTAATTATTAAACTTAGCAGAAAAGGTACTGCTACCTTATTATAATAGATTTAACAAAGCAACATGATTCCACCCATATAGTGAGCTTGACTTGTAAGAAACAATATAATATTCAGTGATACACAAGTGTGTTCAATGTTTTCATGGGAACAAGTTGTTTGTTTAGCTCTTTCAAAGAAAAATACCTTCCAATACTTCCATACTTCCAACTATTAAAAAAAAAGGGGAACAGAGAATAGCCAAACTCAACCCCTTACCTCCTCATCAGGCTGTCTCTGAAATTCATGTAGGTTCAAAGCCAACATGCATATTCGCCCAGAAAAATCCCATATGCGTAGCTGTGGAATTTTAGTCCATCAGGGTGCAAATCACCTCATCTGAGACATCATAGTTTTGAGATACACATAAAAATACAAACACATTCGAATAGAATGGCTACTCACAGGCTCAGATTCAACATTGAAGATTTTGCAAGACCTTTTGTACAGCTCAACAGCATTATCCTGGCCGCACAAACATAAAGTTAATTCTATCAGTGTCATTAGAAACATATGTACTGAGAAGTAATAAAAGCTGTCACGAATATTTGAACCTTGAGATAGGTTAAGCTTGTTTTCAATCATTCAACCACTGAAGACAGATACATTTAGCCATATGAATGCATGAACAGCTATCTCATAACCTGTTTTTCCACCATGGCTTAAAATATTTCTTCCATTAAAGTAAAATAGCAAACGGAAAAAATACTATAAACAATCAACAAATGGCAGAGGTGAAGAACTCTAGTGAAAGATTACAAAACTAAACATTGTGGTTTGTTTGATGCTCCCATCTTAAACATTGCACCTTCACAGTACAAATAAGAACCTTATCATTGTCAACATCTAATAAGCAAATAAAGCAAACAGCACATCACCCTAAATGAACCCTAAATCGTGGGTAAAATTATATGGTTTACTTTTACAACATTGTAAACCATATGAGGCCCAACCTAACCAATATAATCACAATATACGTTTCATTATGTTCAGTTATGTTATGCCAACATCATGTTTAAGGCTCAGAATTAACTGGCTAGAAACATACAGAAGAAACAAATTATTATTCGCAATCATCCTGTGTCATTATAAGAAATTATAAGTCCAGATTACCTTTTTACTTATCTTTATTCCCGATGAGTTTGAGTCCTGCAAAAGAACAAGCCTGAGCTGCAGCGGATAGACGTCTCCAACATCAATTTCCCCCACTGAGAAACTTCCCGAACGTTTCATTGCAGACTTAGAATCACTATGCCTACAGTCATATTTCAACTCAAATAAAAGAAGTGTAGAGAAAACTAGAATATCTTTCAAGTTCAATAATTGCATTTTACATGATAAATGGCGTACAAGCATCATTTCATCATTTGGACCACCTATACATTTTATTAAATGAAACTTCAACAGTACAAGCATGGATCAGATTATTCAGATATCGTGTGGTCCAATAAGAATAAAAATAATTAAAGACAGAAACCCTAAATCCTTACCATTTGAGTGCTTGCAACCACATTTCACCCGACACCAAAGCATAATCACGCCTGGATACTCCAATCTCACCATTGTCAGAAATATGTGCAGAGACATCGTCTCTTCTCAAACTGCACAAAAGATCAGAGTTGAATATGTTGTTGATTAGCTTCATAGGCCCAGCGTACGAGGATGCTTGTGCCGCCAAGTAAAAAGTCCCTCTATTCCCATCGGAATCACTTGATGAACCTTGCGCCTCTTTCCACCACCTTCACATTTCAATTTCAAACCCCGTCCCACAGAATCCCCAAATTAAATCAGTAATTGGATAGCAATCCAGATCTCCGAAATCAAACCAAAAGCAGTAAATTAGTGATTTAGTGATCTTCAACTCATGAGATGCACTCATCTGCTCTGAAAGGGAGCCGAAAACGTAGCCAATCCAAATGATTTGAACTTTTATAAGGGAGATTTGAACTCATGAGATGCACTCATCTGATTTTTCGAGACAAAAGAGTACCTGTACGGGACTAAGTATACTCCCTGATCGTCATCTGCAAGAGGAGACTGAGCCGCATCTGATGAGAAAGCTTCAGCCAAGGGATTCTCCATCGGTTTGAAGCAGAAATCAAGCTGAGATAGAGGAAGAGATGGATATGGCGGATTTGCAAATGGAGAAGAGTATTTAAATTTGGGATGAACGGAGATTTGCAATTGATAAAATAAAATTAAAAAAAGAAAAAAGGATTGAGCTTGCAATGCAACTGCATGTGAGAAGGGATTTGATGACTGGAAGGTCAAAATTATGCGAATCTTAACCAGATGTTCTTTCTTCCTATTTTTTTTTTTAAAAAAAATGAAATGAAATTCCGGAATTATCAAATATAATTATATAATTATATCAATAGTTTTTGTCAATTTTTTAATTAATTAAAATATTTTAAATTATTAAAATTGATTATTGAATATAATTAGAAAACTTAATTAACACGGAGTATTTTTTAGTTTTCGGATATATTAACAATTTAGTATAAACGTTTCAAATTATTCAACGTAGGTATCAAATATAATTAAAAATTAAATTAATAATTTTTTGAATTGTCAAATTTAGTTTAAATATTTTAAATTATTAAAAATAATTAAAAAAGTATAATTATAATATTAAATTAATAATTTTTTTGAATTTTCAAATTTATTAACAATTTATTTAAAAATATTTTAAATTATTAAAACTAATTATCCAATATAATTGAAAAATTAAATTAAATTTTTATATTGATATAATTCAATTTTGTAATATTTGAAATTATAGAGAAAATATAATGGATATTGAAAAAGTGATGAGATAGATTATCGGGGAATTTGACCATTGTGGAAATGATAATTGAATTGGGGAGGGTTGAAAATAAAGTTAGTGTAAAGTGAGATGGACGAATAAGGAAAGGGGGGAGAAAATTTGGGCACTTATGAAAGAAAAAATATGTTTTTTGTTTTTATCGGGTCCAAGAATATTCATTGGTTCTTTAATGGTAAGAAGTGAGGGGATAATGGAAAGTTTTATGTTCGATTAAATTAAGGTTTATCTTACTTCTTACTAGTGGGTTGAACCGGTCGATGCAAGCTGGTTTAGTTACTACATGGCTCTCGTCGGTTGAATCATGGTCTCGGGACTAAAGGCGGGGTGCATGGCTCTTGTTGGTTGGATCACATGCCTAGGAACCTAAGGTAGGTTATCTTGATAAATAAAAAATATTCTTCCGAATGAGAACTTGAAATCATACTTTCTGACTCCCTCCTAGCTATTCGGAAATTGGACGTTGTTCGTGTTAACCACATCTACAGAGAAGACAATCGCACTGCCGATCATCTATCCCACATAGGGTCCGAATTTTCAAGTTCTCTTCCACCAGCGGATGCGACACTCTCTCGCCTCATCCTTCGAGATGTCCTTGGTTAGTTTATTCATCAATCTTCCAAATCTTTTCTTGTTTAAAAAAACAGAGAGCATCATGATTGATTAAGTGGAGAGGCATGCGATCAAACACTCTATCACTTGCGAAAAAAACATAGACATACTACACCTATTTGAAAGACCAAGGAAGAATCTCCACATGGATCTAGAGTAATTAAGAGGCTAGACAAGTTAGTCATGTATGTACAAAGACAAGCAAAATTAAAAACACAAACTTTTAACAAATTAAAAAAAAAAACACAAAGCGTGCAAAGTCATATCATAGCTAGCAAAACACTATCAACCCCGAATCCTTCCTAGTTCTTTCATCACAAAAAAAAATTAAAAAAAAAATAAACCCACAGTATACCTAGCTCTAGGCAAACTAGGATTCAAAACCAAACCATCGTCGTCGTAACATATCATATAAACCCAAAGGGATGGGAAACAACATACCCAACCGGAAAATCCTCAAAATCGATCACAATACAATGATCAAACATGATTAACTAAGAAGAGTTAGACACCTCCAACAAGTACTGATTATTGGCAGGGACAAATTTTAGAATAGGCGAGAAAAACTTGAAACATAACTAGATAAACAAAGAAATGGCCAAAAACTTGACAAGAGGAACAAATGATAAATCTTTTGGGGTGTTGATGATACCCAAGGCTGTGGAGGTGAATGAAAGAGATGGCAGTGAGAGTCAAATTGTCATCCGTAGCAAGTATAATAACTAAAAAATTTCATGTGTAATACAATAATCAAGCATTGCATGCTACTTCACAAATCAAGCAATAGACTACTTGGGAAAAAAAAAGCCAAAATGCAAGCAACTCATAAGAAAATGTCCTTTTTGTTATGAGTTGCTTGCACCTTCTAAGACTTGTTCCACCTTTGGAAGGCCTTGTGTTATATCACTCGATCTCGGTTTTTCATATATAAATGTAACTACGTATTGTATCTCCTTCATAAATGATTTTCCCATAATGGCCATGAACTATTGTGGATGGGGTGGCCAAATAGAGCTTTGTTGCTCTTATATATTACTACATAGTCAAGTTGAACAATTAGAACTTGACCCGCCTAGAAAAATTATACTCCCTCCTATCACAAATGTAAGACACTTTCATTTTGTGCACGTAGTTTAAGAAGCGAAAAACTATATGAAATATTAATTTTTTTAATTAATTTTTGTTTACAGTATAAAACTTATTATTAATAAATATTATATTGTAAAAAATTTAATTAAAAAAATCCATATTTTATATAGTTTTTAGCTCCTTAAACTACGTGCACAAAACTAAAAAATCTAACATTTATAATCGGAGGGAGTAGTGTAGAAGTCAGATGATGTGAAATGTGGGAAAACATAATTAATGTTGGTGATTGTCTTGTCATAACAAACAACTGCGTATTAGGATTAAATAGATGGTGGAGAATATTTTAAATATCCAATATATCATCGATATATAGGTGATTTGGGGAATTCGATATAATAAGAGCATATTTCTCAACGCATGAAAAATGGTGCAAGGATATATATGAGTTCTTCAAAGTGGCGGTGAAGATCTATGTACTTTGTTCTCTTGTGGAATATTGGATTCCTTGCAATGAAGATTGATTTGAGGGCAATCTAGGTTATCCAAGTAAGATATTCGTATTTGCAAAGCTCTTGTTTATAGTGTCCTTTCACCTTCCGATCAAAAGCAAAAGGGTGAGGAAAATGGTAAAGATTTGCCAGGGGTTAAACCTTGTTGGACCATTATTCAAGTGCAACATTAATGAGAACTCGAAGCTTTGGATCAGAGAGGAGAATATCATTAGCCACCCTTTTAATTTCTCGGAAGATGTGGACAAATTACACACCACTTTGAAAAAATGAAGAAGCATGAAGTTGGAAACCAACATCTCAATCTCCTACGAACATTTCCGCTCACCCCGAACGTCGTTGATGGTGAACATGCTATTTTCCTCTGCAACTGTTGTAGGAGGAAATCGAGTTCAATAAATAATAATATAAATCAAACCAGATTCGTGCCCACGCAAATAATTACAACACTTCCTCCCGATGTAGCAACAGGAAGTCAGGATCGATCCTCGAGGAAGCGTGTCAGCGGATCTCAGGTAGCGAAAGAATCTCACGAACAGAAGTCGACTCCAGAGTACTCGACCTTGATTAGGTGTAGTCGACAGGGGTCAGACACATTCGAATTCGAGCAAGCAAGGTTCACTAAGTTAGTCGATATCGAGGAACCTGCTCGTCGTCGAGGAGTGTGGTCGAAGTCGAGTAAGGCTTTGTTGATGTCGAGTATCTGCAGAGGCAAAAACGAGAGCGATCTTTCTTGATCGAGTATTAGTGGTCGACGTCGACTAGGAGTAGCCGATGTCAAGTAGAGAACAGTAACGAAACGAATTGCAAACTTCGAAATAAACAATGTAAAAGAAAACTTCCAAGACCGGGGTTTGCAACAACGATAATAAAAAATGCATAAGGCAAGATAAAGAGAAATAATCATGTAATCACATCAAAGGAACAAGCTTTCACATTTTCCAACAATCAGACAACTTTATCAAGAAACCCTAATTATATCTACCAATTTTATGTTTATAATCCAAGTTGTTAACCTGAATCTCTATTAATTAGGCAATAAACATATAAAAGGCAGTGGATGATCAAAACACAATAAAGGTCGAATCTTTACCTCAAACATGCATGGCTATCGTCGGGCTCACCTCGACTCTAGAAGTAGGTGGACTACTCGCTCTTCATCGTAGGAAAACTCATCAATAATAAAAGAAAACTAACTTGCATTAATAAAATAAAGTAAAGCTTACAACCGATCGAAGCCAATTCCGCTCTCGCTTTCTCCAACTTCTCTCGGCCTCCAGTCTCTCTCTCTCTACCCGATGTAACTAATGGCTTGTCTTGGATGATCCTAAAATCCAACCCCTAAAGCCTTATTTATAGTGTTCTATCTAGCTAATCTTGGAAGGAACATCTATCTATATCTAAAACTTTCTATCTAAAAGCATAAGATAAAAGATTAATGATAAAGAAAATAAAGCTATAAGGATATCTAAACTGGATAGATGTCTTCCATTTTGATAGATCTTCTCTTGATGTTGATAGAATTCCACATCTCTTGGCTTGCAAGTAATCCTCATACTCGGACACACACTCGTACCCGGACTCGGATTGGTCACTGGGCTACTCGACATCGACTAGAGTTAGTCGACATCGAGTACGTCTTCTTCTCTTGGGTTGCACTTGAGCTCGGGTAGGATTTGGACTTGATGGGTGTACTCGACGTCGACCAGACTCTTCGACGTCGAGTAGAGTTGTTCTACTCGAGTGATCTTGCTCGACTTCGTGTGAAATTCTGGCTCCTGGTGTACTCGACATCGACTAGATGTAGTCGACGTCGAGTAGAATTGTCGGCTCTCAGTCTACTGCTCTGTTCTTGAAACGCACTTTCCCGAGCTCTCATTCGTCCGATTGACGCATATGAATATGCGTTGGAAAAATCTTTTCGAGGGCTACAACTCCCATGAAGACATCAAAGCTTGATTCAGAATGATGAATGTCTAAAAGTGGGCTTTTCTCTAGCTGCACCATCCTTAGCTTCTTCATGACTTTTCTTTAAGCTCTAAAGTGCGTCCGATTTCTGCGAAATTAAACAGAAACTAGTGTAGACTCCATAATTTGGCAAATAAGCATAAACTACATAGATTCTGTACTATTCTAACCCAAATGCATGAAATATATGCAGAAATCGATATAAGAGTCAATGTAAAGTATAGCAAATTAGGCTCACAGCAACAACAAACTTTAAAAATCCTAGCTCATTTGCCCGTTGCTCGTGCTAAGCATATGCCAAACCAAGTGTTGCCACATGTCATAATCTCACCATCAATTTATAGCCATCAAATTTGATTTTACAACATTAAGTTTTTCTTTCTTTCTTTGGCGATTCTCCTTAATGTATATTACAATTAAAGATCGTCCTTAAAGAATATCTTCAAGAATTATTAATTCTTTAATTGACTATTTGCAGTGTTCCATACATTTGACATACGTGGTATTTGATATATTTTTTAAAATTTTTACTCGTCCAAAGGCTGATTCATCCTGCAATATTTTAAATCATTACCTTATTTAAAAAAAATTATAAGCCGATAGAAATTCACTTTGACAAGGGTAGACCAAGGGAATGAAACATTCCCACAAATCCAAACCCCATAAAGAAGAAACAACCACGAGCTTGCCCCCCCCCCCCCCAATCCAAATATCTACCCGTCGTCGCAATCCAAAACTCCATTCGTCGTCGTTGTTACCGTCATCGGTTGATGTCATCGCCGTCCATAACTCCCTCCGTCGCAGTCATCCAGATCTGCCTTGTTGGGATCGTCCAAATCTCCCTCCCTTGTCACCTATCGTCTCTCTCCCTCCCTCTCACCCATTCTAGATCTGAACGATCTACACAATCTCCCTCCCTCCACTATAAATCTATACAGGTTACACTCACTCTCCCTCCCACCTTCATAGACCTATACAATACTTTTTTTAATGTTAATTTTTTTTGTTTAATTAAAATCCATTGGCAACGTGGTCTTTTATCTATTGACAAAATGAAGTTTAAGCAATTACACTCAAATCCTTTTTATTTTAAACAAAATAATTATGTTTTAGCCCAAGAGCTAAAAAAAACTAACCCACACCCCACCAATAACAACGCAAGTTGAAAACATCAAACTACTGGAAAATTAATCAATACACGGAGAACGAGAGAATACAAGGGTACGAAGAGGAGAGGAAGATGGATGGAGATGCGAACGGACTTGAAAAAGACAATGGTGAAAGAATCTAGGGTTATGAGAGCCGCTGTTATAAGAGATCCTCGGAAGCTAAAGATGGAAAGATCTTTGATTGTTATAATCGTGACGTGAGATGGGCGCTGCGATGGTGGCTGACCAATGGTTGATTTTAGCATATGACGGTTGGAGCATATCTAGTAAAGAGTGAAGATTGTTCGAGATTCCATAGAGACGAAGATGAGAAATAATGTCAAAACATAAAGACTTGAGTACTTGGGTTGAGGGTATATACGCACTCAACTCGGTATAGTTCATTGAGGTAAAGCAAGAAGCTCGTAGAACATTATCGAGGGTATGCACTTATCTCGGTAAAGTCCATCGAGATCTAGAAGGAAGCTCGTAGAACATTATCGAGGATATGTCATAACCTCAGTCTAGATTGATGAGCCCATTTTCGACTAATCGACCCCCTCAAAAAATCCTAAAAGTTGTCAAAAACAAAATAAATCAAGTGAAGAGTCGAATACATTCTCATATATCGTTTTATCAATACAATTCAACATTATTATTGTTGTTGTTGTAATTTTGGGATTTCAATTCAAACGCTGGTATCTCTTTTCTCTCATGCTAAAGCTGAAATTATTTTTATAAAAAATAAAAAGGACTAATTACAATTTAAGATAAATTATCACATGTCGTCAATACTCTCTTTGATTAATCTAGAAATGATTGGATTTGTGATGTTGTCAATAATCTAGAAATTATTTGATTTTTTTTTACGGATTTTTCGCCGGGTGCCCTCGAGGTAAAGCTAAATTCGCGAGGTGTACAAAACTTTGGAATATTTCGCCAAATACCCCTGAGGTTTCTATTTTTCTCGTGAAATGCCCCTAGCTTGTTTTTTATTTTTTTTATAAAAAACGTTATAACGGAGTTAGTAAAGAAAGAGAAAAGAAAGAAAGGAAACGCCTGCCGGAGCACTGAGAAGAAAGGGGCAATGAAGAACGAAAGAGATGGATGAAGATACGAGAATGGGAGGATTTCGACCCCAAGATTCCAGGATCGAACCTGTCGTCGTGCGGCGCCGATGTCTAGGAACTTCAGCCAAACCTTATTCAAGCTGAGCACTTCCAGGTTTGAGCTTTTCCCTCACCATCTGATCTGAGATCCCTTCATAGCTTCCCCACCGCTTCAGATCTTGTTTCCGCTTGAGCTTCGGATTGAATCGACTCTTTCTTTTCCGTACTTTGATTTTCTTTATTGTGAGTAGGCCGAAATTTGAGCGTTCTTTCTCAAGGGAAGGAGTTTTTGCTGCCCTTGTTGAGTTGATAGAAGCCTTGAAGAAGCTTTAACACGGCAAACAAGTCTTCAATTTCTTCATCTAGATCGGCATCTCTGAACAAAGGTTGACACTCGCTCTTTGAACTTAAATATGTAAACCTTGGTAATAGACATGGGGCTGATATCACGACTCAATCATACTTATGGTAACGAAAGCCTGCTCAAACCTTGGAAAACAAAGATTAAGATGCTAATTTTGGGCAAATTTAGACTAGTTTCAGTGAAAGTTTTCTATATTTCTCTAGTTTGATGAGCCTTGTCTTGTCTTCATTGCTTATGATATGAGAATAGTTCAAATCCAAATGAATATACTAGCACTAGATTAACCTGCTGCACCCACAAGCTTCAAATAAGATGATGCTACGTGAATTTCTAGGATTGATTGTGATTCAATAACGAAAGTGATGCGGGACCATCTTCTACACCGTCATCTACCTCTCCATACGCGCCAATCATCTTGGGAGACGGGCCTATGACTCGAGCCCGAGCCAAGAAGCTTCAACGCGACTCATTCCTCTTTGTGAGTCACTCCTTGTTCTCGAGCGCGGTTCAACTCCCGAAACCACCAATGAAGACATACATGTGCATAGGAAGTGCTGATGGCCTCGATAACGACACCCGGGGGATCGATACCGACGCTTGAAGTGCAAGCGGTCTGGTGCACGGGGGTGCAGGTGGCGCGCGGGCGTGCGACGTGGGCGCACGGGCGTGCAGCTCTGGACCGTTGGATGCTGGCCACCGATCTCACATGTGACGAATTTGGGTTTCTTATGTTGTTATTTTAGAAACCTTAATTAATTATGTTATTTTAAGTTATTTTAGGATTATTTAATTAATTCCTTTTATTTATTATTTTTATTAGAAATCAGCCTTTTAGGGTTATAAGAAGGCCGATCTCCATTGTTGAACATTCACGTTGAAATTTATGAAAGTTCTCTTTTTGTGTGAAACACTTAGAGCGTAAGTCAATCGATTCGAAGCGTTGCTCATCGATTGCAAATTGGTTCTTGATCTTGCTTGGTTTGCTTTGAGTTCATCAACCTCGCGAGAGCTTGGTGATCCTAGTAATCACAAGTCCCCTCTTTGTGCCTCCAAGTTGTCCGCTTGGTTGTGTAAGGTTGTAGAGGCGGGCTTTGTAGTCGTTGATACTTGGTTCCTACCCTCTTAGGAGGCCTGGGGTCTTTATCTCGTTCTATATTAGTTCAAATCACCCCATCTATCGGTCTTTTTCATTGTTTTTGTCGAGTCTATAGTTGCTGAAATTTCGAGTCTTTGTTTTGCTTGTTAGTCGATCTCGAGTTCCCTGAGGTCACGTCGAGTCCTTTGTGTTTGCTGCGTTTCTAGACATTCTTGGTCGACATCGAGTTTATCCCTTGGTTTTCTTGAGTCTTTGCTTCCGTTCTTGTCTTTGAGTTTTGATTGTCGAAGATCGGGTCATCCTACGGCTAACCCCATATCAGAAAGGTGATGGCTATTTAGATATCGTTAAGAGAAATTGTTGCATATGATTATTGTCTTTGGCATTGATATGCATCTTAATGAAAAAAAATGAGCTTCGGTAAATGCTCGAACAAATGCTACTTTATGGCACACGTGAAAACAATGAACAAATCTGGTGAGGCGAATAGGAATAAGAATACTATAATCAAAATACATATTTTGTTAACTGCTAAGTTTGACTTTGGTGCCAGGTCTAAATTCTACCTCTTTTTTTAGCAAAATTGTCTGCAGCAAGAAAATTGAACTTTGCCTGGCAGGTGTTTGCCTAGCTTTTCTTATTTGTTTCAGTCCCTTCGATCTCCTTTGCTTTGTCTTGTGGGATGGTGGTATTTTTAGTTTATAACCTTTTGCTTTGAATTTTTTGCCTATTAGCTCGACCGGTAGAGCATTGTGCTTAGACACAAGATGTGAGTTCGAATCCTGCATAGGCCACAATGATAGATTTAGATGTGACAGATTTTAAAAAATAAAACAGTTTGTCTGTACTCTTTATTAGTTTGTTGTCATAATCTATTTTTTCTATCATAAAGCTATTTTAGAATGCATCTTGTTTGCTGTCATAGCCTAATTTTTCTATCATAAGCTATTTTACAATGATATAAGCTATTTTTACAATGCATCTTGTTTGTTGTCATAATACTTTCATAGTTGTGAAAGAATTATTTTTTTTTGAAAGAAATTCAGTTTCTTAGTATAACAGCTAAAATCATAATGATTTGGGAAAGAATTTCAATTTATATTCTCAAATTTGGTTAAAAATACTTAAACGGTTCTAGAATTCAATTAGCCTACGTGAGATTCGAACCCATGTCTTTGTGCATGAGCACAACGCTCTTCCCTAACACCCATGATTTCTAATTGATTTTAGTAAATCTTAAGAGAGCTTTGACAAGAGTGCAATAAAAGGGGAGTTGGCTGCACTGCACCCTCAGAGGTGAGTAAACAAACCACCTAGCTCGGGGGACTGATTGCAACAGTAGAATCGACTGAGAAGAATTGGCTGAGTTGGTGCAGAGAAATCTAGTCCTAAGAGACTTATTCCTAGGCAGATTGATTACAATAGTAGAATTGGCCACCAAAGGCGATTTTTGAAACAAGAAGTCAGGGGACTGATTGCAACAGTAGAGTCGGCCACCAATAACACAGAAAAGACCTCCCACCACCACCTGAACGAGCACCAGATCATCATGACTTTTCTCTTCGATCTGATTGCTTTAATTTGCAATCCGCCTCTATTAGTAGATAACCCTAATTGAAACTTCAATCCTTTAGCCAAATTTGCAGGGAACGAGAGCCCTAATTGAAACTTCAACCCTTTAAGATGCAGTGGTTTGAACTTGCAATTGAAACACTAGAACAATGTCTCCCCAATCCCCTAAAACCTTGAAACACTTACCTCTACCATTGTCACCGCTTCGGCTCTACCGATGTGAGCCTCGTCGACGTTGGCGCGCTGCTACCTCACCTCTATCTCTGTGGAAGAAGCTTGTACATCTCTCTCTACGCTCTCCGGGTTTTCTCTCTTCGCCGAATCAGAGATGCAGAGAGAGGTAAGTTATTTTTATTTTCTTTTATTTTTAATGAAAATCTTAACAGATTGGACGGAGGGGTATTTCGCGGAAAAATTGAAAACCTCAGGGGCATTTGGCAAAATATTCCAAAGTTTTGTACACCTCACGAATTTAGCTTTACCTTGAGGGCACCAGGCGAAAAATCCGTTTTTTTTATTAAGTAAAAATTCGACGTACCGGACAAGCCAGGTGGTCGAGATACTGAATAAATCGACGACGGATAAACCTTCAAATATGCGGAAGATATAAAACAACAAAAAGGCAGAACCATCAAATTACAAGGGTGCAGTTATCAGTGTTCTAAAAGGCGCTAGGTGGCCACTATGTGGTGGGTAGCCGCCTAGCGCCTAAGCGACGAGGCGGGTGCCTAGGCGGACTTAGAACAAACTTTATTATTTCCTTATATTTTAACGCATACCACATGTCAATGACTCGTATAATGTAATAATAATTCATAATATCACTAATAAACTCAAATTTACGGTGCTTAACTAACACTAAAGTAAATAAACACAAAGAGTAAGCATCCGACTAGTGACTCTTAACCTCCTAAAATCTAAAACTATAGGTTCGACTCAATGACAAATACATCCTGACTTGGGGATAAAAAAAAAACCCTAAGTCGACTAATCACATGTCTAGAAGCTAAAATTGAATAATCGTTGGGCTAGGCGGCGCCTAGACGGGACTAGGCGGTGCATAGGCGGATTTCCGCCTAAAAGACCGTCTATGCTTAAAAATTCCTAGGTGCCCTCCCGCCTAGCGCCTAGGCGGCGTCTAGGCGCGATTTTTAGAACTCTGGCAGTTATAGGCAAAGACTAGCATAAATGAAGAAAGAGCTGGAGCAATGTGAGAAACTCATCCGTCAATTGGTAGAGGTAGCGCAGGGAATCCCTGGAGAACAAAGTGGAAACCTCAGATTTGGATTCTATCATCGAGCCTTCAGGTTTTGATCACGTCCACGACCTCTCGCGCGTCGACACATAAGAAGAAACACCAATTAAAAACCGCTAGCCTCGAAAGCCATACAACCCCACCACCAAGCAACTCGATAACCCGCCACAAACTAATGGATACAATCCGTATTTTTCTCTCTTATTTTCCCTTGCTTTGGGGCCAATCCAAAAAACTTGGGCCAAAGTACTTGAGACCAGACCAAGCTTGGCCCGAAGAACGAACACAAGGCCAACACAAGGAATTTGGATGACGACGTACGGCCACACCAATCAAGAATATCAGGGCAACACCGAACACCATCAGCCAGGAGTGACGACGACCATACCTCCAACACGCTCACCACCCACGCCGATAGCGCCAGACAAAGGTCGAACCACCGCAACCGGAATGAGCAAACAAGTAGGCGATTGTACATAAAAAAAGGTTAAGAGTAGATATACCAACAGACCGAAGGTGGCAAGGAGCACCACCATCGTCGGCAAGGACCAGATAGGAGGACGCAGAGAACACAACGGAACCCACAAAGGACACCGATGAGGAAGAAGGTGGGTCACGATCTGACAGGGTGAAGAATGAGTTGGAGGTTTTTTTTTTTTTTTTTTGTGTTTTTTTATCCGATTTGGTAGTAGTTTATTATGAGTAATATAAACCAAGCAACATGTCACGATAATTGATTCCAAATTGTGAGAATCTTATCTTTTTCCATTCATTTGATCTCCTTTTTTTTTTTTTTTATCTCGACAAGAACTAAGTTTAACTTGCAGACTCTTTGATTTTACTTTCATCACTTAGCCTCGTCAAAATGAGCAATCATCGATTACAGAAAATGAAGAGTATATATATCGAGTCATGCCAACAGTAAGCCACATATTACAACAAAATACATTTCATGATCTGAAACATCATCGCCTTAAAAGTTCCCTTCAAAGATTTGAATACCAACACAAACTGTGAAGGAAGGAGTTTTTCATCGTCAACAAATTACTGCTGTGCACATTGCACCCTCTGAGCACCGTGTGGCTCTTCGTCTTCCTCCTCGTAAGCCTCACCAGTGGAATGCACCTGCTTCCTCCTCATCTCCTCCTCGATGTTGACATCATGGAGTGTCGTCTCCTCACACTCATCCAACTCCATGTCTGTCAGGTCGACAGATTGTTTTGGTGGCAGTATAGCCTCCAGTGCCTTTACCTGATCAGGGGTCAGAGCATCAGGGAATTGGACTGTGAAGTGGATGTAGAGCTTGCCCTTCATGAAGGACCTCTGATACACCGGCATGCCCTCATCCTCTATCGCCTTGAATTGATCTAACATGCCAGAAAACATCACACCATTAGGAATTAGCCCTAATAGATCCGTACTTGCAAGATGTTAATTAGTATGTTTTTCATTACAAACCAGGCTTGACAACTTCTCCTGGATTTGATTTTATGAGGAGATTCCGACCATCCAAGTGGGTCAACATGAACTTGAAGCCGCAAAGGGCTTCGGTAAGAGACAGTGTGTGCTCGTAGAAGAGATCATCGCCCTTTCTCTTAAACTTGGGGTGCTCCTTTTGTTGAAGTACAAACACTATATCTCCAGTGATTGTGTCAGGCTGCAATAAAGAACAAATGGATGAAATTGGTAAGCAATTCTGAACCAAAGACATCACTGACAACATGTGTTGGTAAATGATCGATACTCACAGCTTCGTCTGCCTCTCTAGGGAATGTAATCTTCTGTCCATTTTTCATACCCTTCTCAACTATTACTTCGAGTACTTTCTTCTCTTGAAGAACCTTCTCGCCTTTGCAGCCTGGACAACGATCTTTGTCGCTGATCGATTCACCGGTCCCCTTACATTCGTTGCAAGGATGCTGCATTTGCTGGATCATAGAGGGGCCAAGCTGCCTGATGGAGACCTTCATCCCACTTCCTTGGCATCCAGCACACTTCATTGATTCACCGGATTTGGATCCTTTCCTGCATCGAAAAATTAACCATATTAGGTTTCCGACAACAATTTCTCGAAAAAGATAAGATATGATGTGATAAAACACCTACCCTTTACACTTTGAACATATGACATTCCTAGAAAGGGATAGTTTTTTCGATGTTCCACTGTAGAAATCTTCCAAGGAAACCTTAAGAGGATGGATTACATCTTCGCCCCTTCTTTGCCTTCTTCCTCTGCCGCTACCACCACTGCCTGAGCATGTTTTTCAAGGAATGTAAGCAGAACTATTTGACAGTAATGTATCTCAATTTGCAAGCGAAATCAGCTAGTGAGCTTACCGAATGGGTTGGCGCCACCAAAGAAAGATTCAAAGATGTCGAATGGATTGTGCATTCCTCCACCGCCACCCATTCCTTCCTTGAGCGCATCTTCTCCGTATTGGTCATAGATCTCACGCTTCTCTGGATCATTCAGGACTTCATAAGCCTGAGCCAATTCTTTGAACTGCCGTACAGAATATAGATCAAATCAAAGCTCAAGATCGATCTTCCCATCGAATCCGGCCACCACTCAACAGTTCATATAAACATAAAAGGCTTCCATGTCAAATCTCCTAACCAGGGACGCCAGGTAATTCATCCGACAAATTATCAAACTCTTGAGAAACATGATCTTTTCAATTGAAGAAAATAAAATTGAATAAACGATCCATAGATAAATCACTACCAGTAACTTAAATATTCCAGGACTATGCATTGAAAACTTTGCCAAAAGCAAAAAGTCCATTGATAAGCCAATTATCAGCAAGAACAAAAACCAACGACAGATATGCAAATTCATCGATAGGTAACTCCGTTTCAATCCAAGCTAAGCCACAACCGATCTCAACAAAGATGAAGGAAACAAAGCAAGATTAGAAAATCGGACCTTCTCAGGATCACCGCCCTTATCAGGATGATTCTTGATAGCAGCTTTCTTGTAGGCCTTCTTCAAATCCTCAGGGCTCGCATTTTTGGGAACGTTAAGAATCTCGTAATACCTGGTGTTATCGCTCTTCTTCGGCGCCCTCCCGAACATGTTTTCTTCGTCGTCGTCGTCTTCTTTGCGCGTCTTTGAGAGTCAGAAAGATGATTTTGAGTTCTAGGTGCTTCTTTGGCGTAGTTTTTATAGAGAGGGAGTTATATATAATTCGTAAATAAAATGGACGGTTGGGATTTAGAGTAAGGCGGTGAAGGCATGGATGGGAGCCGTTGATCATGGGGAGAGAGAAGTAATTGGTCGTCGTCGGGGGAGTGCTGTGGAAGAATCTGGAACTCTCTGGTGCTAATGGGAGAGAATTTAGATTCTGGATCGTTCTGTAAAGTTCTCTGGTCCATTGGCATCGTGTTTTTTTTTTTTGAGAATCCATTGGCATCGTTTGGTTTTACGGAGTCACTTTTATTGATTAAATTCATTTGCTTGATTTATGAGTTAATAACTTAGGGTGTGTTTGGATTTCAAATGCTATGTTTATAATACAAACTAATAAGACGGTTTTTGGTTAATATAATTTTTTAGATGTTTAAATAATGGTATTTTTGGAATTCACGATGTATTAATTATAATCAAATTATTTTATATTGATTTATGTGACTATTTGATTAAATTACGATTTTATCTCGGTTTTTACGAGATTTTTTATTTTTACAACCAAACGCTCACATAAAACGAGGTGAAATAATTGCATTATATGAGGTAATTAAAATGCAATAGAATCCAAACACACTCATAACTAGTACCGTCCTTGCATCATGCGATTTTTTTATAAATAAAATTTAAATAATATAATAAAATAATATTATAAAATATTAATAAAAGATATGATCAAATAATAAAGGTATACTGTAATTGAAATCTTTTAGAAAATTATAAAAATGTTTACCATAAATTTATCTTAGAAATCTTTCAAAAAATCATTTGAAAAATATCTTATCATTTAAAGTAACATATATAAATATAGATATTTGAAATCACTCAATTGGTTAGTAAAATGAAGAAAAATTTGATATAATTGTAAGTTCGGAAAAAAAAAATATTTAAATAACAATGATTGGATAAAGTACTTCTCATCGTGTGTTTGGATTCCAAATGCATTATGTTTATAATGCAAAATGATAAGGTGGTGTTTGATTGACCCAATTTTTAATGTGTTTAAATTGTGATGTTCTTAGATTCCACGATGTATTAATTATAATGCAATTATTTTATCACAATTTATGTGATTATTTGGTTAAATTACGGTTTTAACTCGATTTTTTCGATTTTTTTATTTTTAGAATCAAACGGGAACATAAAACGAGGTAGAATAATTGCATTATAATTAAAATGCAATGGAATCCAAACACACCCCTAAAGTAGTAAATCATTATAACCTTATTCTGCATTTGTGTGTCTCCCTCCGCTTGGACTGTACCTTTTTTCTATTTCTATATTGTATTTTCTGTTTTTTATATTGTATGTTTAGACGACTAGCCGTATGTCGACTTTGTCGGCCTCTGAAGGTTCTGGGTCTGTCCGGCTTCGAATTATTTCCTAATAAAAAAAAGATTTAACAAAATATAATATGATAAAAATCTAATAAGAGAATAACATTCATATTAAATAAGAGAAAATTTGCGCCGAATGCGCAAATTTTCGGTCAAATTAGACAAGTATACACGTTTTTGATAAAATTGCAAAAGTATACATGATTTTCAAACACAACCCCCCCCCCCCAACTGCTCACTCCCTCTCTCTCTCTCTCTCTCTCCCGTTTCTCACTCTCTCCATTGCGATTTTCACTCTCTGCATCTGTTCTTCGACGATTTCCTTCGACAAGCGGCATTTTCCGGACGTTTTTGTGCTCGTTTTCGTGTGTTATTGAAGGTTATTGAGTATTGCTAGCAGCCCAGGTAAGCATTTTGTTGATTTTTTATGGTTTCTGTGTGTTAGGGTTTTGTTTATGTCAGATTATGTGCTGGTGAGTGTGTGCGATGGCGCGATGTTTGTCGTTAGGGTTTTTTTGGATGAATATATGTTGTTCGTTCTCAATCGCACTAGTATGTGTGCCTGATTTTGCAGTTACGACTTCTATTTGTAATGCTGGCCTCGATTTTGGCATCTTATTATGTCCTTTTGGAATCCATCTCCATCCTTTTGCATGTCCACTCTTTGTCTTCTTTGATTTTTGGCGTGTTCTGTTTGTGCTGTGTGTGTATGTTTGTGTTTGATTTCATATTTCTGTGGGGCTGACATCTATTTGTCTTTTGTTTATCTTGTTTTTGTTATGTTCACAGGGACCTCAACTGATCTTGATATATACAAATGCAAGTTTGATGTGAGTTTATGAAATTTATATAGCAGTTTTTGTCATTGTGTTTGCTTCAAATGCTGACATGTGCTTCTGTATTTAATCTGTATACTTTTTTTGCAGAAATTGAAGTTTTGTATTCCATATAAAGAACGTTTCCATGCCAGATCGAACCTATACTCTCACCCTGAAGTTTGCGACATTATTAAACAACAGTTGCTGCCTGAGCACTATAAGATGTTGAAGGAGAGTTTTCTGGGATGGATGCTCTCACAAGGCAACAATATGACTGTTAACTTCCAGTTAATCCATCAAATGATGTTGCGACAGGTTAAGACTAAGAAGAAGAAGGAACTCTGGTTCAAAGTTGATGGACTTATAGCTCGTTTTTCGTTGGCTAAATTTCATGTAATGACTGGTCTTCCATGTGAAGACCGTGTCTGCAATCCGCCGAATGCAGTGACTTTTTCTGATTTCCTTGGGATGGATAGATGCTCTCATGATGATTTGATCAGTTGTTTCAAAAAGATGAAGAAGACGTCGAAGAAGAAGCTAATTTTAGCGAGGCTGTTGCTCATTGAGATGGTTGTGTGTTATAGGCAGATAGACTATATCACCGAGGCAAATCTATCACTTGCTTGTGATGACGAGAAGTTTGGACAATATCCATGGGGCAGACAGTCCTATGAATCTCTATTGAAGGCGTTGAAGAAGTCATCTACGATGGATCGCAAGAAAGCTAGGCCTTCTTATGAGTTGTATGGATATTGGATTGCTTTCCAGGTATTTTGTTTACTTGTTTTATATCTCTTTGTAATCATTCCGCACTATGTGTCAGCATTGTAGGTATTCCTTACTACGTGTCAGCATTGTATGTATTCCTTAATATGTGTCAGCATTCATCACTTGTGTCATCATTCCTCACCATGTGTCAGCATCTTATGCATTGTTATTGTGTTTGCATGACCACTTGTTTTGTTTTTACAGGCCTGGATATTTGAAGCTTTCCCGGCGTTGTCTGATAAGTTTGAATGTAATTTGAGGATGAATGATAAAGATCCTCATTCTTTGCATTGGGTTTGTAAGGTTAGGCATACTTATGATGAAGCTGACGAGCTATTTGATGGTGACTTGGTAAGAGAAATATATCAGTTGTGATTCCAACTCTGTGTTCTTATATACATGTGTTTTCTTATTTATATTTTTTTTTATGTGCATGATAGACACCGATGTTCCCAAACTATAGAGAGTTTGCAAGAACCCCAGGTATGGGTTATATTGATGAAGAGGATGATGATGTATGTGATGCCATTGGTGAGCCTATGTTTTCTCAACCACCTACTGATCTTCTGTATGATTGTCGGCATATGCGCAAGTATGCATATGAAAACAAGTTTTTACGTAATGATTGTTCAGAGATTGAATCATTCCTGTCTCTCGAGTATGGATTTGTTGGAGGAGAGGAAGAGGAGAGATCTGCTGACATAGAGAAGCGAACGAACAAGAAACGTGCGATTGATGAAGGAAATGTTGAGGAGAAATTTGTTGATGTAGAGAAGGGGAAAAAGAGGAAACATGTTGACACAGGAAAACCTTCTAAGAAGAAGCAGAAAGGTCCATCCACTGAGATCCAGGTGAAGAGAGTTGCTGTGAGGAGAGGGAGTTCTAGTGGACCTCCACGAACCAACCCTCATGCTGACATAGAAGTTAAGAAATCAATCAGGAGGAAGGATGAGAGGATTAGAAAGAGAGGTGAGGAATCTAAGAGAGATGTGATCCCTTATGCTGACATAGAGACAACCACAGTGGATGCAGACAAGGGTTCCAAGAAGTGTGGTGCTGATAGGGAGGAGGCTGTTGTCCAGGCAGAAAAATATGAACAAGTTGGATATGCTTGTGATACATCTGATGAAGATAAACCTATTCAGTATATTTTGAAGAAGAGGAAGAAAGCTATGGGAAGTACAGGGAAACGTAGGATGTTATACAAAAGTAGCAGTTCAAACAAGTCTTCCTCCATCCCCAAAGCCCCTCTTGATGTGTTGTTATCTCCTGTTGAAGTTGCGAATGATGCTTGTAAAGTGATTGTACCGTTTGTTGAGGTGCAAGGTGAAGCTCAGGCTGACACAGAAAACGCTGACCACAATGATGATCAACTTGATGGCAGCCAAGGTGTTGATGCTGACACAGAGAATGCTGACCCCCATCATGGCAGTCAAGGGTTTGATGATATCAAGGTTGATTCTGGAACTGTTTCTCCATTGGCTGCTCTCTTACTTTTGAATAAAGGAATGGATGGTAGTTACGACATGAAGATAGCTGATGAAGATGTTGTTGTTGATGGCCAAAATGCTGACACTAGTGGTGATGACAAGCTGGAGATAGGTGGCAACAGAGACAAGGGTGATTGTGGTGACAACCAGAAGGGAGTGTCTGATGAGCATCCAAAAGATGCAGAGATGGATGGTGGTGATAAAGATGAAACTGCAAAGGGCGATGGTGTTGCTGGTGAGGATGACGCTAAATCCAACCCAGTTTGGGTACATGATTTAATTAAAAGGATTCAAAAGCTTGAAGAGCTGCCTGCACGTGTAGATGATTTAGTAAGAAGGATTGAAAAGCTTGAAGAGCTTCCTGCACGTCTAAATGAGTTGGGTTCTCGTGTTGATAGGGCGGTTGAACTTGTTGCAATGGTTACAGACCTGATGGAAAAGTATAACTCACTTGAGAATAGGTTCACACTGCATGAATTTATTGTTGTAAGGTCACAGTCATCTGTCAACATTGATCAACCAAGTACCAAGATTGTGAATGATGTTATTGCTGACATCAAGATGGGTGTTATCCTTGAGGATGTTATGGTTGAGGAGGAAGCTGAGTTGGATTCACCCGAAGATTGTAAACAACTGAAGACACCTGTTTGTGGTGATGAGGGAGATGAACCCCAACAACTGACAGTTGATGTTGTAGTTCCGGAGTCTATCATTCCTGTCACATTGGTTGAAGGACAGAGGACATCAGAGTCAGATTCAGTTCACTTTGCTGTTGATCTAGGTCGTGATTCTGATTTGATGTCCATGGAGCCAAGAGGTGAAGAGTTTAAGGACAACAACGATGGACTTAATGAAGATGCTGATAGGGGATTGCAGAGTACTGGTGAGGATGTAGAAGCTGACCTGCTGGTGAAGTCGAGCAATGAAGAGTGTAAGGAGGTCATTGCATGTGGTGATGCCAAGGATGTTGTTACCCCATCAGGTGGCAAGGGTGATGGGGATGAGAAGGCTGATGTTGCAGTAACTCCATCTCCTACCATTGCACCACCAGGGACTATCAACTTGGATTCTGCTGAAGGTGATGAAAATGCTGACACGGTTGAATTGCCTGTAGTCAGTGACTGGGTTGCCTACAGCAAGCGTCTTAAAGTAGTTGAAGAGATTGAATTAAGGCGATCCAAGCGTATTCCAAAAGTTAGTACCTTCTTGACGAGTCCATATGAGCAGTAAGAAAAGAAAGGGAGGTGGCCAAAACACAATCCGAAGAAGTCACTTTTAAGTGAAGATGATCATGAGTTTATGTACAAAACTATGAGGAGTAATCGGTATTTTTTTTTATCTTTTTACTCGATATATATTCATGAACTGTCTTGTGCTGACACCTCTACCTCTTATGATCTTGCATTTAATTCATAATTTTTGCTTGTTTCCAGGGATTTTTCTGTCATTGTTGCTTCTGGACGGGTTGATAAATCGTTTTTTAAACCAATTATAAACAAGGACATGTGGTTGGACTGGTCGGTAAATGTTCTGGCAGCAATTATATTTCATATTGTTTGGCTTCTGCTTTTTGTTTATTGATATTTGTTGAGGTATATCTAGTGCTGACAGTAGCTTGTTACTGTGTGTTGTAGCATATTGAAGCAGGTTTGTATTATTTGAGGAAGAGGATTCATGAGGAAGCTGACAAGTATGCAGATTTCGTTGTCCTTGATTGGGTGTTCTATCAGAACTACCTGCCATCTAATGCTAGAGCGTACGAAGTAGATTTGCCTGTGTCAGACATGACTGCGAGTTATTTCCTGGGTCTTTACCCTAACTAGTATGGTAAGCCATGGGCCTCTGCAAATAAGATTTACACACCCTTCAACGTTATCAACAAGCATTAGGTTGCTTTAGAGATCATAATTGATCAGAAGGTGATTAATGTCTATGACTGCAATGTCTATGGCGTTGGCAAGGGTGTACTAGATGCAGAACTCCAGCCTATTGCTCACTGGCTTCCTATACACTTGGTGAAGTGTGGAATATATGAAAACTTTAGCTCTACACCATTTGAGATAAGGAAGGTTCCTGACATGGTCCATGATAAATCTGGGTTTGTACTCTTACCCAACATTTATATTAATTGCTGACATACATTTATTTTTTATTTATCTTTTGTTGACACACCCCTATTTGTCTGTTTTGTGAGTGTTTGCAGAAGTGCTTGTGGGGTGTTCACAGTGAAAGCAATCGAGGTTGTTTTATTTGGCGGAGATCTCACAACAATCACAAATAAGAAGCTATTCCGCTACAGAGAGCTTATTTGCTCAGACTTGATTAAGGAGTCTTGGAGCTTCATAATTTGAATTATCGTTTTATGTAATAGTTTAAGTGACATTGTAGGTTATGATCTTAGTCACATACTATGGATATGTAGTTGGATATGTCAGTATTTAGTTGGATATTAACTGTTTCCATTGAACATCGTTTACGTATATTGAATGTATGTATTTTGTTGTGTTAAAGTTCTTATTCAGAATTAAGCATCTGGCTTTTTACATTAGATCGAGTTTGATATAGTCTCCAATCACATACAATGTATAAAATCCAATATGACATAAGTAATGCCGAAACAAAGTGCATTCAATCTATTTGAAAACATATGATAATGTATCAGTGTCAGCATTGCCCATAATGCTGACATGGTTTTATGTATACTATGAAAAAGTAATTTCCAAATAGAACAGGTTTATTGTATTCAATATATATCACTGGGTGGTTCTAAGTGATTGTATCTTAGAAGTATACGATATAAAGCGAGCCGGTCTTGAGCAATGCTGACACCATCATTTTCTTGAGTACTTAAGTCTCCTCTTTAGCTCACACGCAGACACCAGTCTCTTAGATGGAGGTCTTCCTAGTCCCCTCTTAACAATAGGAGGGTAACACTTTATAGATCTTATTGCTTCAGGGACGTTTGATTCATCGCCTGTCAGCACTGGGTATATTGTTTCGTCATAAGCTAATTTCCAAGCTTCAGTTGTGTAAAATCTGGAAACAAAGTCTGTCTGGTACATTTGCCTTAATTTTTATGATGGCTAAAAGAGCATGAACACATGGGATCTTCTCTAGATCGAAAAACTTGCAAGTGCATGTTTTTGCTGACAGGTCCACCATTGCATGAGACCCTTTCTCTTTTACTTCAAATTTATATTCATCCAGCCTCTGAACCTTATATGCTCCAGCTTCATCTTGTAGGTTCCTAATCAGATCAAGTATTGCTGGAGTCAACTTGTCCTCATGTTTGGATGCCTTTTCTCCACGCTCTTGGAACCATGTTCCGAGTTTCTCTCTAGCAAAATTCAACAGTGCAACAATAGGATAATTCTTCTTCCCCTTGAAAATGGCATTTATGCTTTCTGCATTATTAGATGTCATCATGTTGTATCTGGTGATTGGTGAATGTGCTCTAGCCCACCTATCCACTCCTGCTGACAGTAAATATTTCGACATCTTCGGGCAACTTTCCTTTATGTGGTCAAAATATTTGTCGAACTCCCCAGTAGTATAACTATCAGCTGCTTTCTTGAACCAATTTCCCATGTGTCTTTTCTTGAAGGTGCTTCTAATGTTTTGTTCCATGTGCCATCTATAAATGCAGTGATGTGCACTGGGGTAAACCAAGCCAATTGCTCTTGAAATGCTCACATGTCTATCAAACACAAACACTAAATCATTTGATGGAGGAACAACCTTCATCACCTGGCGAAGAAACCACTCCCAAGAGCTGTTGTTTTCTGTGTCAGCAATGCCAAATGCAAGCGGGAAAATATTTCTGTTTGCATCTTGCGCTACTGCTCCAAGAAAAGTCCCTTTGTATTTCTCAGTTAAAAATGTTCCATCAATAACAACAACCTGTAAAATAATGATTATAAGTTGTTTGATGACAATGAAACATTCAAAAGTGATTACGTAGTCTCTGTGCTGACACTGATAATTTCATACCTTTTTCAATATAGGGAAGGCCCGAATACACTGTCCAAATGATAAAAACAAGTATTTAAACCTGTCATCATTATCTGTTGACATCAATGCCATAGTTCCATCATTTTTCTCCATAATCATGTGACAAAATAATGGCAAGTCAGCAAAATTTGATTTCGGTGTCCCTCTGTCCCTTTCTTGTGCAATTCTTCCTGACCGTCACGCTGTCCAATAACTAATGGGCATTTTTTTCGGTCCTCATTTTATCCACTATCTGCTTTGGATTGTAACCGATATTGACACTGTAATATTGTATACATTAGAATGAATAATGTGATACTTGAATTGAGAGTTATTTTGATGACATATAGACACTTACATTGGCTGGATTATGTTTGCTATCACTGAGGAAGGTGCTTTCCTGCAATTGCTTGTTCTCACATCCCATGTGCATGTGTGCACATCATTGTACGCTGACACCTCGTAGCAAGTCTGAGAAATAGTATTTACGTGTAACTTCCATCTGCAGCTATTATCCACGCAATGCGCCCTAAAATTCTTGGGTTCTGATCTCTTTACTTGGTACCCAAATATTTCTGTCACTGATAATATACGTAAAGCATCCTTTATTTCCTTCTTTGTTTCAAAGATTCTCCCAATGTACATTGTGTTGGATGAGGTATTGTTGAAACTACTCATGCTAGAGTTGTCATCCCTGTAATCTTCTAGTGTTTTATCTCTACTACGCATTGAAGAATGCAGTCTCCTCCAGGTGTCAGCATCATAATCAATGTCATTATCATCATCCATATCATCATCCATATCATCATAGATATCATCTGACGCCACTGTCTGCATTTGAGTGTCAACAATCATATGATTTTGCTCCATGTCATACTCAATCAATCCAACTGATTTCCTACTCTCCCTGTCATCTGCGTCAACAATTGCAAGTGTTTGTGCCTGTATGCTGACACACAACTCAACAACATAGTTTACACCATCTAGTGCTGATATATCGAGGAATTCTTTCAAATCAGTGTCACAATCAACTGTAAGTGAGGCTTTCAGCTTTTTGCATGGGTGCAAATGACTAAATTGCAATTCAAGCACATTGTCTACATTGAATCTAGTGCACACCTTTCTCTTCAAGTCATGCAGTGTGGTTGAATCATATAGCAAAAACACTTTTGATGTTGTATTTCCAACGAATTCCAGGCCTCTGTCAGCAAATACCCATGATCCACCAAATACTAATGTAATCACACGAGGTTCCATTTATGTTTGACCTATCAATTAATTACAGACAATATGCAAACAAGTACAATGAGTTACTTCTGATTCCGTGTCAGCATGATAGAAATAAGTTAGATACAGACAATATGCAAACAAGTACAATGAGTTACTTCTGATTCCATGTCAGCATGATAGATATAAGTTAAATACAAACAATATGCAAACAAGTACAATGAGTTACTTCTGATTCCGTGTCAGCATGATAGATATAAGTTAGATACATGTTATTTATTTACGAAATCTCAGACAGTGTCAGCATTACACAACGAATCCAGAATTTAAAACAGATCTATGTAGAACAATTCATACAATTATTTCCTTTCAATTCATTCAAGCACAACATTTCGAATTCATTGAACAGACAGATTTAAGTTTCATGATGTTGACATATCAAGTATATATTAACGAAGCAGATCGACGAAGAACTTGAAATTCTATATATTGTCGACGACTTACTCTGATTTATATTGAAACAGCAACAAACGAAGTCGAAATTACACGATCTACACTATACGAGTTCAGCAATTGGATATAAAATGATATTTACACACGAATTGAAGTTTTTTTCACAGATCTATGAACGACAGATCTATCAACTATACGAATGCTGACATTAAAACCACAATCCAGTAATTCTTGGATGTTAGAAGGATGTAGTACCGAGATTCAGGAGGAGATTGGCGTCGATCGATACCTACAACGATCAAAATCAGATCCTCTACTGTCGTGTCAGCGCTGGCGAAGAAGGAGAGATCGGGGAGGTGAGAGCGCGTGTGGGGAGAGTGTTGTGTATAGTTTGCTAATATTCCCATAACTTTGTATAATTCCCTAATTTAGCCTTATTATTTGTATACTTTGCAAATCCACCCATTAAAAAATTGGTTTAACTCAATATATAATAGTATATAAAGGTTTACATCACTACAAAAAAAAAAAACATATCCGCCACCCTTGGTAGCAACGGCAGAGGTTTGCCGTGACCATTGGGTATCAAAAAAATGAATTAGCCACTGATGGTAGCAACGACAATGTTTGCCGTGGCTAATGGGTCGATTTTTACTACGCTACGGCTCCCTTTTTTCTCCAAACAATACCCCTCATCTTTCAAAACAAAAACCAGATCCAGATCTAGATCTGAGCTCTCCTCCCTCTCTCTAACCTCTCTCTCCTCAGTCTCTCTCTGCCAGGGAACCCTCGTCCTTCACTTTATCGACTTTCCTCTCCGGTCCCGGTAATGCTATCTCTCCGGGTTCCCTTTCCTCTCGACTTTCCTCTTCGTGCTCCCGCTCGCTTTCTCTCTAAGGTTAGGGATGTTGATGCCGTCGTCGAAGTGGGGTCAGGGACGCCACCGCCGGAGTGCCAATCAATGCCAGATCCGAGTTCGCCAACATCACCTATCGCTTCCTCCATCTTGGTTTCCTTCATCGAAGGGCCAGTCGATTCCAGATCTGAGCTCACCTGCACACCGACACTGGAGAAGATGCCACCAACAACATCCACTCTCTCTAGGTCTCGTCCACGGCGGCTCCACCGATACTGGTACTAATCCTCATTCAATGTCTCGAATTAGGCTCTCATCTCTCTTTTAATGTCTCAAATTGGACTCTAATATCAATTTAGCGGTAATTGATTCTAACCTAGATATTGCTTTGTTATAGTTTTCCTCCTTGTTGAATGGCCAATTCTCAAGACTCTTTATTTGATTACTATAGTTATAAGGTTTTGGATACATCCTTTTGCATTGAATCTAATTTCGTAACTCAAACAAGGGTTAGATTTTGGAGCTGGGCACTTTATAGAATAGATGCCTTGTAAGAACAAGTGTAAATTGAATCTGATCTCTTCATTAGCCAAGCGATTTTGTAGCTTAATGTTGTGTTGTTTTGTTTCATGTATATTTTCTTGAATTTGATTTCTTCATTAGTCAAGTTAAAATGAATCTGATGAAGAATCACATAATACTAGCACCACAAAGATAATGATTTTGAATGGTCACTTAGAAGAAGTCTTATTAACATTGATATGAATTGAAATAAATCCTTGATTTAGTATCTGAATTGAAATGAAAACTCCACTTCTTGTAGATGTTTTTCTTGAACAACAGAACATTGCATTACATTCTTCACAACTTTGGGTTATTCTTATGGTAAATGACACTCCTCTCTGCTTACTATAAAATTTCCACCTTAATAGCAATTTTATAACAAAACTAAAGCTGGAAGCTATTCTTGAATTTGCTTAACAAAAATTCTAGTAAAATCAATATTGTAATACATCGAGTAATTACCTCACAATATAAATAAGTATTTGCTTGTTTGTGTGGTTAGGTCATGTTGAACCGGTGTTCTTTTCTATGATATAATTATGGAAAAAGAAAGCATTTGTCTTGATAACTTTAAATTAATGGGCTATAATTCTTAGCTTTGTTGATTATTCAAGTGCTTATATTTCATATTTTATTCATGTATGTGCTCAGCCAACCTTTAGCAAAGTTCATCCCTACCTCACCTAAAAGCCTAATCATGACCTCATTATGAGCCTAGAGATCTATCTGTTTTCTTCCATCCTTGCTAACTCTTGATTTGAATCAAAGTGCTTGGCTTGTTTTCCTATATGTTATGAATATTAAATGGAACAGGATTACACTTGATTTTAAAGTTTCACGACCTCTATTTCATCACTTTTGTTAGTGCTATACTTATGTCTTTAAAATAAAAGTGCTTGGCTGTGTTTTTCTATATGTTATGAATATTGAATGGAACTAGATGATTGGCACACCTGATTTTGAAGTCTTATGTTTTCATTTTTTTCTCCAATGAGAAGAACTCTCAACCAACTACGTATACTTTTGGGGTATGATCTTCTCCATTTCTCTATATCACCCTCCTATTGAGTACCATTTCTCTATATCACCCTCCTATTAAATCATAATCTGTATAGTCCTACAAATATTCCTCTTTGTACAAAACAGTTATCTAACATCATCTATTGTTAGCATCACCCGTTATTTCAGTGTCTTGTTTTTTATTTTTACGCAGTTACTAGGGAGAAAACAAAGTAAAAAAAAAAGTGCTCCTACACCCCTGGACTTGGTGCACTATCACCCATTTGCGCACATCTTTGGGGTATGATCTTTTCTCTTTTCTAAGGGTCTTTTTTTCTTGTTTAAATCTCTATGCTTTCTCTTTCTCTAACATGGTTTTCTTTAATTATAAATAGTCAAGTATTTGGTTTTGAAGTCATAACAGTTTGTGATAGAGATGTACATCAAAGAAGATACTTGGATTGGATCACCTGATCATCAAATAGGCAAGGATAACATGTCATCGCCTTATGGTTTCGTCTTTTCAATTTCCAATAGAACAAGGATACCATTTGTGTCTTACCTCATTGCTTGTCTTGTGATCTCTTCCACATATAGCTACCTTTTGTTGATGGTAGTCCAAAATGCCCCATTTCAATTAGCCAGCTAGGAGTTTTGCGAAGTTGCTAATGGGTTCTTTCTCAGTGTGTTCTTTGTAGGCTTTTGGCCATTGCAGAAGAGACTCCAACAGAGTTTATTTCTAAGGCTACTGGAACTGCAATTAAGTGGGTCCAAATGCCTGTAATGAAGGTATTCTTTTAATCTGCTTTGAATTTGATCTACTATGGTAAATAAAAGTAACAAAATAAAAACTTTTAAACTGAGAAGAGATTTCTCTAGTATGAAGCTTGGGTTGGAAACATGGGCCAGTCCTTAAATGTTAGGATAGTGATCCATTAAAAATAATTATTCGTATTTTCTTTAACATTTAGAAAGAAATAACTTAAAGAATGAAATGTGTAGCTCGATTGTGTCTGTTTATTATTGTATAATAATGTCATAAATTTTTGTATAATATTGCCTACATTCCTTTTTCAGCCATGATTGCTATAGAGATCTTATGCTTAGAGAGTTTATATTTGTAATGCTAATGAAAGCCATGGAGTGTGCCTGAAGTGTTACACCCCTTGTACGAGTCATCAGTCGTGCTTGCTCAGAAAATAACTATGACGGTGCTTCTTTTGTTTTCATATTTTCAGTACTACTTTGATGTCACGTAGTTCAGAATAAATGAAAATGCAGTTTTGCCTTTATATTTGATTTCTAATACCAAGCGGTATGGATTCTTACCTTGTTTTCATTGTACTCTTTTTTTCAGGTATTTCGTTATCTAAGACAAATAGCACAGGAACTATCTTAGCAAAGTGCATCTAATTGGGCCTGACGTCCTGCTGCTTTGAGGGCACTCAGCCAGATGTTGCATAGGTGAACATACATAATAACTGGTGTTCCCATTCATGTGTTAAGTGTTTCTCTGCCTAGATTCTAATGGATTTTCACTCTAGGGGTTTCAACGAGGCACTAAATGGCTACACTAATGATGGATAATCTATAGTTGGAAATTGATGGTATATATCGATGATATCTCTCTCCTTGTCAACTCATCACCGGAGAAGTTAATGGCTATGAATCTTTCGTATGCAAATGGATTTTTTATTTTGCATTGTTGACTATGAAAGGGTTGAATATGTCTCTGCTTTTGGATTTTCTTGGTTTTTTATACAATGATCATGAAACTGAAATAGTGAAATTTGTCTACAAGAGTTTACACACAGCAGGTAAATTATGGAAGATTTATGTAAATTATGTAGTTTTGGTTGTGACTTTGTATAATTATGTAGATGTAAATTTGTATATTTTATTCTAGAAAGGGTCAAATTGGAGTTTCATAGCCCGATCCTGAATTTATTTAGCATTATTTTTTTACAAAATATGGGACTTTTTAGCCCGGGTTTGAAGAATCCGGGCTAAAAAGCAGTGTTTTTTTTTTAATTTCCCAGAAATGATTTAGCCACGGCAGGGGTAGCAATTAGCCACGGCTACAGCCGTTGCTAGACTCTTTTGCCACCGAAGGTTTCCCCACGGCTTATTTTCCGTGGCTATAGCCGTGGCTACTACCCTTTTGCCACGGCAATGGTCTTTTAGCCACGGGAAATAGCCGTTGCTAAATTGTTTTTTTTGTAGTGCATATAGATACAGATATATACTAGTGTAATACCCGTGCCTTGAAGGCACGGGAGCTTGATCCATTTTAATTTGAACATCATTTTATATATCTATATAATACTATATATATATACGTGTTTACAACAAAAATATGTATAAATTTTTTTTTTATAATTTATAAATTAGTTTGAAAGAGATACGATACAAATTTTGAAAATGATTTAATAAGGTAAAGTAGTAATAATACTCAAACACACCATCTAATATAATTTGAAATAAATATATAATTATTATCATTAGCATAGATCTAAAAAAGAAAAATATAAGCTCCCGTACAAATATTAAAAAATCATAAGCACATGATTGTGTGAATAATTTTGAAGTTAAATATGTAGATGTACATAACTTATTGATTATTTTCATGAGAAAGATTGTTAGAAAGATAGAGAAATTAATAGTGAAAATAAAGGTAATATGGTAAAAAAAAATCCTTAAAGGTAGAAAAGTGATCTAAGAAGTCTCATCCAAGATGTAAAATAAGCATTAGTAATGCTTGTGAGTCTTAAAATATTATTTATTGTTCGATAGTCATTTAAGATGTCTAAAATAATTAGATTATAAAATAACACTTAGTTGGCTCTAATTGATTTTTATAATTAATTTTTGAAATCTAATATTTACAAATTGATTATTACATGTTCGTTGTATGTAGACATTGTGGGGAATATTGCAATCGGTTAAAAATGATAAATCAACAATAGGAAACAAATTAAAAAAAAAAGAATGGATTCAAATCATATTTAAAATAGGAAACAAATATTTTAAAGTTTGACCAATAAGAAAATCTCATTTGAATAAAAAATTCAACTTTAATTGTGGGCGTGACACGTCAGCAAAATGCTAGCAGAATTAGTAATATTAATAGATAATAGATAGATATATTGCAATCGGAAAAAAAAATGAAAACATGTCTCAATATTTACGGCAATATAACCGAAAATAAAAAAAAAGGAATGGATTCAAATCATATTCAAAATAGGAAACAAATATTTTAAAGTTTCCATAATAATATTGACCAATAAGAAAATCTCATTTGAATAAAAAATTCAACTTTAATTGTGGGCGTGACACGTCAGCAAAATGCTAGCAGAATTAGTAATATTAATAAATAGATAGATAATAGATAGATAGATAATAGATAATAGATAGATAGATAATAGATATATTGCAATCGGGAAAAAAATGGAAACATGTCTCAATATTTACGGCAATATAACCGAAAATAAAAAAAAGGAATGGATTTAAATCATATTTAAAATAGGAAACAAATATTTTAAAGTTTCCATAATAATATTGACCAATAACTTTAATTGTGGGCGTGATACGTCAGCAAAATGCTAGCAAAATTAGTAATATTAATAGATAGATAATAGATAGATAGATAATAGATAATAGATAGATAGATAATAGATATATTGCAATCGGAAAAAAAAATGGAAACATGTCTCAATATTTACGGCAATATAACCGAAAATAAAAAAAAGAAATGGATTCAAATCATATTTAAAATAGAAAACAAATATTTTAAAGTTTCCATAATAATATTGACCAATAAGAAAATCTCATTTGAATAAAAAATTCAACTTTAATTGTGGGCGTGACACGTTAGCAAAATGCTAGTAGAATTAGTAATATTAATAGATAGATGTTAAATCAATGTATTGAATTAGACTCATTTGTTAAAAAAAATATAGAATATGATAAGGACTTTTTTATAAATATAATTGTAGTTGGAGTTGATTGAATTAAACTCATCATATACAGAGGTTTTTTTTAGGTAGAAATCATAGAGGTTTATAAATGAATAGTGTGTGTATGTATAGATATCCTTTAATTGCTGGAAATCATAGGCGGCCACTGTTGAACCCAAGTTATCAAATGATTTTCGTGAAGCATCACCTATGATCTATGTGTGGAGGTCCTGGATGAAAATCAGAATGCACCTATGACTAGGGGTGGGCACGGGACGGGACGGGACGGGATTGAGCCGTGACGGGACTCGTCCTGCGTAATTTTTACGGGACGGGATTGACACTTTTTTTTCGGGACGGGATCGGGACGGGATGGTGTCTGGACGGGACGGGATCGGGACGGGACGGGCCTTGTCCCGCAAATAAAAATAATAAAATATTATATAAATTTGCAAAGTGAAAAATGCTTTCAGAATTGATTAATTTGTATAATATGTTGAATGCGGTATTCTTCTCAACTATATTATTCGATAATAATAATAATAATAATATTAATATTATAATACTATTATTAATTCATACAATGATTATATAGTTAATTATAACATTCAACATATTTGGCTACATTGTCTTACTAGATCAGGACGGAAAAGGATTGAGACGAGATTCACCAGATACTGTCTCATTATCGATTGATAGTTGGCAAGAATATCGTATTTAGCTATTTTCCTCTTGTAGCTCTAAATGTGTATAATAATAACAATAACAATAATAATAATAATAATAATAACAATAAAAAAAAAATAATAAAATGAAAAAATTAAATAAATAAATAATAAAAATAAAATAATAATAATTGTAACGGCCCGGGATTATGATTCCCGAGTTACGTTTCGAGGGATAAAACCCCTCGTTAGGATCTTGCGCCCCAAGTACAGGTTGAAGGTTTGAAATTCTATCCTAACATTTTAAAGTGGGATTTCATACCCAAAATTCGAAGGGATCGTTGGAATCCCCGGGGAAGTCCCCTGTACCTGTCATAAGTCTAAGCGTGGAAAACCAACAGTCATGCAAATAGTAGAATCAAGGTGTAATACAAGAGGGTGACACGGCAGAGCCGGGTCAAAATCAAATCAATAAGCGTATTTAGCGAAATTTAATATACAATGTTAATGGAGTTAAATCATTTCTTTGAGATCGCCCAAGAGAGTTCCCACGTCACGGAAACAAGGAATAATCATGCTGCAAAACAACCTAAAAAAAATGTATGCGGGGCGGTGTCAGATCGAAGCCCTACGCAATATAATCCCAAACCAGCAGACATATACACACGCTAGTCCTAATAAAGATGCTTCTAGATGCAAGGCGGAATATTAACACACTAGCATGGTCCTAAGATCAAGTGCATAAATATAATAAGGCCTTAGCACCGAATACCAAGTGGTATATCTCTCTCCTACCTCCACCCCCTTCCGATAGGGAGGAGACTGGCCAGCTCGTGAATGCATTCCATATAATCGGGTGGCACGCATGCCCAACCCGTATCCACAATAAAGCCCGCAGACATCTCATAATATAAGGAAGCTCATGACTCGATTGACTCAGGACGGGACCCGATGAGACTAGGTCGTCCTATAACTCTAGCAATGACTCTAGTTACTTCACAAATAACGGCCGTTCTGTTTACAAAAGCAATGAGTAAACGAATGCTCAATCATGAGTGCAATCCTAGCAGGATACTACATGGCATGCTTTATTATGAATGCAAGCACCTAGTATGCACATGGCTACAAGCAGGGAGATCTCTTTTCGAATCTGAGTGAGCTCATATAGGAACTCACCTGGCTATGCAGAACAGCATAAGAGAAGGTCCGTCACACATCAATCATGATCACAAAGTATCACCTAGATGCATATCATAACACATATATAAGTCTACATCTAATCACTCAATCACATAAACACACATCATTCAATAAGTATAACCACACCATAATCATCATCTCATCAAGTTCAACCACTCATCATGTTACCACATTCCATAATACCACATCATTCTCATCATTCCGTTCAATCACATTCATATATTCGCAATAATACTCATATATCTCCAAAGTCCATCATATTAATCATAACTCACAAGGCATAAGTTGAACGATACGAAATTTTAACATCTCATCATGCTGTTAGTCATTCAGTCATGCCATTAATCCACACAAATCATGCTATTAGTCAATCAATCATATCAACATGCTAGTTAGTCATCGATCACATAATTCCCAAGTTAGTCCCGAAACCATTTCGAAATCCGGATTAGCTAGTTAGAAATTCCGACCTTGGGAAATGTTCGACAATTTCTTTTTCGATTTAAATTCCGATAATAACTTTCAAATCTCCAAGTCTCATAATATTTCATTTTCTTTTAATCACCGAAATGTTATATCTTTAATCCCAAATAATATTTTATATTTTTAAATCTCAATTAATATTATATAATATTTTAAATACCGTTTATTAAACACTTCCATAAAGTATTTCTAAATTTCTTAAAAATCCCAACCATTTTATTTTATGAAATCAGCCCTCATTTTATAAAAATTATAAACCAACCCCCTTTATATAATTACCCAGATCGCCCCTTGTTTATAAAACTTTAAAACCGACCCTCCTTATTTTAGTAAAATTACTAAAACGGACCCTTCATTTTATAACCTCAAAAATCCGGCCCCTTTGTTTAAATTCTCAAAATTGGATCTATTTGGAAGAAATAGGCCCATCATTTATTTTCTATTTTGCTGAAGAATTAGGCCCATAGATCCCTATTTTAAAACAACAATCTCGGCCCAAGGAAGAAAAGAAAATAGGCCCAACCTTTGGTAAAAATCTGATCCAAGAACCAAACCCAATTTCATTTAAAAGAACCCATGAACCGGCCTCATTTTAGTTAAAACCTCTTAACCGGACCCAAAAACAAAACAAAAGGGGAAACCGAACCGCTGCTACTGTTCATCGTCTCTCTTCACAGTCCTGTTCGAAAATCTGGAAAGAGGAGAAAGGGAAAGGAAGCTCGACGGCGACGACTCTGAGTTTCGACCACCCAATCAACACCCATGAACACAAAATCGATAAGAGGAAGGAGAGGGAGGTGCTCACCGAGGGTCTCGTTCCACCGGAAGGATGCTCGAAATCGCCTTGTCGTAGATCGATTGGGGCTCGCCGGAGCCGGAATCAGGGATCTCTCGGCCTAGGAAGGAGGTAAGAGGTGTAAAGGTGGGGCTTTATGATGTCAATCGATCGAAGAAGGAAGGAGGAGGGCTTACCTACTGTGTAAGGAGAAATCAGGGGGAGGAGGGGAGGAAGAAGGCGGCGCCGGCGGCTGGAGTGCGCCTGGCGGCTCGGCGGCTATTCTGGGGTACTTCGGACGTCGAAGGTGATGGAGCTCGGCTGCTGGCCTGACTCGGAGGGGAGAGTGGAGGGGATGAAGCTGCTGAGCCTAGCTCTTGGGAGAAGCGCGCGGGCGCGCGGGTGTGGCTCGGTGTGTTCGGATTCGGATGGTCGTCGGAGAAGAAGGCTCGTGGTGCTGCTGCAGCTCGTCGAGGAGGAGGAGGAGGAAGCCGGCGTTGGTGATTGTGGAATGGCGGTGGTGGCGATTAACAGTGGAGGAGGAAGCTCCTGGCATTTCCAAGGGGAAGAGATAAGGTGGTGTTTGGATTTAGGGTTTGAGAGGGTATAGGAATGAGTCAAAGATGGTCTGATTTAAGGTGATATAGGGGCTGATTTGGGAAGAGGAGGGGATAAGAATTGCCTGAATTGGAGTTGTCTTCTTGCCCAAAGAAGGGATGCAAGAAAGGAGGAGAGGAAAAGGAGGTTGTGGGTGTTCCCCCATTTGAAAAATGACATTTTTGCCTTTTGAATTCAAACGCACCAAGTCAAGAGAGAGGTGATTTTTCGGTTTTGGTGAGGATAAGATAGAGCGGAAATTTCGATCCCGAAGTCGGAAATTTGAATACTCGAGGTGAAAGACGAAATCGATCTAATTTTGGAATTGACATCTCGGATCCGAAAATAATAATGAAATCCAATTTATTTTATTTTTATTTTTATTATTATTTTTCCACTCTCGGAATCTAAAAGCGGAAATAAAATCCGATTTAATGAGTTTTTCCTTTAAATTCCAAATTTTAAATTCATTTGATTTTTTTTTCCGAAAATTAGGATATTTAAAATCCGAGCTTTTACAATAATGCCACGTTATAATTAAATAATAATAATAATAATATTATTATTATTATTATTATTACTTATTTTTATTGTTAATATAATAAAAAATATAATATGATATAATAATAATATAATAATATAGTATAATAATATAGTATAATAATAATATTAATAATAATTTTATTATAAAGTAATATTATTATTATTAAATTAAATTATAATATTATATAATAATAATATTATTATTATTATAAATTATTATTATAAATTGAAAATTATTATTATAATTATAAATAATATTTTCTCAAATAATAATAATATTATTATAAACAAATATTATTATTATTATTATAAATGGAAGATTATGATTATAATTATAATATTTGCTCAAAATAATAATACCTGATAATATATTATTATTATTATTATAAAAATTATTATTATTATTATTATATGCGGGACGGGACGGGATTTGCGGGATCCCACCGGGATCGTCCCGCATTTCGTCCCGCATAATTTTTGCGGGACGGGATCGGGACGGAATTCGCTATTTTGTCCCAAATCCCACCGGGATCGGGACGGGACCGGGACGGGATCGGGATTTGCGGGATTTGTGCCCACCCCTACCTATGACTATAACTAGCCTAGAACCTGTGCGCTACGCACGAGATTTTGAACATTCATCTACTTAAACTCGTATTGTTTATCGGATATTAGCATAAGAGTATGTTGTGCATGTGGAAATATAACCATAAGTTGTGCAAATATGACCCAAGTCTAGTTTTTTTTCCGTGTCGATACATTGTGGCATGCAAATATAACCGTATGTTGTGCTTGTGCAAATATAACCTTATGTTGTGCAAATATAACCCAAGTCTAGTTTTTTTTCTTTTCGTGTCAATACATTTTTGGCGTGCAAATATAATCGTATGTTGTGCTTGTGCACATATAACCATATGTTGTGCAAATATAACATTTTGTTGTGCAAAAATAAAAATAAAAATATAGTAGATATGGATCACATAATAAAATATAGATAGTTTTTATAATTTCTCATATTCATGGGGTGATTTTTGTAATTTAACAAAAAAATCCATCTCCTTCCTCACGGTTATCACTTCGCTCGGCGCTGGATCGGAGTTCGAGTTCCGACTGCTTGCTCGCTCGCTCGGCCTCGATCACTCGCGCCACTTTCAATTCAGATCTGGACCGGAGGAGGAGCGATGACGGAATTCGACTTCAGATCTGGACGGAAAAGGAGTTGCGTCGGTGGCGGCGAACAGGAGGAGAGGAGGATGATGGACGGAACATAGATCTCACCACTTTTGCAGATCTGAATCAGATCCGTCAGACCTGGCCGCCTCCGACGCCCGTGACCTCGTTCGAGTTCCGGCCGCTCGCTCGCTCCGACCTCTCTCCGACGGAGATCTGGGGGCAATCTCCCTCTCTCTGTCATCTGAAAGTATATCTGGGGGAATTTGGGAGAGATGGACAAATTCTCAATGTGTCCCAAACCTTGGACATTCCGCTAATTAGGCCAAAAATATTGCCTACAACACAAAGTTTCTCTTTCAAATATCTTCCATCTCAAAAGAGTATAAATGGACGGAGTGAAGGAAAAAAGAAAATTCCAATCGACAAAAGAAACAGAAATCACTCAACATTTCTTTCTCCCTTGCTAAATTCTTGGGAATCGATCATTGAGATTATTGGACCCAAGATACCTTATTGGGATTGTTGGACCCAAGATACCTTGTTGAATGCTACCATTTCTATCTATTAATATTACTAATTCTGCTAGCATTTTGCTGACGTGTCACGCCCACAATTAAAGTTGGATTTTTTATTCAAATGGGATTTTCTTATTGGTCAGTATTATTATGGAAATTTCAAAATATTTGTTTCCTATTTTAAATATGGTTTGAATACATTCTTTTTTTTTTTAATTTTCGGTTCTATTGTCGTAAATAGTGAGACATGTTTCCATTTTTTTTCCCGATTGTAATATTCTAATAATTCGTCTACATACATTGAACTTAAATTTGAATCTTGGTATATTTTATTTTTTGAAATTTATGTTGTACATAGACCCATATCCAATTGTCAGATTATAAAATGTTATGGAGTATAATTAAATTAACTTTCACATATGTTCATATTTTCTCACCAATCATGCAAGTTTTTATTTTCAAATAAATTAATCAACTATGTACACGGATTGCCTGCATTCATTATCTTAACGGATTGAATTCATTTAAATATTTGTTTATTATATCACATTTATCCCAATCATGTTAAAATTTACCACTCTCTATTCGTTTAGCTAAATATGTTGTTTAATATTCATTCGCGCTTTGTTAGGATGGTAAAAATTATATAAATATTATTTTTTCAAATTTTTTATAAATTAATTTCGATAATAGGTAATCTATTAATAATATTAATTCTACTATCATTTTGCTGATGTGTCATGCCCACAATTAAACTTGAATTTCTTATTCAAATGGTATTATCTTATTGATCAATATTATTGCTGAAATTTTAAAATATCTGTTTCATATTTTAAACATATTTGTTTCCTATTTTTGTACTAAAATATTATTTAACTTGATATGTTGTATGTCAATTTGTGATCTATTTTAATCGTCTACGTACATTGAACATTCGTCAAGTCTTGGCTGATTTTATTCTTGGATATTGAAATTGTTGATTTATCATATTTAACCGATTGCAATAGTCCCCACAATGTCTACATACAACGAACATGTAATAATCAATTTGTAAATATTCGATTTCAAAAAATAATTATAACAATCAATTAGAGCCAAAAAAGTTTTTTTTATATAATTTAATTATTTTAGACATCTTAAATGACTATCGAAAAATAAATAATATTTTAAGACTCACAAGCATTACTATTAACTAATGTTTATTTTACATCTTGGATGAGGCTTCTTAGATCACTTTTCTACCTTTAAGGATTTTTTTTACCATCTTACCTTTATTTTTACTATTTATTTCCCTCTCTTTCTAACCATCTATCTCATGAAAACAATGAATAAGTTATGTATATCTACATAACTTCAAAATTATTCACACAATCATGTGCTTATGATTTTTTTTAATATTTGTAATTTACAAATATTAAAAAAAATCATATTAGGTGGTGTGTTTGAGTATTATTACTACTTTACCTTATTAAACCGTTTTTAAAATTTGTATTGTACGTATCTCTTTCCAACTAATTTATAAATTATAAAAAATACTTTATACATACTTTTGTTGTAAACACGTATATATATTAATATAGTATTATATAGATATATAAAATGATGTTCAAATTAAAATAATGGATCAAGCTCCCGTGCCTTCAAGGCACGGGTATTACACTAGTCTTTAATTCTAATATGTTGCTATGTGAACATTAATTACATTTTTGATCCTTTTTATTTCTGGAACATAATCTATCTGATGAATCTTTGACTCCTGAACTCTTGGGTTTACAAGATTCATAAGGCCCTCTTCTTTACTAAAAGAAAGGATATTGACCAGCCACTAAATAAACCAGAGAAAAAACATGACTCGAAGGAACAACTATAGGAAGAAACCATGGACAAATCTCCCGTTCAAAGGGTCCAATATGACAACAACAGAATAAAACAGGTTGTTGCTTTGCCTTTTGGCGCCTCATTTGGCCCTGTGTTGAATCCATTGATCTGGTTAGAACAAAGAAAAAAATTGATACATATGCTGGAAGGTTTTGTGGTTTTGAATGCGTGTTTATTAAAACTATCTTATTATGTTTTGAAAACAAAACCCATCCAGACAGGGCAAACTTGAAAAGAATGCATAAACAAATTCAAATTAACCATCTAAGAGAACCACGAAGGATGCGGAGAAAACCAGTATCCACGAAATCAAAACATAAACAGGACAGAAAACCTCTAAGCAGTATAAATAAGCCAAGATGAAATTTTGTGCTTGGAACTACTATGTAATTAGAAAAAGAAACTTATGGACATAGGTTACAACATTATGCAAAATCGAGAATATACAAGTCATGTCCTTAATGGCAACTAAAACGGAAAACCAACCACATGAAGGTGTCTGGAAAAATGCATGGTTTGACTCTATTTTCTGGTCTCCGGTAGTAGGAAAATCGGGAGGAATCCGTGTCTTGTAGAAAGAGTACCAATTCACGAATGGGAAAATTGAAATTCTGACAAAGGATGACAGATTCATCACAATGATAATTGAAGATAACAATAAAGATTCATCATAGTCGTCATGGAATTGTCATGATTTCATATTTTTATACTCTAATTCTATCCAATTAAATTTTTTTAAGCATATATATTAGCTCAAATAGTAGAGCTAATATGGAAAGTTGCTACACTTTCAATTGATGATTTGTCTTTAATAGTAGTAGTGTAGGAAACATAGTTGTAATTCTTAGTCCGATTTCTCTGCACAAGCATAGAAGAGCGGGAAACAAATAGTATATTAGTTCATTATTCAATTAGCCTATATATGTGGGATTCGAACCTACGTCTTTGTGTATGAGCTCAATGCTCTTCTATTTGAGCTAATAGGCTGAAAACAACACACATATTGTCATATCTTTGAAACTCATGAATCATGCAGTTAAGCTTCACAAAATTATACAACTAAGGTTGTGTTTGACACACAGCTTTCATTAGATTTTGTTAGATTAGGAGATTTAAAAAAAAAAAAGAATCTCCATGGCTGGTGTTTGCAGTGCATAGGAGATGGGGATAAGGGTATTCCATCAGATGAAAAATGGCCAAAATTGAAATCTCCCCAGGGCAAGATTATGGAGATTTGGAGATGGGGATTCTTCAACTTTCACATTCTTGCCCCTGTCTCCACACCTTTTTAGATCTTGAGAGCATACCTCAAGAACGAGTACAATAATTGACTCCAATCTGAGGGCCAATCTCTACTCCGTCGGTCACCATCGCCACACACCTTGAAACCTCAGAGGTCACCACACCACCCAACAGATCTCGGCCGACCGAAAAATCTTCAGAGTCGACGACGATGGGTTTAGGTTTTGTTGTCGGAGTCCTTGGTGTTCTCTTCCTCTTCCTTTCAGATCTCGGTCAATGGGTCGGAGTTTGAGAGCCACCGCCAACTGTGGAAGGAGAGGCACCATGGATAAGGAGGTCGAGCTCGAGGTTCCTGGTGGTGGATGAAGTCAATTGTTACAGAAGGGGATTTGGTTTCAAATCTGAAGGGAGAACGACGATGGAGATCGAGGGAGCCATAGTAGCTTGAGGTCGGCCGGAGCGGTTCAGATCTGAGCAATTGAGAAGAGGACAATGAGGGTCGCCGGTCAACAATGGGGAATTGAAGGGGATTGTTGGTCGGCGGTCTAGGGTTCCAAAAATTGGTAGAATTGAACGGTTGGAGCCGCCATGGATGTTCACCCACTGTGGCATAGGCGTTGAGCGTGGAAGCCGGTGTGCACAGGCGGAGGTGGCTGTAATCGGTTAGAGCCGCCATTGTCAAGCTTCCATTCGTCGTACCTCCGGTCGTCAAAATTGCTCGTCGCTCACCTGTGGTAACTTGACGTGTGGGAATGAGGAGAAAGACGAGGTCACGAGGAGGCAGAGCAGTGTAGAAGGGGTATTAATTTTAGGGGTATATTGGTAATTTTCATCCTTCAAAATACACTACAATCTTATACCCACCAAACACATTTCATAGATTTCCGCCAAAAAAAATCTCAATCCACAAAATCTCATCAATCTACAAAAATAATCTCCATCTCCTAACATCTATACAAATCCCATTAATCTAAGAAAACACAATCTACTATCAAACACAGCCTAAGATTCCAATTCCAAATACTCTATAGCATTGATAAGGGAGACATGAAAAATGACATTTTCAGTTTTTAAGATTTCAGACTTTTATTCTTTCACTTTCTGCATTCATTTACATTTTCTGTTTATGTATGATGTATTTCATTTTTTTTGTATTTCAGTTTATGCATTAAGTTTTTAGATTTTCAGAACTTTTGTTTGCAGATTCTCGTATATTTTCATTATTCTGTATTCACATTAGAGAAACAAGAAAAAACGAAAAAGTCCATCCATCCTTGACAAATTTGGAGAGGAATATAACCCCAAGAAAAGTCATTTATCTACCATAACACTAGTTATAGTTGCATTGCATCCTTGACACATTCGGCTTTCCATCAACTGGGTTGCGTGAGGCTTCTGAGGAAAGAATATGATAAGGTTGTGCATCTCTTTGAGGAGGCTCTAAAGGTTGGGCTTGTGTATTCAGTTGCAGGTTTGGCTAGAATAAGGCACATCGGAGGTCATAGAAGCCGGTCTTACAAACACCTAAGTTCCATAATTTCGTCTTCCATCACTCCTCTCGGTTGGATATACCAAGAAAGATCTCTTTACTATGATAGTGATAATAGGTGGGAGGACCTTCAGAAAACAATAGTGCTCAACCCAACACTCACTTACCTGTTCATTGTTGTGGAGGGAAACTAGATCGTGCAAATAAATATCAAATATAAGAACAAAACCAACTCCCTGTCCAAGCAAATAAAATTACAAGAATCCCTCCCGTTGTAGTGGTAGGGTTTTAAGATCGTATCCACGAGGAAGCGTGTCAGTGCTCGCCTAATCAATTCCAAGATCGCCCTCGAAATCGACTAGAAGCTAACTTGACGTTGACCAGATTGACTCGATGTCGACCCAAGCTGTCGATCAATCCCTGTAAAGTTGCACAACATAAGACAAACAAACTCGACGTCGAGTGCAGATTCACTCGATGTCGACTAGTGTACTCGATGTCGAACAACAGTAGTCAATGTCGAGTTGTTAGTGTAGAAAAACGTAACTTTGCAATAAAATAAACGTAACGCCGAATTTGTAAGATTTAATTCAATAAGATAAAAGACTTCCAATATCGGGGTTTCAATGCCACAACAATAACCATGTAAGAATCATGCTAAGATATAAAAGATTATACCTTTTCATCAAATAGCTTTCGTCATTAACAATTAAGAATATATAGGCTTTTGCATAAACCATAATTGTTACTACCCTTCACATAATTAATCCAAATTCGCATTAAGATCACTTTTGCTTCAATAACACAAATAAGGATAACTTACTACTATCATAGAAGAATCATGCAAATATGGATAGAAGAAGAAATCGCAATAAAAGTCGTATCTGCATAACCCTACATGGCTATCGTCGGGCTCACCCCGACCCTAGAAGTAGGGTGACTACTCGCTTAACATCATGGTAACAAACATCAATAATATAAAAAAAACTACTTGCATTAAACTGAAATAGAGAAAGTTCAAACCGAACAAAGCCAGATTACTTCCGCTCTCTACCTCCACTCGACCACTCTCTCTAAACTCTCTAGATTTGCCTAACTATGTAAAACACAATTGCTTGTATGCTTGGATGATCCTAAATCTCAGCCCCTAGGCTTTATTTATAGTGTTCAATCCTCGCTATTCAAGGAAAGAACAACTCTATCTAATTCCTATGGTAAAAGATCTACTTGCTTAAGATAAAATGTTCCAAATAATTAAAATAAAACAATTAAAATTCTCCCAAGTAAAAGTGGGAATTACAAATGTGGATAGATGTCTTCATGTGTTGATAAAATATTGTGTCTTCATGCCCAAGTAATCTCATACTCGGACTCAAGCTCGACTTCGATTTGGATTCGGCTCTGTGGGGTACTCGACATCGACCAAAGTAGTCGACGTCGACCAGATCTTGTGTCTCAGCTAAATCTGCACTCGACCTCGTCTTCTAAGGCTCCACTCGACATGTGTGTGTCGAGGTCTTCACTCGACGTCGAGTAATGCAGTCGACGTCGACTTCTTCTTTGTCGAGTGATTGCTCTTCTCTTCTTCTTCTCAATGTGCTGGTCCAATTTCCATTCGACGTCGAGTCACTTGGTAGACGTCGAGGGACTCTGCAGTAGATGTCTAGTGGTTTTCCGACTTGAATTCCGTCTCTCTGAATTGTCATGAAATTGTCTCGATTTCTACAATATTAAACAAAAACTAGTGTAGATCTCCAAAATTGACAAATAAGCATAAACTACACAATTCCTATATTATTTTAACCAAGAAATATAAAATGTGTACAGATAATGCAAAACATGACAAATTAAGCGAACATCAGCAACTTCTTTAATGATGAAACAAGATTATGACATGACGCTGCAATTTAATTTGGAGATAAAATCGTGTACTTGCTTTTAAACTAGCAATCTCTAAATAAATAAAATCAATCATTAACATTCAAATTGGAGATGCTCAACAGGTAATAATGCAAGATAAAGATGTAGAGCGTTTTAGTTGTTGCTATAACTAAAATATCTGATTGCAAATACTATCTTTCGAAAATCCCCCAAATCCAAAACCCTAATTTTTGAAAAACTTAAAATACATACCTTCTTCGCCGCCGCCTGAATGGTTGTTCATGGTCGGCGACCTACACCTCCGGCCAGCATCGCCGCCTCTCTAAGTCATCGGGGTTCTCTGCCTAGACTCTCCTCTCTCTCTGTATGGTTGTTCTTTATTGGGGTTCTCTTCTCTATTCCGTGTCTTCTTCTTTGTTCAATTCTCTATCCTTCTTTTTCTTTTTCTTTTTCTTTTTCTTTTTATTAAAACTAACGGACCCTTGCTAATCCGTTAATTGTAATTTAAGGAGGGCGTAACACGAAATATACCAAATTAAACCTTAGGGGCACCCCGCGAAAATCGTAAAATTTATGTACACCTCGCGAAAATGCCATACCTCGAGGCCGGGTACTTGGCAAAATTTCCAAAAAAATAAAACAAAAATCACTTTTAATTATGACCATCAATCTCATCCATATCAACTACCCATAATTACGTGGGGTGAGTAGGGCTGGCAAATGGTACGGAAATTATCATACCAACCACAAACCGACTATGTTGGTAACCACACTTGTAGTAACCAACATGGTGGTAACCACGTGAAGGTGGTACGATAATGGTAATGAAATCTGAATACCATGGTTACCGAGTATATATATTAATTTTTTATATAATATTTTATTGTTATTACGTTTGAGTTTTAAGTTTTTAATTTATATTTTGTATTTTGATTTTGACCTAAGTTGGTCATTTATACTTTTTCTACTAGAAATAATAGGAGCATTTTAAATGTTTGAATACTTTGAACTTGTTTTGTTTGAACTAGCTTGCAGGAACATTTTTGAATGTTTAAACAATTGAACTTTGTTTGTTTCTTCAAGACTTCGAACTTGATTGGTTTGAATTGACTTGGACTTTAGGTTGTGAACTTGATTTATTTGAACTTTTAAAAGATGTAACCATACTATTTTTTGTAACCATAATTTTTCGTTCGATAACTTTGATGACCACTGAAAGGTAGCCAATGGGTTTCAAACAAATACAAACGGAATTAAAACTTGGTAACCATGGTAATGCACCGATGGTAACCACAAATCGAATCTCGAAAAAAATCTCGAAAAAAAACGAATCTCGAGATTTTGAACAAATCTCGAAAAAAAGCTATCAATTCAAATATAGCATTTTTATTTTTATTTTTCAACGGACTGGGAGTAGGGCTGTGCATCGGCTCATAACCGAGCCGAACCGGGCCGAGCCGAACCAAAAATCCCAAAAATCCAAACCGAAAGCCGAACCAAATGTATTAGGTTCGGCTCGGTTATTTGCCGGTTCGGTTTGTGTTCGGTTCGGCTTTAACCGAATGAAACCGAAAGTAATAACTACCAAATTAACAATCCAATCCATAGTTGCTATGTTGCATTACATGGGGTGGCAAAATGGAAAATCCATAGACCATAGTTGCATAACAAAAGTACAAAATCATTAACCACATCCCAATTCCCATAATCCCATCTTCAATAGTTCAAATTAAAATTTCCATAATCCCATCTTCAATAGTTCAAATTAAAATTTAGAAATTAACGAACGTTACAAAATGAGCTAAGTGCCTAAATTCCATACTTCCATAGAAAATAGCAAGTCTTGTACTCGTAGACTTGTAGTGCACTGATGTTGGATGACTCCATCTCCTTGAAGAAGACAATTTCAATTTTTCGAACTCTAAAAATAAATAAAAGTACTAACAATTAGATTTCATAAAATTTGTAATAAAAGTAATAGCAACTATAAAAACGAATTACCTTCTTCTACTTGTTCCGACTCTCTTAAAATTTATATTTCATCCACCGCAACTTCTATGAACATCACATATGACATACATAAGAATAAAGTTACAGAACATAAATGAATTATAAAACTGAACTGAATTTCTAAATTGTAAAAATAATCAGGTTCTAAATTACAGAACATCCTAGAACTGAATTTTGTGAGCAAATAAGAACTGAATTATAGAATAGAAGTATAGAACTAAATTACAAAACAGATTCTAAATTGTAAAAAAAAAACAGATTCTGAATTATAGAACATAACTCAATTTCTGTAAAAACAGAACTCAATTTCTAAAAACAAAAACAGAACTCAATTTTTGATGCAAAGGACCTAAAATGTAGATTCTGAATTGTAAATATACATTTTACAATAAGAACTTACATTGCTTGAAAGTCTATTCGTGGTTCCAACTTCCAACTTTCAATTTCGAACTTCAGCTTCAATAAATTACTTGTCTACAACCTGAAAGGGGAGGATAAATCTTATGAAACAATAAAAATCTGGAAAAAATCTATATCATTCAAGTGATTTCAAAGCATCAAAATGCAACAGAAACTTAATTAAAGTGAAGGATTCAAGGAAACAGCTTATCAAAGCATCAAAATCTACATCATTCAAACAAAAACAGATTGGAGTTGCATTTAACTATAGTCTTTGATGTCAATTCATCAAATAAAAATTCCAATACATACCTATGAGGCTAAGACCTTACCGTGGAGATGCAAAAAACAGATTGGAGATGTCGAGACTAGACAGATTCAAAAACAGATTTCAATACAAGATGAGTAGATGCCATTTTTGCCTTTGGGAAAGTTCAAAAACAGATTCAAAAGCAAGCCATACCTTACCGACACCGTGGAGATCGAACTATCGAAGTGAGAACTGAAGAGTGGAGATGCCGAGTGGAGATGCCGAGAGAGATAGAGATGTAAGATGCCGACTGGAGATTGGAGAAGGAGACTGGTGAGGTACGAGCTGCCTCACTGCCTCAGCCACGCCGAACTGCCGGAAGGGAGGTGAGCAAGGTCGTCGGACCACCGGAGCCGGAGGGGAGGCGAGCGCAGGAGCAACTGAGGAAGGTCGTCTAGGGTTTCGTCGATTTGGGAATTGGGATTGTTTGGATTTTGGAAAATGAACGACTGAAAGGTTGAAACTTGAAAGCTGTAGTGTAGTATAGACATTAGACATTAAAACATTAAAAAACAATTTATAAGTTTTATAAATTAATAAAATTATAATCCTTTCATATCTATAAAAAAAAATAAAAAAATTTGGTTTAACACAAACCGAACCGAAACCGAAAATTGAGAATTCAAGAACCGAAAGTCGAACCGAAAAATACCGGTTCGGTTAAGTTCAGCTCGATTTGTGTTGGTTCGGTTCAAAAATTCGGTTTGGACCGAATCATGCACACCCCTAACTGGGAGCATATTGTTTTCATCTAATGCATGCATGTCCCATGTTGTTTTCAAACTTATAAGTTAACTCGATCGGCAAGATTTGAAACAAAATTTTTTTTTTTATGCGAAACAGATCCACCCAACTTTTTGTACAACAATGTAGCCCACAGGTGAACTAACCCGACAATTTTAATTTAAAGTAATCGCTTTAAGGTTGAAAACAAACGCATGTTGAAAACAAACGATTCAACAAAATTGTAGCATCAATCCATATTGTATACTTGGTCTACCTGGCTTAATCAGTACTATGTAGCTTTTTGGGCTGAATATATACATTGTATACTTTATCCATTTGATCAAATATGTTATTTTACTATTCACCTATAAGTTTTTAAATAATTTCGTAGTTATTATTAACAAGTACGAACTTGTTAAAAATATTTATAAAAGAAGATAAAAATAATGAATATCGTTTTAAAAGAACGTGCATTAATAATAAATTACATGTTTTACCAGCTGCACATACAGAGGAGTATTGTTTTGGGAGTTCGAGCGGAGCTCATAATTTATGTGACACAACACATGGTACTCTTATACCCCATAGTTAGTTTTGATTATTTTGATGGCGCATTTAACATTAACAAAAAAAGTACAGTATGAAATAACATATTTAAGCCTCACAATATTTGCTCAAATTAATTAATTAATAAATTAATACAAGGGTCTTACTCTTGCACGGTTTTAGCTCAAAGTGCATTACTGAATTAGGTTGCACCAAAAAATTAAATTACCATTAGTATCGAAATTGATTTTGTTTGTCAGCTCATCCCCTTTGAATTTAATAATACGATGTAAGCTATATTCTTCTATAAAAATGGAATTGCTTTTACCCAATTAAGTCTCAAAATCTTATTTGACAACCTTTTATTTTCAAACTTTTTCTCTCCTTTTTTAAATTGAGTAATTTTTTCAGGTTTATTGCTAGCTATATTATATATAGTAGATCAATATAGGTAAGACATAGAACTTAAATAGGAATTGCAGTTTAACTAATTAAACAAATGAAAAAGGTAATTAACGCGGATTGTAAACGGGGTAGTCTTAATCACAGAAATCACTCAGTAGTGGAATAAAATGAAAAGTTAGGTCCATGCACTTTCCACGTTATAAGTACACCCTGCACTTCATCCCCTCTTCCACACTTACCATCTTCATCACCTATTTACAATAAGGTCCATTTGATTTAGCTAGAGATTATGGAGCTCTCCTCTTCATCTCCAAACCGCCAGGTCGGAAACAGCGGAATCCTTGCGGTGTTGCCAACAAGGCTCTGCTCAAAGCTGGCTGGTTTAGCTGCGGCGGCTAAGAGAGTGGCCAAAGACGACCCAAGGCGAGTCGTCCACGCCGTTAAAGTGGCTCTTGCAGTCTGCTTGGTCTCTGTTTTCTACTATTTTCACCCTCTGTATGGCAGCCTTGGCGACTCCGCTATATGGGCCGTCATCACTGTCGTCGTCATGTTCGAGTTCTACGTAGGTATGGATCGATCAATCATGCATGTGACTCACTGTACGTGGTCAACTAAGCATGTTGTTTTTTACTTCAAGTTTGTTATAGAGCTAAGATAACAAATATTTGGTACCAAGTACAAGTTTTCAAAAACGACATCTATTGCTGAATGACGAGTAATTATTTGTGTGGGTGTTTTGATCAGGCGCGGCGCTAGGGAAAGGCGTGAACAGAATGATAGCAACGTTCGTATCAAGTGGGCTAGCCGCAGGAGTACACCGATTGGCTTATCTCTCTGGCGAGGTTGGGGAACCCATCATACTTCTACTCTCCGCCTTCCTAGTAGGCAAGTTCATCCACTAGTTTTCCTAAATGTTGAGAGATGTGAAGAGATCAAAGAGTCCACTTAGTTTATAAGCTAGTGGGCTACTTCTCCTAGCCTATTGCCAATTGGTTTCAGCCTTTTAGGACAGAGCCTCACCCGACTTATGTGCTAGGCTAGTGCACAAGCGCCCGTGCATATGCTAGAACTGATCCTAGTTACACTTGCGGGAGCATCTTGAGAGAAATGAACAAACAACCTTAGTATATAAGCTAGTAGATAGGCTACCTCACTCGGCTTATGTGTTAGACTACTAGTGCACAAGCGACCATGTATACAACCCTCAGTCACGAGTCTTAATGGATTTCAGTACTAAAGACTCAATAGTCACTCAATCGAGTGAAGTTCGGGTCAAATTGTGTTGGTTTATAGGGTCAAATTGTGTTGGTTTATAGACCTAAAATGAAGTCCGGTCGAGTCCTGTTCTGACAGTTTTACATAAGTTTTTTTAAGGCGGATTTATTAATAATCAAGATATATGTATATTGGTTTTGATGAACTGATGAGCATATTTAATTACCTTTATATGCAGCATCTACATTCACGTTCATGAGGTTTATACCGGAGTTGAAGAAGAGATACGACTACGGGTTGATGATCTTCATCATGACTTTCTCAATGGTGGCAGCTTTTGGATATGGAGAGAAGGAGGCATACTCGGTGGCATGGAAGAGGCTGGCCACCGTCGTCATAGGCTGCTGCATTGCTCTCATGGTTTGCATCTTCATTTGCCCATTTTGGAGTGGGGAGGACTTGCACAATCTCGTTGCTTCCAACCTAGATAAGCTTGGTTCCTTCTTGGAAGGTACTACTTCATTATATGTTATCTCCCTTCATATATTAAAATTTTTGAATTTGATTTTTTATTTTATTTTTCTATAATTAAAAAAAAAACTTGTGGAAAATGTTTATTAACTAAAAATACTTGCAGGATTTGGAGGTGAATGCTTTAAGGGTTTAGATGAAGTGAAGGTGGAAGGTGACAAGTCTTTTCTAGTCAAGTATAAGAGTGTTCTCACTACCAAAGTCAATGAAGACAACATGGTAAGAACTTGTATGATGCTCTTTTTTCTTGCCCATAAAGGTGAAATCGCTCACCCCGGACGTCTCTCATTCCTGACCCGACGGGGATTGTGTGGGGAGATAAATTAGTGTTTGTTATTGAAAAGAGGTCATGTTGCTGCAGGCTAACTTTGCAAGATGGGAGCCAAGGCATGGCCAATTTAGGTTTCATCATCCATGGAGGCAATACCTTAAGATTGGAACATTGGCAAGGAATTGTGCTTACAAGATTGACGTTCTAAACAACCACATCAACTCGGTTACTCAAGTAATCAAATTCACACAACACAAACCTTTAACCTTAACATAATCAAGTAAACGATACCTTAACATTGCATATCTTTTATAATATGGATTCATAGGTGCAACCTCAAATCCGCGAGCATTTTAAGGAGACATGCGTGAAACTAAGCTCTGAATCTGGAAAGGCGTTTAAGGAACTCTCCCATGGTTTGAAGAAGATGAAAAGAATAAGTCCAACGGTGAAGGGTCGTGTCAAAGAAGTTGAATTCGAAGCTAAGGAGTTAAAATCCTTGCTTGAATCCAAGGGGACTGAGTCAGAAGGATTCAGCCTCTTGGATTTCTTGCCTGTAGCCATAGTGGCTTCAATGCTGATAGAGATCGCGGCTTGCATTGAGGAGATAGCGGAGGCTATCCATGAACTCGACAACTTGGTGCATCTTAAGGCATCATTGGAGAGTGCAGTGGCACCAGAAGAACATAGTGTTAAAGGCGAGTACATGATGGAAGGGAAAGCTAATTCGGAAAAGGACAATAGGGAAGGTGATGGCCATGTGGTGGTGGTGATCAATGAAGTAGCCCAAGGCGTTTTTTCGGATAAGTTTCAAGCATGAATATATCGTTTATGTCATAGAGTTAATTGTGATCAATCCTGGATGAGGCTAGGAATTGATCTTCATAATAACTTTGTTCAATTGAAGGGTAGTTTAGGTGGTCTTAATTGCTCGAAAGTGGAGCATCAACCTAATTTTTCTTAACAAAATCTCAGTTCATTTATCCCTTAATTGTATGTAGGAAAATGTTATTCCGAAGTGAAAGCAAACAACAGAAACTGATCAAACGTCCATACAAGGTATGGTATGCTTTTTTTTTTTGGGGTCGAAACAAGGTATATGGTATGTTGAACGGTTGAACCTTTCTTGTATGCCAAAAACAGATCGAGCTCGAAAGAGCTATAATAGAGAAAGAGGGAAGAAGAGGAGGAGGAAGGAAGATGAAGAAGAAAGGAGAGCAATGTGATCAGATGAATTTGTTAACAAATGAATGAATGATTACAATGTAAAGATTATCTTATTCTTATATATAGACCTAGTGGGAATTATAATGTATTAGTTACAAAAACTTGGTAAGGAAGTTGTTACAACGTCTAATTCCTAACTAACCACCGCCCTATACATTAGGGGTGGGTATGTGATGGTACAGGACGGAATTGGGGTAATCCCGCATCCCATCCCATCCCGCGTATTTTTTTATGGGACGGGATTGAATTTTTTTTCAAATCCGACCGGATCTTATCCCTCACGGGACGAGAAGAGATTTGTCCCTCGTAAAAAAAGAGATTATAATACAATCTAAATGTAATTTTTTAAAATTAAATTCACCCATAATTCATGCAAATTAAATTCAATCTTAATACTGTAAATGTTAATACTGTAAATGTTAATTCATGTAAATTAAAATACAATCCGTGCTCCAAGAGATGCACTTTGCAGTAAGTTTTTTTTTTTTTGTTTTAAAATAAAAAAGGTCATTAGGCCTACGGCCAAACTGTTTATTTCGTATATACAGAATATATATTTAATGTTTTTCTTGTTATTTGCGGGATTCAAACTCTCTATCCCGCATACTGTCCCGCGTAATTTTTGTGAGACGAGACGAGATTTGCGGGATTTGTATCCACCCCTACTATACATGCTAACTACCCTCAGCTAACCATCACTCCTACACCCCTCTTCAAGTTGAAGGATATGGAAGCATGACCATGCAAAAATTTTGCTGATAATGTTTATCAATTGGAGTTGTACTGTTGGAACACTCTGATGAGCCCTTGAAGCAATTTAGATCGAACAAATGTAATCTATAGATCAATGTGTTTAGTTCTTTAATTTTGTAAAAGAATGGGTTAAATGCAATGTGAATAGCAGATAGGTGAATTGTCATAATTGAGAGGAAGTAAGTTATAAGCTACACCAAGTTCATGAAGCTAAAATCAACAAAAGTTGACATATTCCTGCAGTTATAAAAACAACGATAGGGAGTTTCTTACGAGTCATAAAATCATCGAAAACAAGCAAATGTACGAGTTCTAACTCAATCAAAAACCTGCAGTCCTAAATCAAATAACACACAATTAAGCACAGTCCCTCCAAAGGCGCTATCTATGAGCCTCTTCCAATCTCCAGCGGCAAGAGTGTCTTCCATATGACGAAGGAGCCCCATTTTAGAGATGATTGGCTCTCCCTCTGAAGTGGTTCTTAGGGGAAAGAGCATATGTGGGCTGCAAATACATCCAAGTAAATGATTAGTATCACCAAAGCGAAGATAGGACATTATATCATGATACATTTTCTTGGGGATTACCTTCTTGCTCGACGGCGTCAACACGCTCTTCTCTCCTTTAGTTCTAACGTTAACCATGACTCACTTGTTTTTATACGTACCTGAGATACTAGTGTGTATTCTAAAGGTTAAAGGTTGCTAAGCAAATGTCAGTAATAACAAAATATGCATGCTAGTGCAGAAGAAATGCGTATCAGTACACGATTTTCATGCCTTTTCTAGGTTTGGTCCTGGAACCCAATTCGTTTTCTATATATATCCCTCACCCCACCCTTTCAGCAAAATTGAACTTCCCTCATAGTGCTTCAATTCTGGTATGCCCTTGTCATTCTTTCTTGACACACTCAAACCCTGATCATTAACACATGCCACACAAAGGTTAATTTACCTATGCCATCCTAATGCAATTCACTACCATTAACAATTCCCCCCATTCCAAAAGTCACCGATTAATCGAGATTTTCAATTCCATTCACACATATTCAGACCTTCAATTTCAATTTCGTCTTCCCATCCTTGATAACTTCCATGACCATTTGCACATCACAATTTCCTCAATTTCCCGAAGTACATCTCCCAAACCTCCAACTCCCACAAAGTTAGGGTTTAACAAAAATTCAACCCGATTTCTCTCCAACCTATCTAACTGCCTACAATATGGGACATTCTACAATATTTTAGGGTTCAAGAGAGGGAGAATAAGTCCTTACATACTTGCTTTTTGTGTGGGTGGGGTTCTTCTTCTTCAAACTCCTTTGATTTTTCTTCCCTTTATCGTCATCTTATTCCTTTTCGAAACACTTCCTGGCCTTGTCTTTCTCTCTCCCTCTTTGAAAATCTCTTTCGCGGTCGAAGACACTTCTGTTGCTTCTCTCTCACAGCTGGCTTCAATCTCTTGCCTGGACATCCTTGTGCAACCGCTCGCCTCTGCTTTGAACTTCCAAATGTGGGCCAGGTTTGCCTTTTGTAGTTGATTTGATGGGGCAAATTAATAACCCTCATGATAAGGGTTACCTTCAAATGACCGTTTGGGCCACTGGTTACTTCTGCGATTTTTTGGGCTCATTTGCTACTTTTGCAAATTTTGAAAGAGGGGGTCAGTTTTGCAATCGACCCATTTTTTAGTATATTGGGTTAGGGGTGTGCATGATTCGGCCCAAACCGAATTTTTGGGCCGAACCAACACAAACCAAACCGAACCGAAGTTTTTCGGTTCGGCTTTCGGTTCGAGAATTTTTATTTTTCGGTTTCGGTTCGGTTTGTGTTAAACCGATTTTTTTTAAATATTCCAATATATGTATATAACTTTTTATACACTACATAAATTATATACATATATTTGTATACTTTATATATACACATATATAAAGTTTATAAATACATATATATATACACTAACTACACAGTGTATATATACACCACTAATACACATATTTTTGTGTGTGTGTAGTGTGTGTATATACACATATATTAATATATACAGTGTATACACACACATATATATACACTAATACATTTATTTATTTTTTGTTCGGTTTGTGTTAAATCGAATTATTTTTAAAGATTTTAAAAAAAAAAATTCTTTTTATGGAAATTCGGTTCAACTATGTTAAAACCGAATCGAACACAAACCGAATCTAATGCTTTCGGTTCGGCTTTCGGTTTTGAAATTTTAAGATTTTTGATTTCGGTTCGGTTCGGTTTTAGGCCGATGCACACCCCTATTGGGTAGTAATTCCTAAAAAGTGGGTGTGTGTAAAAGTAAACTCCCTTTTAAATTTTGCAAAACTAACAAGTGGAGCAAAAAAATTGCAAATTAGTCTTATTCACATAATTAGTATTATCCCCTCCAAATTTTGGTATATTCATGCAAATTACTCTTATTCACATAATTAGTCTTATTTAAACCACAAATGTTGTCTTATTCACACAAAATTTGTCTTATTTAAACCACCAAATTAGTCTTATTCACATAAATCATTCACTACTGGAATAGAATATTCAAAAGTTCGGTCCATGCACTTTCCACGTTATAACTTATAAGTACACCCTCCACTTCCCCTCTTCCACACTTACCATCTTCATCACCCAACTACAATAGCTCCATTCGATTTAGAGATTATGGAGATCTCCTCTTCATCTCCAAACCACCACGTCGGAAATGGCGGAATCCTCACGGCGTTGCCAACAAGGCTCTGCTCAAAGCTGGCTTGTTTAGCTGCGGCCGCTAAGAGTGTGGCCAAAGACGACCCAAGGCGAGTCATCCACGCCATTAAAGTGGCTATTGCCGTCTGCTTGGTATCCGTCTTCTACTATCTACATCCTATGTACGGCAGTCTTGGCGACTCCGCTATATGGGCCGTCTTCACCGTCGTCATCATGTTCGAGTTCTACGTAGGTATGGATCGATATATCAATCATGTCACTGTGGTAAATTAAACATATGTTGTTTTTTTACTTCAAATCTGTTATCAAGAACTAAGATATTTGGTTCCAAGTACAAGTTTTCTAAAACGACATCTATTGCTGAATGACGAATAATTATTTGTGCGGTTTTTTATCAGGCGCGACATTAGGGAAAGGTGTGAACAGAATGATAGCGACGTGCGTATCAGGGGGGCTAGCCGTGGGAGCACACCGCCTGGCTTATCTCTCCGGCAAGTTTGGGGAGCTCATCATACTTCTACTCTCTGCCTTCTTAGTAGGCAAGTTTATCCACTCGTTTTCCTAATGACTCAATAGTACAATCAAGATATGATGAATTGATATATTAGCATGTTTACCTTCATATGCAGCATCCACATTCACGTTCATGAGGTTTATGCCGGAGTTGAAGAAGAGATACGATTACGGGTTGATGATCTTCATCATGACTTTCTCAATGGTGGCGGCTTTCGGATATGGAGAGAAGGAGGTGCTGTCGGTGGCGTGGAAAAGGCTGGCTACCGTCGTCGTAGGCTGCTGCATTGCTCTCATGGTTTGCATCTTCATTTGCCCATTTTGGAGTGGGGAAGACTTGCATAATCTTGTTGCTTCCAACCTAGAGAAGCTTGGCTCATTCTTGGAAGGTACTACTTCATTTTATGTGTTATTTCCCTTCATTAAAAGTTTTGAATGTGATTTTTATATTGCTCTATAATTAAAAAAAAAAAACAACTTGTGGAATGTTTATTAACTAAAAACACTTGCAGGATTTGGAGATGAATGCTTCAAGGGTTTAGATGAAGTGAAGGTGGAAGGTGACAAGTCTTTTCTAGTCAAGTACTCCCTCCGTTCGGATTTATTTGATGTTTTAGGAGATGAAATTTGTTCAACAATATTTGATGTTTTAGAAGTAATCATTACACTTTCTTTTACTTTTGCACTAGTATCAATGTAATTTGTACTTTTGTTAAATTTTAACCAATTACATTTGTCCATAATAAATGTGATGATGGAATAAAAATTATTTTATGGGGTATTTAAATGTGAAAGGAGTATTTCTTAATCTTTGTGCATTCATCTAAAACATCAAATAAATCCGAACGGAGGGAGTATAAGAGTGTTCTCACTACCAAAGTCAATGAAGACAGCATGGTAAGAACTTGTATAAGGCTCCCTTTTCTAATACAGTAAACCGAGGTCATTTTAGATAATTCTATAATTATGTGAATTATAGTGTTTGTTTTATTGAAATTAAATTGCATATATTTAGATTTTCAAGATTATTCTTATGTTTGTTATTAGGTATATTTCCGCGACATGACATATTTTTTTAAAAAAATATTAATAATAAAATAAATTAATATTATATAATCAAATAAAATATTAATAAAACTTATCTTACAATAAGAAAGTTAGGTTTAATAAATTAAAAAATGAGATTTTTTTTTACCATAAAAGGGTTATTTATTTTTTTTCTTAGCAAGTGTGTCAAAATTTCAATTGAAATAATTTTTTATTAACAAAGGGTTATTTAATTTTTATCATGTTATATATAATGATCAATATATACTTCAATAGGGTACATTAATGGCAGACCACTTAACTTAATTCTCTAGCCTTTTTTATATATTGTTTGAACTCCTTTATAATGCTTTTAAAATCTTATATTTAAAAATATTCGGGTCAGACTATCTTTTGTTTATTGACTATTTAGTTCTATTTTCTATATATTTATGATAAACTTGAGCGACAACATCGTTATTTCCTTCAAACCGAAAAAAACCCATGATGAAATTATTTGACTGGTTAATATTGCAGGCTAACTTTGCCGGATGGGAGCCAAGGCATGGCCAATTTAGGTTTCATCATCCATGGAGGCAATACCTTAAGATTGGAACATTGACAAGGAATTGTGCTTACAAGATTGACGCTCTCAACAACCACCTCAACTCGATTTCTCAAGTAATCTAATTCACACAACACAAACCATTGAAACTATATATATATATATATATATACATGAATATAAACGATACCTAAACATGGCATATGTTTTATAATATGGATTCACAGGTCAAACCTCAAATCCACGAGCATTTTAAGGAGACATGTGTGAAACTAAGCTCTGAATCCGGAAAGGCGCTTAAGGAACTCTCCCATGGTTTGAAGAAGATGAAAAGAATAACTCCCACGGTGAAGGATCATGTCAAAGAAGTTGAATTCGAGGCTAAGGAATTAAAATCCTTGCTTGAATCCAAAGAGACTGAGTCAGAAGGATTCAACCTCTTGGATTTATTGCCTATAGCCATAGTGGCTTCAATGTTGATAGAGATCACAACTTGCATTGAGGAGATAATGGAGGCTATCCATGAACTCGACAACTTGGTGCATATTAAGGCAACGTTGGAGAGTGCAGTGGCACCAGAAGAACCCATCGTTAAAGGGGAGTACATGATGAAAGGGAAAGCTATAATTCCGAAAAGGATAACTATATGATATGAGTTATTATCCCTTACAATATAATTTAAGCTCTTACCATTGTTTGATGTCATCGATCATATTGTATCTGTCTCCCTGTACATGTGCTCTATACCATCTTTCAACCCTGCTTCTATCAAATAAGCTGATAACTCTTTGCTGATTTATGTTATTTGATCAAAGGAGTGGTTAAAATCACTAATCGTGTACATATGCAGTGTATATAATTAGTGTAAACCTCATAAATTGGCTTTGATATGCTTGTGTGCCTGTCTGAGACAAATACCAAATCTTCTGTTTGTGGTGTCACTTTTTTCAACTCCCGAAAGAACCAATTCCAGGACTTGTTATTTTTTGAATCAGCAATCCCAAATGCAATTGAGTATATACTTGTGTCAGCATCTTGTGCAATTTTCACTCATACTTTCCAGTAAGGAATGTCCTATCAACAACAATAACCTATATAAATGCAATATTGAATTATGTTTGTTATGATGACAAATGGGGGTTAAAAATTATGTTGAAATCACCTAAAAGGTACTAGAATGATGTTGACTTCACATATAAAGGTATTTAAAATGATGCTGAAATTATATATATGTAGCTGATAAATGATAAAAAAAAGAAGTTTTTTTTATATATGTAGTTAAACACTTTATACGAACCTTCTTCAAAATATGGAATGCCCATGCACATTGCCCGAATGATAGAAATAAGTATTTGAATATGTCAGCTTCATCGGTAGCAAACAAAGCAATTGTCCCTGGATTCTTCTTCGCAATCATGTGGCAGTATGCGGGTAAAGCAGCAAAATTTGACTACAATGTTCCTTTTTCTCTTAAAATGTGCCTATTGAAATGCTCTCCATGGTTTCTAGTATGTGATTGTGAGTCTGTGATCTTTTTGAATTTGATCCAAAATCTGTGGTGGATTGAATGTGTTGTCAACGTAATAAAATATTCAGTCAATTAATAACCTTATTTGTAAGAAGAAGCTAACAAATTAATATTATTGTGGTTGTGATGACAAACCTTGATTTTATGAAGTTAGAACAATAGAGTAAGAAACTTTTCTGTAATGTCTAGATTTAATCTCTCAGCTGCATGTGTGTGTCACATCATATAATATTACCTTATGACAATCTGAATAGAGTTTTTTTTAACGCACCCTTCATCCACAATTGTCATCTACACACTTAGCTTTGAAATACCGGGGAATAGATTTCTCAACCTCAGACCCAAATATATCAATCATTGACGTACATGATATATAGAACATCATTCACTGCTTGCTTAGATTCAAATATCTTTCCGATATATATCATTTTGCCAGCTTGTGATTTATAGATTCTAAAACTCTTAGTGTTAGCACTGTAAGAAATATCAGAACTGTATTTTTCTATTGTATTCCCTTTCCTCTTCGTTGAAGTATATCTTTGACTCCATATTTGCATGTCCTCTGCATTGTTCTTTGATTCATGATAATTAAATTCAGTGTCACCTTCATCTACCATAGTAATCCCAACTTCCTGGTTGTCTTTATCAGCTACATCATCATCAGTACCGATGTCAACATCATCTCCATAGTAACACCAATAATCATGTGACATATATGTGTTGTCAATTGCCTTTTCTTCAACAACACATATGTCTTAGAAGTACTCATTATATTCAAATGTCTTTCAGCTTTCTTGGTCTTCAATTGTTGGCATGGAGATGTTAGTTGTTGTACGTCTGTAGTATAGACAATGTGGCCTTCTTCCTTTTGATGACACATAATTCCACAGCAAAATTCACTTCCTTCAGCCTCCCCAATGACATGAATTCTTGTAAATCGGCTTCAAAACTATTTATAAAAGGTGTTTTTAAAATCTTGTATGGGTGCAAGTGGTTGAATTCGATCTAGTTGAAAGATTGATTTATCAATGTCCAATCTGCTGAATAATCTCATACAGTAAGTGCTTTCAGTATAAGTGAATCATCCACTAGGAAAGGTTTTGATGTTATAACACCAATGAAAGATAGTCTGTTGTCAACAATCATCCATTCTCCCACATACACAACTGTAATAACGAGGATTGTCATTATTGCGCGAGCTACAAGAAAAAGAATAATATGTTATAATGTGCTGAGAAATTAATAATTATTTATGCTGACAATTGCATGGGGTTCGAGTAAAAGAAAAACATATGTTGACAAACGAATATAGGTATAATTGCATATGTGAGTGTATATATGTATGTTAACAAATGCTTTTATAGAAAGAAATAAGTTGATATATTCAAATACATATATTGTTAATTATAAATATATATGCTGACAAACGAATTTGTCACTAATTCAAATATGTGTTGGAAAACGATTCTTCATGTGAAATCGATTGTCAGCATTTATTAAATATGTGCTAATACATATATTAATACATGCTGGCAATCGATTTTAAATGAATATATAAAGAAAAGCGACTACATATAAATATATAAGTATATATATACCAATATATATATACTGCAAGTAGAGAAACTGGAGAGGGAGAGCGAGCGAGAAAGTGGAGAGCGAAGTAGTTATGTGTGCTTGCCCCTCAAGAAATATATGGGACACGCGGGCAGGCAACTTAGGGTGTCCGTGAACATTTAACTAATAAATCTTGGATGGTGGACATTTAATTAATTATGTCTTATTATATAGACATTTATTTATTTTCTCCCTTCATTTATGTGCTAATACATATATTAATACATGCTGGCAATCGATTTTAAATGAATATATAAAGAAAAGCGACTACATATAAATATATAAGTATATATATACCAATATATATATACTGCAAGTAGAGAAACTGGAGAGGGAGAGCGAGCGAGAAAGTGGAGAGCGAAGTAGTTATGTGTGCTTGCCCCTCAAGAAATATATGGGACACGCGGGCAGGCAACTTAGGGTGTCCGTGAACATTTAACTAATAAATCTTGGATGGTGGACATTTAATTAATTATGTCTTATTATATAGACATTTATTTATTTTCTCCCTTCATTTTTTCTCCTCATTAGTTTTTTTTTTCTCTAGGTGTGTATGTGTTATATATGTGATATTAATAACTCTTAAAAATTATGTTCATTGTATATTTTATTTTTCTCTTTAGTTGTTTTTTTCCTCAGGCTAATAAATATACCTCATTCCCTAAGCTAAGTAGTCTTAGAGGTCGTTTGGTAGGCAACCCAAAAACCCAGGAAGTAGAACTTCCCAAGAAGTAGGAGAAATTCATGTGTTTGGTTGATATTTTTGAAATTAAAAAACGCACGAATTCGACTGGAGGTATCCAGGTGGTTGCTGTCGCTTCAGTTGGTGATGTGGGTGGCTCAGGCTGCCTTGCTCGCATGTGCATGTGTTACTCTCTCTCCAATCGGCCATCAATGCGCTCTGTAAGTTTCCTCTCTCTCCCTAATCTTTACTTGAGTACCAATTTAGCCTCCAAGCACTTGATCTATATAAATCCTTTCCAAGGCATTAGAGCACACATCTTTCTTAATCTCTTTCTTAATTCCAATTACTGGGTTCTATCTCTCGAATTTTTCCTTCTCTTCTGTTCTACTTTTATGGCGTCCAAAACTTTTCTTGATGCTTTGTCCAACACTCAAGTTGATCCTATCGAGAATTTGGGTCCACTGCCTTCGGCCCCAGTTGTGGTGGCGCTTGTAGTTTCTGTGGCTCAGGTTGTTGCTTAATCTGTCCCTCTTCTGTCGGCCTCTGAAAAGGGAAAGGCTAAGGTGGACTCGGAGGAAGCCTCAGCCGGGGCTATTCCTTCTTCTGTGGCGGCTCAGGCTATCCATATTAGCTATTTTGCTGGGCTTGCCGAGTTGAGACAGAAAAACCTTGCTGCTAATCAACATATTCTTCTTTTCTCTCTCTTTGGGGGGTATACTTATTTCCTTAATTTGAAAAATAAACTCCGGGGGGAGTGACGCCGTATCCAGGTTAATTATAAGCTTGTGGAAAGGGAAGATGGTTGGTTTGATGCCCGCTTTGCTTCAAAGGATGACCTGAAAAAGGTGTGGGAGGAGCGCCCCTATCATTTGTTGGCCCAGATTCTGGTGCTGTTGTAGTGGTATCCTACTTTTGATCCCGTCATTGTTTATGTGACACACCTCGACATCTAGGTAAGAATTCCTAAACTCCCTGTGGAATACATGTGTCGTGAGGCGCTTATGGAGATCCTTGTTGAGTTCAATGGTGGTACTCTCATTCGTCTTGATAAGATTTTTCATCAACGTATTCGCTTGGATTACACTCGTTTTTGTGCCAATGTTGATTTCAATAATCTTTGTTGCTTGATCTCGATACTTTATGAGGATGGCCTTCCTCTCGAGCTTCGTATGTACTATGAGGATTTCCCTCTTGGTTGTGGGTTTTGTGGGGATCTTCAACGTGTCTATGAGGATTGTCCGGATAGGATTGTTGTTGAAAAACCTTTAAGAGAGGTCGTGATTTGGGACACCCCGCCTAGTAAGGTTGATCCTGTTGAGGAGGGGTGGACCCGTGTGTCCAAGAAAGGGGCTCCGGCTGAGTCCTCTAGTAGCAACATGAGCCACAAGCCTTATATGATGGGGATGGCCTCCGTCAAAGTTAGGTTTGCTCCTTCTTTGTGATCTTCTGTCGGTGTTTGCAGCCCTTCTAAGAATGATGCTCACTTGGGCCCGACTAAGGCAATTCCGCCTAGAGGTGACTTGGGGCTTCCTGCTTCTGATGACGAGACTTTAGGGTGGTGCAAGGAGGCCGTGGGTGCGCTTGCTACTGCTGCTAACCTGCCGTTTGCTACCATCCAGGCGAATTTGGAGTCGGCTATGGAGATTGACCAGCCGGCTCTAGTGGTGGATCCTACGATGGGTCGTACAATGATTATTTCCTCCACTGATGAGTCGTACGACGACACACACAACATGAGTTCGTCCCAATCGCATATACGTCGTTTCAAACAGTTAGGAATCCACTCCACTGGTGGTCTAATCGATGCGGGTAAGCGGCTTAGCAACAATCCCATGGATGACTCTGTGTCATCCATTCAGAAGAAGCGAAAGAATTAATCATGAAGATACAACCCTCTTCTGTTGTCCGAGACTTGTGTGTTGGTGTTAAGCTTGTTTTTGGGTTCCCATTCGGATCTTTTGGCTTTTGGTTACCTTGTGGGTTATTTTTTAGCTGTTCTTTTAATTTCAGTTGCATATGTTTTGGAAAGCTTTCTTTTATGTGCATTTGTAATGAGCTTTGGGTTTGTTTCGTTGTCATTATCAATCTATCTAAACTTCTATTTGCTTATGTCTGGTTTGCTTACCTTGGTTTTTTTTAAATTTGGTTGCTTTTACCCTTCATTTGCTTTCGAGGTACTCTCGGATGTCCTCTGTCCTTTGCAGATTCGTTCCTGTCCAGGTTATCGGTTGTTGGTGCTGCGTGATTGCTCCGGTGTGTGCTTGTTGCTGCTCGTCTCACCTCTTGCTACTACCCGGTGTGGAGTTGCAAAGGTGGCTTCCTCGACCTTTGTCTTCTGCTTGATGCTGGAAGAACTTCACGAATGATGTTTTATGTTTGTCTTGCTCGGACTGTAATCGTTTACTTCTCGTTGGTTTTTTATCTTTCACTTGTATTCCTTGTTTTTTGTTGGGAGATGGATGTTTTGGCTTCCCAGTGCCTTGTAATACATTTTGCTTGCCCACTCCCATTTATAACTTCAACTTTGTTTAACTTTACAGATCTTGGGGTTCCCCCCTCGTTTTAAACATCTCATATATAAGGGTCATACATGACCATCTCTCTCCCACCACGAGCTACTTACCAAGACAACTAGGCATTCCAATGATTTACTCGCAGTTTCCAACAACAATTGATGTTCTTATAAACATATCCCTCTACAAAATTTATCTTCTAAAGCTTGTTTACGCACACCTCTTCTAATCAAAATTGCATTTGTATCAAACATTTTCCTTATTGGAAATTGCATTTGTATCTTCTAAAGCTTGTTTACGCATTCAAAGGTTTTTATGAATATATGTACTTGGAACTCCCTCGGTATCCAGAGCCGTAATTTATGGACAAATGTAGATATTTTCTGTCAAAATAATAATATCAATGTTTTGGCCCTATTAGAAACTAAGACTAATAAGGTTCATACCGAAAGCATTCTGCGCAAATGCAGTTTCTCTAATGTTGCGTTTGATCCGGCCATTGGATTTGCTGGGGGTATTTGTCTATTGTGGAAAGATATCCCTGCCTCCCAAGGATCCATAGAACTTATTTCGGTTCATCACCGGTTCATTCACTTTAACTACTCGAACTACGTTACTAAGCGGTGCTTTGTTGTTCTAGTGGTCTACGGACTACGCTCCACCTGACGAGTGTCGTAAATCAGCCTTCTGGGAAACTATCTCCCTTTACATACAGTCACTTCTTATTCCCTTCTGTATTATGGGAGACCTTAACGAAATAGCTACACCAGCTGACAAACTTGGCGGAGTCTATCCGTCGGCATCGTGTTTCACGCCCTTACTAGATTTAAATAATAAACGATCACTCCTAGAAGTACCATATCACGGTGGTTAGTTTACTTGGCAACGGAAATCGAAAGATGTGGTCACATGCCTGGAAAAGCTTGATCGCTTACTAATCCACACGGACATGCTAACCATTTTTTACTCGCTTCATACACAAATTCATGCTTTTACTAGATCTGATCATGCTCCGATCTCTACAGATTTTTGTCATAACATTCAGCAAAAAAAAATAGACCCTTTAAGTTCGATTAGGATTGGGCCTCTACAGCAGATTACATAAACTTAGTTTCGCAAGGCTGGAGAGCGGACCCAGAAGGATCTTTTATGTTCAAATTGCTTCAGAAGGCAAAAGCGCTTAAAAAACTCTCCAAGACCTGGCATAAGAATATTGTCCGCAATATTCATAACCAAATTCAATTAACTAATCAGAAACTCCTTCTATTACAGACCTCACTTATCACAAATTATAATAAAAAAGATATTCAAATCCTCAAACAATTACTTAACAAGAGAGAACGTATGCTCGACTTTCACCGTTGCTATTGGAGCCAGAGGGAAAAAAGTAAAACATACCAAACTTAATGACTCCAATTCAGGCTATTTCCATAAGATCGCAACTGCAAAACGAGGCATGAAAATGATCAAGTCTATTCTCTTTCCCGATGGGGAGTCCACAGCTGATTTTCATACAATACAACAAGAATTTGTCCGTGATTTCAAAGCTCGATTCAGGGTTTCTACGGCCCTTGTATCGGATTTGTCTCCAGACCTAGCGATCATTCCAACCTTAGTTTCCCAAGCAGACAACGACATGCTCTCTGCTCCTGTAACCAACAATGAGATCAAAGCGGTTGTGTTTTCTATGAGCCCGGATAAGGCTCCGGGCCCCGATGGCTTTCCAGCTGGTTTCTACCAAAAGTTATGGCCTACAGTAGACCCTTCTGTAATTAAGGCGGTCAAAGCTTTCTTCACCAGCGGCAGGCTACTGCGTCAGACAAACCATACATTCATTACTCTACTACAGACCTATGAGTTTATGCTCTACAATTTATAAAATTATCGCTAAGGACATTTCAGCACAGTTAACCGAAATTTTTGATAAACTAATTCACCCTCTTCAGGGCGCTTTTACGAAAGACATATCTATCCAGGACAATATTCCGATTGCTCATGAAGCTTTGTATTCGTTTCGGCTAAAGAAAGGCAAAATGGGCATGGTTGCTCTTAAGTTAGATATGGAAAAGGCATACGATCGCATCGAATGGCATTTTCTATTCCAAGTGTTATCAAATTTTGGATTCAATGACCTTTTTATTAACAGAATAAAGGAATGTGTCTCAATTGTATCCTACTTGGTCCTCGTTAATGATGAACCGACCACAGTATTTCAACCGACTAGAGGATTAAGACAAGGAGACCCCCTCTTTCCTTTTCTCTTTATTTTATCTTCTGAGGTACTAGCATGTACCCTACATAACCAAGGGCTAGCAAGTAAGGATCTTGGTATCACTTTCAATCGGCCGGGTATCAAGATTCCTTTTCTAGCATTTGCTGATGATATTCTTATTTTATGTAAAGCTTCTCAATCGGCATGTACATCTGTACTGGGAGATACTGTCTGATTTCAGGACAAAAGATTAATCTGCATAAGTCCAGCTTCCAAGCATCTCCTAACACGACTTCAACTGCCATTGCGACTACAATTGCAGTGCTTGGCATCCCTCGAGCAAATAATTTCGACAAATATTTGGGTTGCCCTATAATTAACGGTAAGACCAATATGAACACATTCGCTGATGTGGTTCTCAAGACTAAAAACCAACTCACTAAATGAAAAGCCTCGAATATGTCTGCCGAAGGGCGACAGGTGCTTATCAAAGCAAATCTCAGTGCCAACCAGATTTTTCTTATGCAGGCTTTCCTGCTACCCTCTCATATCCTTCATGAACTTGACAAAGTGTATAGATAATTTTTTTGGAATAAAAATTCTAAAGCACCACCGTTGATTAGTTGAGACAAAATCTGTTCGGACACAATGTAAGGTGGTTTGGGGATCCATAAAGTGGAGTCTATGAATATAGCTCTTCAGATGAAGGTTCTTTGGAAAATAGTTTCTGAACCAAACAACATCTGGGTTTGTGTTATCTCACAAAAATACCTTAAGGGAGACGATCTTTTCAGTTACAACAAAAAAGGTAACTTCTCGTGGTAGTGGTCCCATCTTATGTCCATCAGGCCTCAGTTCCTCCTTGCACTACAGTGGAGTGTCGGTAACGGGGAAACCATTGATTTCTGGTCCCATAATTGGGCCTTTCAGAAGCCGTTGAGTTCCAAAACATTGAGCCCCATTCCGGATACTCTAAACGGTGTTTCGGTGGCTCACTTCATCACCAACCGCCAGTGGAATAAGACGTTTCTAACCGACTCCTTAACAAATGTTCTGAAACAAGATGATATTGACCACATCATGGGTTTAACTTTTCCAAGCAACCAAATCACGGGTCGTCTATATTGGGGCCCCAGCAAAAATGGCTGGTTTTCAACAGCCTCTGCAAACTCCTCAGTTGTGATGCAGATTGGGGAAACTGTGTTTTCAGTGGAAGATCTGTAACTGGCTTTTGTGTGTTTCTTGGGAATGCTCTTGTTTCATGAAAAACAAAGAAGCAACCAACTGTTTCCAAATCCTCAGTTGAAGCCGAATATAGGAGTATGTCTAAGACTGCAGAGGAACTTGTCTGGCTTGATTCCTTAGCCACAGATATGAGATGTGCTGTCCCTAAACCAATTCCTCTTCACTGTGACAGTAAATCAGCAATCCACATTGCTGAGAATCCCGTGTTTCACGAGCGTACCAAGCACTTAAAGCTGGATTGTCATTATGTTCGAGAACAGCTTCAAGCTGGGTTTCTTACACCCTCTCATGTTCGAACTTACCTACAGCTTGCTGATGTGTTTACCAAACCATTGGGGGAGGTACAACATCGGTTTTTTGTGTCCAAGTTAGGCTTAGTTTCTTCACCTAGTCTAACTTGAGAGGGGGATATAGAAGTATATACATGTTTGATGTATAACATGTAGTATACAAAGGGTAATATGGGAAAGTATACAAGTTCAGAAATGTATAAGTACCATCTGTATTGTACAGACACATTTGATCAAAATTGAAGGAAAATAACAGAATCAAGATTCCTCCTAACAAACTCTTTCTTCCTCCTCTCTCTATCATTGCTTCGGTTCTCCTCCCATGGAGTCTTATGTGTGAGGATCACACTGGTTTTCATGGTATCAGAGCAGGTCCGAGTCGGGGTGGTTTTCCTGGCTTCGGGGCAGGCGATGCAGATGCCGAACCCTGTCGTAAAAAAAAAAAACCAAAAAACCGGGCGAGCTATAAAGAGACTGAGAGTCTCGACCCGGGAGAAGATTTAAAGAAGAAAAAAAAATTGTTCAAGTGTCACCCCGATCCAGGCGGGTTGCACTTGAGGGGGCGTGTTGGGATAAATAGTCATCCCACATTGATTGTGGGTGGTATAACAAACCAAAATATAAGGTTGGGAGAAGTCCCTACACATTGGCTTAAGCTTTTGTGTAAAGTGGTGGATCCCGACCTTATAAACCAAAAACAGAATTAACCCGACACGACTCCCAATTTGATACGACCCGACCGAGATTCTTGGAATCTCACATGGTATCAGAGCCGGATTCGGCTAGATCCGACATGGGTTCGTTGTCAAGTGCGAGTTGCACTTGAGGGGGGCGTGTTGAGAGGTTTGGTATGGGAGTGTCCCCTCCCACATTGATTATAAAAGACTAAAAATGATGGGTTATAAGGAAGGGTGAAACTCTACACAATAGCTTAAGCTTTTGTATTAAGTTGGTGGATCCCGACCTTATAATCGCAAAAATAATAATAATAAATCAATGTAACCCGACACGTGTTTGCCCCCCGTTAACGGCACGTCGGATATTTCACAGAGGATGATCCAGAACTGCTAGTTCTCGCCCGGAAGGATGCGCTAAGAAGGACTTTTGCTGCGCGCGGCCGACCCGACCTAATCTTTATCTTGCGTCAAAAAAAAAAAAAAAAAAAAGGTGGTACGTGCACTTTATAAAGTTCCATACCAGGTTACCACTTTCACTCTCTCCATCGGCTGTACGTACTTGAAAGTACACATATATCTTTATACCCCACAATATATTTTCTTTTTAAAGAACACGACAGTCGAAGGTTGGCCTCTCAGTAAAAAAATAGATGTATGAGAAATTTCGTGGAAGTTAGGGTTTTCAAAAAAGGACTATTAGCAGTATATAGTAATATACTACTCGTATACAATAAATAAACTTTGATGCTCAATACAGATTTTTCATAGAAGAAAAAAAGTGGGTGATGAGCTCCACTCAGGGGCGGAGTCAGGGGGGGTCATGCGGTGGCTTGAGCCCCCCGAATTAATAAAACTTCTGCATATATATATATATATCAAAAGAGGGTCATATGATACAAAAGATTCATGTAGCGCAGATGGTATAAGGCATTGGAATGGTCCTGGTAGCCCAGTGTTTGATTCCCCTTCCGCTCTTTTTCATTTTTTTTAAAGCGAGCCCCCCCCCCCGGGTGATTTTCCTCCCTCCGCCACTGGCTCCACTAACAAATGACAAATTCAGGACGGGAAGTCCATTTGCTGCACTAACATTGATCTCACAGCATCATTATATTATATTTGGAAAATGGGAAATTATGTGCGATCTTATAAGACCCACTAAATAAAATTCAATGTGCTCATACAAATTAGTATTCCAACTGGAATTTTTCCCCCATAAAATATTCCAAATATATATCTGTTGGAAAAATGATTCAGAATTCTCGATGTCAAAATTCAGCTTTCGTTTGAAACATGGGAGTTTACGAAAATAAAAAGTGCAAATTACATCAGATTGCCATTAAAATATGTGACACTTCAAAAAATCAACTAATGTAATCCAATACATTTAAGTCACCTTAGACAATTACCTCATCTATTTTATCCATGTGTAATTATATATATATATATATATATATATATATATATATATATATATATATGTCCATCTCATATCTTAGTAGTTACAAAATCTATCATTTTATTATGAATTATTTTATAAATATTGTACCTAATTATTTTATCTCTAATCATTAAGATTGATTACTTTAGTTATTATATCTAATAATAAATTTTCATTATAAATTAATTATATATCTATTGCACAATAAAATCTTATCATTAATTAAAATATTTATATTAATTCTCAATCTCATATCTTAATTAAATTATCTTTCAAAATATATATACTTAATTCTGATTAAAAAGTTAATAATGATCAGTATATCCATATTTAGATTCGTTAAATTAATTCACTAATAATGAAGATTGTTTACAAAAATTCTTCACATCAAAAATTAATTTATGATTGCATGAAAATTAGGCACGACTGGTTGCACAAGGATATAATCAAGAAGAAGGTATTGACTAAGAGGAGACTTTTGCTCCCGTAGCCAAACTCGAAGCTATTCGTATGATTCTTGCATTCGCTTCTTTTATGAATATCAAGCTTTATCAAATGGATGTGAAGTGTGCCTTTCTTAATGGATTTCTAGATGAATAAGTTTATGTTGCTCAACCTCCAGGTTTTGAGAACGATGAATTTTCAGAGCATGTTTTTAAGCTTGACAAAGCTCTTTACGACTTAAAGTAAGCCCCAAGAGCTTGGTACGAGCGGCTTTCAAAATATCTCTTAAAAAATAATTTTAAAACAGGGTTGATTGACAAAACACTCTTCATCAAAACTCATGGAAAGGATATACTCGTCGTCCAAATCTATGTAGATGATATTCTTTTTGGAGCTACTAACGATTCTTTGTGCAAAGAATTTTCTAATATTATGTGCAAGGAATTCGAAATGAGCATGATGGGAGAGCTGAATTTCTTTCTTGGATTTCACGTGCAACAAAGTTCAAAAGGTATTTTCCTTAACCAAGGGAAATATACAAGAGAGCTACTCAAGAAGTACGAGATGATATATTCCAAGGTGGCTAAAACTCCAATGAGTTCCACTCTTTCTCTAGATCAAGATCTTATCGGCAAAGAGGTAAATCAAAAGGAATATCGAGGTATGATCGGCTCCCTTCTCCATCTTACTGCGAGAAGACCTGCCATCATAATCAGTGTCTGCATGTGTGCAAGATTCCAAGTTAATCCGAAGGAATCTCATCTGATTGCGGTAAAAAGGATTTTAAGATATCTTAATGGTACTAAAGATCTCAGATTATGGTATCCTAATCAAACAAGCTTTGATCTTAGATGCTGATTTTGCAGGGTATAAGGTGGATAGAAAAAGCACCTCAGGGTACTGTCAATTTCTTGGGGCACCCCTTATAAGTTGGCATTCCAAGAAGCAAAATTCAGTGGCGCTTTCAACGGCCGAAGCTGAATACATTGCTGCTGGAGCTTGTTGTTTGCAAGTCTTATGAATTGCACAACAACTCCAAGATCTTGGAATTCACTATAAGGGCATTTCATCAAATGTGATAACACTAGTGCTATTTCTATCTCCAAAAACCCTGTACAACACTCAAGAACAAAGCACATTGATGTGCGACACCACTTTATCCGAGATCATATAGAAAAGGGTGACGTGTCTTTGATTTTCATCTCTATTGATTTACAACTTGCGGATATCTTTACAAAACCTTTACCCGAAGATAGATTCAATTTCATCAGATTAGAACTTGGAATACTTAACAGGGAAGCATCAATGTAGGGGGAGCAATTGTATCTTATGATATTAATATTATTCCCTACATCAAGATCTTGAAAGGCATTTTAGGATCTTACTCCATAATAGTTCGGTCTTGAATTCATCTTCAAAAATAATAAATCATGGATCAAATCTCGTGGGTATTATCTTCCTAGATAATTACTTAAAAGATTTTTTATTTTTATTCTTTTAACCTGACTTTTCAGATATACTTCATTAATCTTGTACTTATCCTTTATTTTCAAATTTTGAAAATTGGTTTCACATTGAAAGATTTGGCCGGATATTTTTTTTTGGGGAATCATAACAACCGAGATTTTCTAAAGAAGGGGGATTTCTTTTGGAAGTTCAATGGTCTTTCTCTTTCTTATTTATACCTTCTCTCTCCCACGTCAAATCACATATTCACTTCTCCCTCCCTCTTTGTTTTCTCCACTTTCCAAGGTCACTCGAGTACTCCTCTCACACCATGCCTCCAAATAAATCCTCCACCTCCTCGTCTGGCTCTCGGTACGGATCCAAGCGGCTCCGTTCGTCCGATTACAAGGGCAAGGGCAAAGCTATTGAAGAAGATTACAAGGGAAAGGCTACTCTCCGACAGTTGGAGACCTCCTCGGAAAGTGAAGAAGAGGATTCTCGTGGTCGCCGGAAGATCAACAAGAGGGAACCCCATCCTCCTCTGCGCAATCATCCTCGCCAAGTGAATCCATCTACTCCTAAGAAGGTTCCACAACAACATCGGCTTTAAACCCTTGCAATTTCCGAGGTATTTTCCCACACTCCTCTTTGCTGGTTTCTGAATCACACAAAATCCGGGATGTGGAAGGATGGGTTCGTCAATCGACCCATCAACTTCTGTGAGCATGTGGATCTAGATTTTCTAGAATCCACACAACTCTCGTGTGTCAATTTGTTGAAGAATTCTCATGTCTGGCCTCTCCTTAACCCTGACATCGTGGCCTTTCCCCGCCTTATCAGACTCTTCTTTGTGAACCTTACTGCTCATAGAGAACAGGGAATCCTTACTCTCTCCTCTCAGGTCAAGCAGCGCCAAATTACCCTCACCTGCTTCTCCTTAGCCATCATCCTTGGTGTCCCTGAAACGGTAAACTCTCAAGACCACCCAAACAAGGCATGCTGCCTTCGCAAAGCCTAGAAAGAGTTCTTTTTCCATCCCATCCCTCCTCCTGAATCGTTCAAGCCCAAGCCCAAACACACTCACAACATCCTTTCCCTTGAAGCTAAAATGGTTTTTACCATTTTTGCTCGTTGTGTACTACCTAGGATGAACTCTCGCGAGCTTGTCACTGATAACTTCCTTCACGTTCTCTACCTGATCATGGCGGGTCATGAGGTTGATGTCCCTGATTTGATTCTCACATACAAGCTTCACACCATCAATACCCCTTTGACCGCTCCACTCCCATATGCCAACTTCCTCCCTAAGATCTTTGAGTTCTTCGACATTGACACACAAGGGGAGGAACATGTCTCACACACCGGCCGAATTGATGAGGATTGCTGGAAAAGACTTGGGATTGAACAGAATCTGGCCGGTGGCTGGATTCTGAAGACACCATCCCAAGGAGACACTATGAAGTTGGAGCGGAGGATTGAGTATCTGGAAGTTGAGGTCGACGCGCTTAGGAAGGATCTAAACGCCGCCAGAACAGACATTGTGGACAGGCAAGATGACAGTCACTAGAGGCTAATGATCGTGCATGAAAAGTTGAATCAACTTTTCATGCTTTGTGGCATGAACCATAGAGCCACCACTTCCATTATGCCAATGGATGCAGATGATGTCAAGCACGTCAAGGAAACTGCCAAGAACGTTCTCTTCAACTGTGAACGCAAGGTGCTAAACCGCTTCATCCTACGCCTACTCTTCCCTGAGCCGAACATCCTTACTGTGGAGAAGTATGGCATAGTGAAGAAATGGCGGGATGCGGAGGCTAGGAGGCAGGCCAAAATGTGGAAGAACCACACCGTGCTGAACGCGAAGAACCGGTGGCGCGAGAAGATCTTTCGAGGACGCCCAGACGAAGACGATGTTCCACCCAGATGTGGTGAATGGTATGACGAGGTGGTCGTGCTTTCTGATGACGAGTGATGGTGTTTGGGGCTATATCTCTTGCTGGTCTTAAAAACTATTTTGTATTGATACTTTCTGGTTGCTGGTTTTTGAAAACTCATCTCTTCCCTTCTTGTTGAAAGAAAAAAAGGGGGAGAACAACTCTGGGGATGTAAGGCCTTACTTTTGTTTTGCTGGCCTTACTGTTTTTTAGGTTTTGAAACTCTTTAATCCAACATTATCTATTGCACTATGTTTATATATGTTGCATGTTATTATCTTCCTCTGGAAACAAGTGCACACGTTTACAGGTTTTGTCTTTCATCAAGAGGGAGATTGTTAACTCCACCTTGATGATAAGACCGGGTTAATGAGTTTAAGGTCTTGGTTGATGAAAACCAAAGTCCTGGTTTCCAGGGCTTGGTAAGATCTTACCAAATGACCTCATAGAGTTATATAAGCTCCTGAGATTGGACGACTCGGATTTCGTGTTGGGCCTATTCCTAATAGGCCTATTGCTTACTAAGTCTTCCATCTCAGGTTGAGCTAAACATTGGGCCTAAGGAGTAATGTCCTATTCGATTGGGCCTTGTATTTGTTTGGTTACATGTTGGAATAGAGATGGCTTAAATCTTTCTATTTTAGTCCTTATCACTTGTTAGCCAGATTGTTGAGATATTGTAGGGATTTGTTTGAACAAAGTTCTTGCTCCTACCAACGGCTTCAAGATCTCAGCATATCCGAAAGTGAAGGTTCTAGAAGTTTATTGTTTCGGCCGAAGATCTATCCAGGAAGTTTCGGTGCAACGTTACATTCAAACGTTTGATTTTCAAATCAAACGTACTGGTCTATATAAAGGAGAAGAAGATTGCAGAGATACATCTACTACAGCGCTCAACGTCCTACTGCAATCACGTCTCCTGCAAAGCTTCCAATCTCACATCGCTCTCCTTGCTAAGCGTTTTATTTACTTTGAGTGTGTGAGGTTTCTTTCGAGCTTTATAGTACAATTCATTTAGGTTATACTAAGGGTTCCTTACCCAAACATATAGGGTACTCAGGTACTCATAGAACTTTGTTTCACTAGTGTGCTTGGGTTGCTAAATAGGAAGTTAGTCTAGAAGAGGGAAGGTCTTCTAGAGGTTGTATCTAGGGCTCATAAGATAAAGTGAAATAAAGTTTGTTGAATCCTACGAGTTGGATAACCCTATGCGGGGACGTAGGCGGTTTTGCCGAACCTCGTTAACAAATATCGTGTTCTTTATTTTCCGTTCTTTACTTTCGCTATATTACTTGTTCGCTATTTCTGCCTAACTCGCTCTTCCTTCTCAGATAAGGTCTTACATCAAGTGGTAAGGTCTTACGATTTCAGTAATTGCGAAAAGTTTACATACTCTATTCAACCCCCCTCTTCTAGAGTATTTGCGTGCTTTATATCTGCCTATTCCGCACTTCAGACATCATAGTCAAATCTCAAAATGTGAAATTGGGCTCTCCCTCTCAGTAATTTGCAGGTATTTAATGGATTCGGATCCTCTCCTTATATTTATTGCCTAATATTTACCTAATTAATCAATAGCATCCATCCAAATAAATCAATGATCAAGATTTATATCCATTTTAATTACCCTAATTTAATTAATTAATTAACCCCTTTTCTATCTCTTCAAGCGTTACCCTCTCTGAACATTCTTAATCCTCCTCCGTCGAAATTTTCTTTGTAACCGTTGTCCAGTCATCTTCAAGCACCACAGTCGGCGACTCTTGGGACCTCGAACCCTCTGGGAACACCCGCCTTCACCGTGAATTGAGAGTATATGTGCTTCCAACTCCATATTCTCCGTAAAGAGGATTTCGAAATTAATCGCTATCAAATTATGGATTGTTGTTCTCTTAATTTGTTCCAAATTAATTAATTGCTTCCAACTCCATCTTCCTCGAATAGAGGACTCCATATTCCAACTCCATCAGTCATCTTTTTCCTCCCCATCGGGCCGGTGGATAGATTATGTTTGTAAAATTAATTGCTTCCAACTCCATCGGGTCTGAACACATCCTCCTTGCCACTTTAATTGTGAAATTGATCCTTCAATTTTTTGAGCAAAAGATTTTTACAAACCTTACGAAAGAACCTAATCAGTTCAACAAAGAGAACACATGGGTTGGATGACGGAGACAGAAAGAGGGCTACGAGGGATTCTCAACACGGACTCACAGAGAAACAAGAGGGTTAGAAGATAATTGATTTTAATTTAGGTAGAATAGATCTTAACCATTGATTTATTTGGACGGATGAGATCAATTCATTAGGCCAATATTAGGAAGTAAATATAAGGAGGGGATCTGGATCCGTATTTAATACGGAGTACAACACTGCATTTGCAGGTCAAGCAACTCTTTTCTCTCTCTTTCATATAAATTCGATCAATTGAAAGTACTTGATTGATTTTACGTTTGCTGAGATACAACCCTGACTACGTACACGCACTACGTACGCGTCCGTAAATCAGTGTCAGTCAGCTTTTTTATCAGATTCCTGCGCGTGAATATCAAGTATCATCCGTGCACCCGCAGTCCGCGACTGCGATGGACCACGCATCCGTAATTCGCAACTGCGGAAGTTGACAGTTATCGATAAATTCACCGTGTGATAATCTGAAAATGTGCTCATTCTTATAAAAAAAAATGACATCCTTACAATAATCTTTGCCTATGCACCAACCACCACGTAGTGAGATAAAAATATCTTTTAGAATCAACTTTATAATATCAAAACTATATAACATCAAAACTAAAAGCTTTAAAATTAAACTAGCTGATGGTGCCAAACATAACCTATAAAACTAATAAAAAGAAGTAATATTATTATGATTTAAAGTAATCGATATTATGATTGATTTAAAGAAATCAAATTTAATATAAAGTAATTAGTTTAAATAAAATAAAATTTAATCATTATTATCATATCTTTTAGGTGGAAGTGTGAGTAACAGAGGAAGAAAGATGATTTTGGTTGTATTCCAAAGGGAGAAAATCCCATAATAAATACAGGAACAAAAGCTGAAAAGACATAATAACTACAGGAAATATACACCAACACCTAGAAAATTAAACCTAAATTTGCAAAGACCTAACACAATAAATACAACACCCAACTAACTATGACAGAATATTAAAACTAATTTATCCAACACCCCCCCCCCCCCCCCCCTCAAGATGGGTTTGTAAAGGTCTTCCATTCCCAGCTTGGATGTAAGCTTTTGAAATATGCTACAATGAAGACTTTTAGTAATAGCTGTTCTTGGGTTGGTATGTAGGCTATCTTGATGATTCCAACCTCAATTTTCTCTTTAATGAAGTGTCGATCTACCTCAACATGTTTGGTTCTATCATGTTGAGTTGGATCATGAGCTATGTTGATGGCAGATTTGTTGTCACAAAACAATTTCATTGGATCCTCTCACTTCACCTTCAAATCACGGAGAATAATTCTCAACCATAGTAACTTGCAAATCCCATGAGCAACAACTTTGAATTCTGATTCAGCACTAGCTCGTGCTACAACTCCGTGTTTCTTGCTTCTCCATACAATAAAATTTCCAGCTAAAAAAATGCAATATCTTGTTGTAGATTGCCTATCTACAAGACTACAACACATCCAACATTGTCAACATCAGTTTAAGCTTCCAAGGATATCTTTCCATTTCTCCTGAATAAGATACCTTTACATGGGCTTCCTTTCAGATAGTGTAAAATTCTGAGAGCAGCATGCAGATGTGGCTCTCTCGGGTCATGCATAAATTGGCTTATAACACTCACAGGAAAAGCAATATCTGGTCAAGTGTGCGCAAGATATATTAGTTTTCCACACAAGCGTTGATACATACCTTTATCAACAGATTTCGCATCTCTTGCCTCATCTAATTTACAATTTGGATCCATTGAATAATGGCTGGTTTGCATCCACTCTTTCCGGTTTCTTCTAGCAGACCAGTGATAGACTTTTGTTGGGATATAAAGATGCCTTCTTTTGAATGAGAAACTTCAATCCCAAGGAATTATTTCAACCTTCCAAGCTCTTTTATTTCAAATTCACTTGCAAGTTTCTTCTTCAATCTTCTCTGTTCTTGGATATCATTTCCTGAAATAATAATATCATCAACATACACAAGTAGCATTGTGACTCCCCCCTGACTTAGAATGACGAACGAATAATGTGCGGTCACCTTGACTTTGATGATATCCAACAACTTTCATGACGCTAGTAAGTCTGCCAAACCATGCCCTTGGGGACTCTTTGAGGCCATAGAGGGCCTTCTTTATAGTTTGCACACCTTATTTGGGGATGAAGCAGAGAAACCAGGGGGCAAGTGCATGTAGATGTCTTCATTAAGGCATCCATTAAGGAAAGCATTTTTTACATCAAATTGAAGTAAATTAATTCCATCCAAAATGAGCAGCCAAGGAAAGTAATTAAGATCCTGACTATATTCATCTTTGCAACCAGGGCAAAAGTCTCCTGATAGTCAATTCCATAGGTTTGTGTGAAACCCTTGGATATTAGCCGAGCTTTATATCTTTCAAGAGAGCCATCGACTTTGTACTTCAGTGTAAATACCCATTTACAATCAACAATATTTGTCCTTTGAGGGAGATCAACAAGGACCTAAGTTTCATTCTTTTTCAATGCACACATTTCCTCCTCCATTGCCTTACGCCACTCAAGTTGACTAATGGCCTCCTTAGCATTCTTTGGAATAGAAACTTGTTGAAGGTTAGCAACAAATTGCTGGTGTGTAGGTGAGAACCTTTGCAAGGATACAAAATTAGAAAGGGGATAAAGAGGTCTAGATCTACAATCTCTAGTACCTTTCCTTAGAGCAATTAGTTGGTCAATCTCAAGTGTGGAAGTTGTTGTATCATCAGTCACAAGTCTCAGATCAGATGCGTGGACTTGCTGAAATTCAGAGATGGGGTTCCTTCTAGTGTACACTTCAGAGAAACGTCGAAAAGAGGATGGTTGTGATGATGGCTAATCGGGAGTAGGTGCAGAAGTTGGTGGTTTGACACTGATTTGAGGTGATGTGCCTGGTTCAGCAGGTGAGATGTCAAGGGTTGGAATGTGTGTAGGTTCATATGAGTCAGCACACATTGTCTCCTCAAACATTGCACTAGAATGGTCTGGAAAATATGCAGAATTTTCCAAAAAGGTGACATCAGCTGAGATGTAGGTTCTTTTAGTGGCAGGATGGTAGCACTTGTACCCCCTTTTGTGTATTAGAATAGCCAATGAAAATGCATTTAAGGGCCTTAGGATCAAGCTTTTCTCTCAAATGATCATGAATATGAACAAAGGCAATACAACCAAACACTTTTAGAGCAAGACCACGACTAAGACTAAGATGAGGGGAAAAAGTATTGCAGTTGGGTTTTAAAAGTTTAGGACTTTGGAAGGTAAACGATTTGTTAGGTATGTAACAACAAGAACAACCCCCCCCCCCCCCCCCTCCCCCCAAAAAAAAGTGTTTAGGAACATTGTGATGAAATAGCAAAGCACGACAAACATTTAGAAGGTGACCATTTTTTCTTTCGGCAAGGCCATTTTGTTGTGGAGTATAAACACATGAAGATTCATGTATAATGACTTTATCAGAAAAGAATGATCCTAAGGATTGGTTGAAGTAATCCTTAGCATTATCCATTCTGAAGCATTTGATGGAAGTACCAAACTCTGTTTGTATCAAAGAGACGAAAGGAGGGATGATTGCACTAACTTCATATTTGTGTTTCAAGAGATAAACCCAGGTGACTTTGGTGAAATCATCAATAATGGTTAGAAACCAACGCGACCCATTGATATTAACAATAGAAGATGGTCCCTAGATGTCACTATGTAGTATTTGGAAGGGAAACTGACTTCTTGTATTACTAATAGGAAATGAAACACGAGATTGTTTTGCTTTCTCACAAATTTCACAGTGAAAATCAGTGATAGCGAAACCTTGAAAAAGGGAAGGGTACAAGTGCTTAAGAACAAAAAAGGATGGATGGCCTAATCGGTGGTGGTGTAACCAGATGGTGGTCTTGTTTGTAGTGCTAAAAAAGGCAGAAGTGGTAGGTGAGGTCCCTCTTGGTGCAGCTAGGAAGTAAAGCCCATCTCTTTCTTTAGCAACTCCAATCATCCTCCCCGATCCATGTTCCAAAATAATACCACATGAAGGACTTTAGTGAGCCTTAAATCTGAAGAGAAAGATATGGTTCCTTCTCTTATAGTATCAGTTGCAGAACCGTTGGCAATCAATATATAGTTTTTTAGGAGTGGTGCCAGGGGAATAGGTGTTAAACCCATTAGATGATGAAGTCATGTGATTTGTGGCACCTAAATCAAGTATCCAACAAGAGTTTGTGGGCTTTATAGGCTGCTTAAATGAGTTAAGGCATGTAGAACTACCTGAGATGTGTAAGGCTTGGGAGGAGGAATTATTAGCAGATGTTGAAGATGACCCAAGAGCCTGGATCAAGTGTTGAAGCTTGGTGATATCTTCTAAGCTGGGATTTGGAACGATTGTCTTTGAATCATTCTTATGATCCGCCAAATGAGATTGAGACTGAGGTTGATCCTTGGTACCCCATTCTTGACTAGGAGGCTTGCCATGTAGTTTCCAACATTTCTCTTTGATATGCCTTGGTTTCTTACAGTAAGTGCACCACAAATCTATTTTGTGATCCTTCTTCTCAGAAGCAGCAACAAGGGCAATGCTTTCAGTAGGATTTGGTTCCAACATAACACCCCTGCGACTTTCTTCAGCCCTCATCAAGAAGATAATTTCCTCAAGCGAGGGAATGTCGCTCCTGCCTAGCACTTGAACTCGAATTGGGTCAAATTCATATTTGAGCCCAGCCAAGAAAGTATACGATCTATTTTTCTCAACGGACTTCTTGAACGCAACATCATCAGCAATGCATTGCATCTCTAAAGTTTGGTACTGATCGAGCTCTTGCCACAAATTCTGTAGGGAAGTAGCATATTCAGCAATGGAAGAATTCTCATCTTGTTTCGTAGAATAGGACTTGACGGTGAGTTCAAAGACAAGTGCTTCATCCTTGGCTTTAGAATAGGATATGTGCAGAAACTCCCAAATTTCCTTGGATATTGATAATGCATATTTTATATGGTCATTTATAGGTGGTCTTAGGTGCATTAGGTAGTCTTATTGCGTGTTTAATAAGCTTATTCATATTCGTGGTCATTTGGTATTTGAAGTGCGAAATCTACGGTTTCTAGTGTTTATTTGTAGGTTATAAGATCCGGGCTCGAAAGGTGGAGAAAGAATGGAGCAAAATGGACAAAGAAGAGCTAAGGAACAAGAGCGGAAATTGAGAACATAAAGAAATCCCATCCTTAAGGTTATGAGAAGTTGGATTTAACTTCTGAGGTCTTAATGAGAATCGTAGTGCTTAGAAAGATATTTCTAACGCATATTCATATGCGTCAATCGGACAAAGGATGATTCCAGAAAATGCGTTACAAGTTTAGTCTGCTGAAGCTGTCAGCACTGTAAGAACGGCGCCCGCCGCCTCGTCAGATCCTGGATTTGCGATACGCGGCCCAATCTATCTTGTGGGAACTTTTATCTTCACTTATTCTAAGGATTGGTCAACGAAAGGAGGCATATATTAGGTCGTTTTCAGTTCAATTCATTTAGTTCTATTCATTCATAAAACTCATTACAATGAGAGGATCTGAGTTTAGGGATTCAAGGTTTGTTATGCTTGCCTAGAATTCTTGTGGGTTTGCTATGATTCAAGACTTGGTTGGTTGATTGTGAGACTTGATTTCTATATTATTCATGAGTTTATTTATCATCTTGTTCTTCATTGTTTATATTTGTGATTCTTTCTATGAACGCGCATCTAGTTAGAGTTCACATCGATCTATGCTATGAATCCGTTGTTGGTTTCTTGATAGCAAACGAAGTCATTGATTTAGTGATATTTCTATGCCTTTGTAGTGGATGATAACAATTGATCTATGTTGTGTAGATTCGATTAGCTAGGGCTGAGTTCGGTGTGCACCTATCTGTCTTAATTGCATTGAATCAATGTGCCAATTGGTCTAAATACTTGAGTTCTTAATGCTATTCTTTAGTGATATTGAATAAAGTGATTGTATCTCTGCGGATTCTTCAACTTTAGTCAAGTCGACATAGGCTTAGGAATAATATTGCAATCATCTCAAGGATCAATAAATCAACCAATGTTGCGAATTATAGGCAAACCACACTCTTACCTTTTGTCTTCTCTTTGTTCCTATCCACATCTTTGTCTTAGCTTATTTGTGTTGTCTTTCTTCATTCGTATTCCTATTCTATTGTTAGTGTCATAATTGATAAACACATATTGGATTGAAGTACTTGTTTCTACACTACTAGAATTCTGTCATTTAACATCGGACGATTAACATCGGTTAGAAAAACAGGTGATGTTAAATCGTTTTTCAACATCAGCTTATATATTGATGATGTCGAAAATAAAAAAGACATCATCCTATATTATTGACTGATGTTAAAAAAACATTGAAATTTTTTTTCCAAGTGCGCGAAATTGAAATTTGAATAACTTAAAAGCCGCGCATTGAATTATTTGGGGAATTCCCAACACTTAGAAAATTTTCACATTGTAAAAAAAAACCCAAATCTATCTCTTTCCTGACTACCTTTGCTTCTTTGTATTTCATTCATACGTTCATATTTTCAACCTCACCCTCCTCCTCCTTCATTCTCCCAGTCGATGAAACTTGAAGAACCCTAACATCCCCAACAGCCAGATCTCGTCTCCAGCATCTTCCTTCAATCTTTGGCATCTTTCTCCTCTCTCCGGGTGTGTCCCTTTCTCGCTTCTCTATTCCATGACATCTTTGGCGA